>OY720442.1:144789600-145028424 GCA_963082915.1 Dolichopus griseipennis | reverse complement strand
AACCAAAACAAGAAATACATAAAAGACAAAAGAGAAATAAAAAAGAAAAAAAAAATAAATATCATAAATTAGTTATTGTATACAAGTACCCTCCAAGTAAAAAGTATGTAACATATTATTTCCAAGTTTTTTAGTTTTTTTTTTTTATTTTTTAATGTCCTGCTTTTTTCTTATCTTTTTATTCCTTTTAAATTAACCTCATTAAATTTTGGATGCTGCTTGCAAGAGTTTTTAATGTTATTATAAATTTTATTTTGAGTTTATAACACGTGATGGGAATTTATTTTAAGAAAATTATGAATTTTTAATTTAGAATATTTTAAAAAATCCCTTTTAAAGTATCTTTCGCTTATCCCTTTTAAAGTTAGGAATAATAATATTGACCTTTATCACAGAACTAGCCCTTAAAGCCGTCCTTCAAAGCTTTCCACTCGTAAAAATGAAAAATCAAATCTATCCTAAAATTGTACAAATAAATTCCACTGTTCTGAGTTTTGATATTTAAGTTCTCATCGTCAAATTAAATGTATACTGTAATAAAAATTATAATTTCTTTTATGATCAGTTTTTTTTTTATTTTTATTGTAAACCAGCGAAAAATAAAATGAATCATTTGATTCATTAAATGATTCATTATAAAAGTGTAAAATAATAAAAATAATACATTGTTTTATACATACAGATTCAAATAAGCATCAAAACTGATTGGGCCCAAAAATTATAAAAATTATAAATAAAAACTAAAATAAAATTATAAAATAACAATAAAATTTTTCTCAGTGAATTTTTTTTTTTTAAATTTTTGACATTTTTAAAGCGAAAAATTCACCTGTAAAAATTTTTTTCATTATTATATTGAAAGGTACTCTTGTGAGTTGTATTTTAGTGGTATTCTTTTGCTTTTTAGTTTTTAATTTTGTTTTTTTTATTTTTTATTTTTATATTGATAACGGTATTACAAAAGAAAAAGATAAGTTCAATCATGTGAACAAGTGCTATCAAGATGCAAAATGCAATTTTTATTTTTTTTTGCTTTTCTGTTTTGTTTTTCGTTTTTTTTACCATTAAAATTATTAAATATTTCCTTGATCAGAAATAAATTTAAGGCGAAAATTATATTGAAAAAATATTTTAAGTTAAGTTGCTTTCATATTACATATTTCGTTTATAATAACAGCAATGCAAAATCAAAATAAATTGATTGAATTAACAATTGAAACTAGAATATATGTGTAGAAATTTGAAAGTTTTTTAAAAATGCTAAAAAACCTCAAAAAAAAAGCGAAAATAGGATATAAATAATTTAATAAAACAGTAAAAATGTTTTTAATAGCGGGTGTGATAAACAAAGCCTTTCGAACTACCACAACCCACTAAGATCTCGTATTTGCATTTTCTAAAAATCCAAAATTATTGCACTGGTTATAATCCTAACTTTTTATTTGGAGTTAATCCATATATATGTCTTATAAAAAGAAGCCTCGCATATTAAAAATCTGAAAATCCGAGGCCCTATCGACAGATTTAAAAAACAAAGTATACTCATCGAATCCGCAATAGAATTTTAATATAAAAAGTTTAACTTTTGATTCGGATTCGAAAAAAAAGTCCTCAAAATTATAGTGTTTCTTTTTAAGACCCTTTTTAACTGTCTATTTTTAATCCTAAAGTTTTGGAAACTAGATTTTATTTAAATTAATTCAATCCGAGTTCTGGTTCTTATGATACAAGGCCTATTTTTCTAATATAAGGTAAATGGCTACTTTATATAAGGTAAATTTAGTGCTAGATCTGACAGTATAGCCAATATTCTAAGAAAATTCTAAAATTTGACAGGCAATTTAGTACGTCATTACAGTTTTAGCGCGACATCTAAAATTAAAAAGCAACGCATTAAAATTATTCGCAGCGATATGACAGTATTCGTTAAAGCTACAATTGTGCTATTGTACTAGATCAAATGTTTTGAAAAAAAGTCATATTTAAATTTATAGAACTTGAAAATAATTCATTTATTTGTTAATTTCAGTAAATATTGTCTGATAATATTAGTCCTTTGCTTATTTGACATTTGAACTTATTATTAAATTATTTTAATATACACTATATTTTTTATTAGATATGATCCGATCAGGATTTGAACCCGAAACTTAAATAAGTATTACGTCATTTACATAACCTTACATAACAAAACAGACTAAGAGTCTTTGAAAGAAAAATCTTACGGAAAATTTTCGGTGCCAGAAGAATAGAAAACGGCGAATATATAAGAAGAAATAACGCGGAAATTCAAGAACTCATTAAACAGGAAGACATCGTCAGATTTGCCAAGGCACAAAGGCTGCAATGGGCCGGGCAAATGATGCGAATGAGCAAAAGCCGAGCGCAAAAGCGAGCCTTTAATATTAAACCTGATCTAAGAAGAAGTAGGGGCAGGCCACGTTTGAGATGCATTGATAATGTTGAAAATGACGCTCGAGTGTTGCAGGCTGGAAATTGGAGAAGTGCTGCTCAAGATCGCGATGCGTGGCGAGATGTTTTGAAGAAGACCAAAGTTCACATCGAGCTGTACCGCCACAAGAAGAAGAAGAAGAATTTATATAACCTAAATTGCAGTCCTGATAAATTTTGTAAATATTACAAAACCTCATTATTGACATTTTGTTTTATATTTCATTAAAAATTAACTTTTTAATATTAAATGTTAATTCAATATAATGTATATATATGTAACGTTTTATTATTGAAGGACGTACAATGACTGCTGTTGCTGTTGCTGTTAGTTGTAAATGATATCAATGTTTCAGTTTAACTGTATTATGTTTATTATTGTTGCATTAAATTCTGTACTCAGCATAACAAAATTAAAAAGTTATGATTACTCGCCCATTTTTTTTTCTTTTAATTTTTTTTTTAATAAACTGTCCATTATTATTAGCATTGAGTACAACTTCTGAACTCTTTATAGTTGTTGACAATTTTGTTTTTTTTTTAAGTTTTTTCCGCTTTATTCTTCTACAATTTCATTTTTTATTTTAATTCGTATACAATATAATAATAATAACAATAATAAGAAAAAAATATTGATAAATATTTTACTTGTTGCTCTAAAGTATCAGAATACACCATGTTTAAATTTAACTGTCAAGGTTAATATTTGTGTCATTTCGTATCAATTTAATTTTTTATTTTTATAGGTTTCTTTTTTTTTTTTTTTTATTTTGTAAATTATTTAAGTAGTTATATACTATTATTTAAAAAAAAAATAAATAATATTATTTATAATGGGAAATGCCTATAAACTGACTAACTTTGAAGGAAAAAAACCAATCAAAAAAAAAAACAAAAGAAAAAAAAAAGTTTCCCTAAGGTATTATAAATACCTTATACGCACAAGTTTGTAGTTTTAAAGAGCAGTTAAGTTTAAAAACAAAAAAAAAACAAAAAAATTAACAAACTTATGATAATTCACAACACAATTAAAATTAAGTATTTAATTAAGTATAAACATTAAAATTACAGGTAGAAAATAAAATATTTACTATATATATATATACATACATAAAATATATATATAAATCCAAATATTGTATTTTTTTTTAATATTATTTTGCATGTAATTAAATTGTATTAAAATTTAGGTACGATTTTAATTTTTTAAATTTGATAGCGATTTGCTGCAAATTGTTTGGCCGTCGATTAAACAAAAACCTTCGGAAGTTCAATATAATAAATTTTTAAAAAAACGAACACTAATTAAATTTCTTTGAAACAAATTTATTTTAAAATTTTAAATTAATTGGAAGTTGATCCAATTTTTAAGTCAAAAAAAAAACAGAGTCGGACTAATTAATTAAGTAAAGTAGTCCTCCGGTGCATAAAAACCTGGCGTTCTGATAAGGAAATCAAATGTTAAATAGAAATTGCTAGAAATACTTTTTATAAGTAGAGGAAAATATTGAAATTATATCGATGTCAAAATCAACTTAAGATTACAATTCCATAAATATTTTGTCTGGCCAGTTTTGTTATGTAGTGTAGAGGCCTGGACTTTTAAAGTTGATATGATAAACAAATTGGATACATTTGGATATGGACTTAAAGACGGACATATCACATAGGAAGTTCTACAGAGCCTGCAAAAAGAAAACGAATTACTTTTGATAATTAAAAAACGATAAGTAGACTATTTTGGCGTATTATGCAAGGAAACAAAATATGAATTACTACACCTTATTGTCCAACGCAAAATAGAAGGAAGAAAAGTAGTAGGAAGAAAGCAACTACTGAAAAATAGAGAATGAAATATGCCAATATGGTAGCTACCTTAACATAAAATTAATACGCCCTTGAATAGTGGTTAGGCATCAGAAAAAGAGAAAAGGTCTTCCATTCCATTCAAAACTGGGGTCTTCTATTTTTTTGATGCCCTGTGAAGATTTCTTCAGAATTGAAAATACTTATAAATCTTTTTGATAATTTATATCCATACTTTTACAGGCCAATATTAAATTGTCAATCTTTAAGACGATATCGAATTGTAACCATATTACAAATAATTTTATCTGTTAAGTAATTAGCTTTAAAAAAAACAAAATAAAAATAATAAAAAGTTTTAAATCGCCTACAAACTTTAATTTTTTTGTTTATTTAATTTAAAAAAAAAAAAAACTTGAACTTGAAATAAAAATACCCAAACACTTAAATTTATATTTTGTCTTTTTCTTTTATATAAGTACCAAATAATATTGGGTTTTATCGTTGAGCATGATGAATTTTTTTAAAACCCAAAAATGACCTTCCTGATAAAAAATACAAAACAAATAAAACAAAAACACTTTTAATTTTATAATTAATTTTTTAAGTTTTAGTATTTCGTTTTTTTTTTTGGAAAGTAAACGTGAGTCAAACACGGTAACACTTCATTAGAAAATTATAATGAAAAATAATAAAAATAGAAAAAAAAAAAAAAAACCACCCAAAATTAAATAAACTAATAAAGATGGTCTGTGTTTGATTGGAAACTTTTAATGACAAGTACTTAAATAGTGTATAAATTTAAATTGTAAAATAAAAAAGGTATTATTAAAATGTTTTTTCGTTTATGAGGATATAGAAATGGTTTAATACGAAACGAATTTGAAAAAGGTTTGATAATATTTTGTTAGGTACAGTAGAACTTAGATATATGGAAATATTTCCATATAAAACAAAGATAAATAAGGAAGAGTTATTAAAGTCATTTTAAGTCATTCATATTAAGGGAAGTTAGAAAAGTTCTAGATTAGCAAAGGGAAGTCATTAGAGCCATTTGAATTCATTAATATTAAAGCAAGATATAAAAACTTCCAATGCATCAAATAATATAGATTTAAGTAATTGCACTTTAAGCGAGTTTATCTTTGAATTAAAACTTCTCTTGGTACTTTTTTAAAGTATCTGTTGTACGGAAATACTGATAAGTACTTAAATAATTTTTTGAAAAGGTTTCTTCATAAATTTCAAAAAAACCAAAGGGAAAAGATGAGTTATATTAGAAACAACGAAGGTCCGAGAACTTTAATTTTCGAAACTTAGTACTTTAAAGACTAATGCTTACCGCGTTGCTATGGTAATACTTCACATCAAAGAATTGCATTATTAAAAAACACTGCAATGTATCAAATTATACAGTTTTATTGAAAATACCTCATAGTTGAATTAAAACCTTTTTTTTTTTTTATTTAAATCACTAACACTTAAAACTATTTAACTTTTATACCTAAAATAATAGGTTTATATATGATACGTATATTACAAATAAATTTAGTTTAAAGGCATTTACCATAATATTATTTTTGGTATCTTTAAAAGTGATTACTTAATAAAATATTATTTTTATAAAATTGTTTTTTTATTTTTAATTTCTATATTAGAAATCATTAAAAAAAAAAAAAAAAAATGTAAAAGGTAAGTATTAGAGTATATATATAGTTTCCCTAAGCTATGTATATTAAATAGTGTATTAAATAAAAAATAGTATTAAATAGTTTTATGATATAATTATTATATTATTAAAAAAAAAAATTACTAAATTTAAAAAAAAAAAACAAAAAAATGTTAACATTTTACTGAAGGAATTTTATTTATGGCAAGTTTTAATCGCATATAATAGTTTTATCGTAATATATTTATATATATATATTGCATATGTATGCATTTATATATATATATATATTAATAATTATGTCTGCATTTATGTAAAATTAAAAAAAAAGATATGTATTTTTTAACTTAACTACATAAGTTATATCATTTCCGACGATTAGTCAGTACCTACATATAAGTAAATAATTGAAAAGTTAATCAATAGTCTACTTCGTTAATAAGTGTTTACTATGATAAGTGAATACTTTAAATTTTATTTGAGTTTAAGACATTATTTCCAGATCTATTAAAACTTCTTTAAACTTTTGTAAAATAGACCTTAAACGAGATACTAAAAGACCTTTTTTTTTTTAGTCCAACTCCTTAAAGGAGTATAGTGCATTCACCAAGTTTATTTTAAACTAGGCTTCAGTTTCTTTAATCATAATATTCACTAAGCGGCTGATTACTCGACTGTAGCTGTTGTATAAGGTTATGAAATATTAATGCATAAATGTTAACTTTGTGCGCCATCTATAATCTTACACAAGAATTATTTCTATATTTTTATTAATATCTTATTTTATATTACGATATAAACTATTACGATATAATTATACAATTTTACGATATTTTTTTTATTAGATATGTTTTGACCGGGGTTTGAACCCGAGACCTTCCACATGAAAGGCGGCGTCTTTACCACTACGCCATTGGTCAGATATAGACCTTAGTAGATAGAAATAGATCTTATAGCTTAAAGTTGATAGGAGAATTATCATAAACTTAAAGATTTCAAAGGTTGAAATATAATTGCCAACGTCCATATTGCTAACCATTAAATAGCTTTGTTCAACAATTTGCTAAGCAAATTTAATTTTCCTGATTTTATCTTTAATTATTGTCCAAAAGAAAAAAAACAAGGACAAATTAATAAACGGTTTTAACAAGTATATATTTACCTATAAAAAATACATATATATCCATTAATCATAATTAATCACCATTTTCATATCTACAAATTTCATATATAATTAAATCAACAGTTTCCCTTTTATAAGGCCTATTTGTTTTTTCATGTGTGTAACTTTTATGCTTTTTTGTTTTTTTTTTTTTTTTGTAGACAAGTTTCACACGCAAGTTCCCACCTTGGTAACACCTTAAAAAACATTTAAACTAGCAATTTTTTAATAATTTATTAATAAATACAAAAAAAAAAAATTAATTCAATGAAAATTTAATTTGAAATTCACACGCAAAAAAAAAAAACTCTTTCAACTCCTTTTAATACATCTTATAACTGTATACAATAATAAGAATAATTGCACAACTTTCAATATTATTAACAATTATACAATTACAACCTCAATAACGCCTTTTTAATAATTTACAAAATTTTTATTTCAACATAGAAACCAGCACACACACACACACATAAATTATTATTTAAAATATCCTTTTTATATAATTTATACAGCTTTTATAATGGACAACATAAAAAATGTTGCAAAATAACTGTACATAAATATAACTGTACAATACAAAAAAAAAAAATTATGCAATTATAGAAAATAATAATAAAAAAAAAAATGAATTCCCTATTATACAATTTTTTATTTCATTTCTTCCTGGACTGATTCATTCAATATTTAACAGAGTACCCTGTTATTACGCACACTCCATGTCATCAAAGTCAAAATATTTTCTTCAATTTTTTTTTTTATTTTATTTTTTGTTGCCCCTGTTGCAAAAGAGAGAGAAATTGAATGTATTTTGAATTAAAAGATCAAAAGTTAATTCAATAAAAAACATTATTTTTTTTTTGAACCTTTTCTTCTTTTGTACTTTGTGTTATTATGTTACACACCCCTACGACAAATCAAACAATAAATAACTGTAAACTGTAATATATGAACCAATAAGTATATGAGTGGTAAAAAAAAAAAATAATAAAAAAATAAAATAAAAACCAAGCTATTGAAAATTATACTGACGAAACCCTAAATAAGAATTTAGGATTAATTTAAACAAGAGGGTGCATTACACTTTACTGAAAAAAATAAATTACGAACGAAATAAATCTCGAAAAAAAAATTTTGTGAAAAAATCCCGAATATTACAAAATACTTAAAAACCAAAAATACCGAATCCAAATTCGTAATTAAATATAAGATTAAAAAAAATAAGTTTATAGTTATAAGTCTTTAAAATATACATATAAAATCAGAATTATGAGGCTTTTACAGAATATGTACTTATATAAATTAATTATTATTTTTATACTAGCTAATACCCGGTGCGCGTTACTGCGCCTGTCAATGGAGGTTTAATTGAAGTTGATGTTACTGCAAAAAGTTAACACTAAAATTACACACGGTTTACACATGTAAATTTTAAAATGTATCAAAGCAATCTTTTTAAAACGATTTTTCTATTATTATTCTAGTACTTATTCTAAATTTTTTTGACCAATCGTAGGACTGACTGTTAACAGACTCAACTCCGTTTTCAAGTTGCTTCACACATATAAAATTTGAGGTCAACCGGTCAAATCGTTTCTAATTTAGAGTTAAGTAACGAAAAAATCTATTAAAATATCTTGTTTCTATTAATTTGACCTACAATTTTTTTTGGTACCAACCATCGGCCCGACAAATTGGGGTTAACAAATCCCAAAACTGTTTATAGTGTCAACTCAATTCTCAAGAAGAATCGTACAAACCGTTTTCATTTTAGAGCAAGGAAGTTTAAATACTTGATTGCAAAATTTTTGGGCCACGATTTCTTTCCGTATCCAAAAACCTCTATATACAAATTTTCATGAAAATCGGCTGGGCAGTTTAGGAGTCTATTCGCTACATACAAACAAACAAACAAACTTTCGCTTTTATATATTAGAAGATGGGAGATTTTTAATTAGGTGGGACTTTTTCAGGATTTTTATTTTTTTTGAGATTTTATAATGTCCGTAATTTTGGTATTTTCCGATATTTTTTTAAAAGATATAAAATCATTCGGGATTTTTAAATTTTCAAAATATCTTTTTCGGGATTTTGTCATTTTTCGGATTTCATTTTCAGTAAAGTTTCATAGATCCTTAACTAAAATAACAACAACCAAAAATATAAAAAACCATTTACCTTTATTTAGTTTTTTTTTTTTTTTTTTTTAATTTCTGTGAGAATTAAGGATTCAATGAATGACTGAATAATTGAATGAAATTGGCAACAAGTAGCAAAAAAAAAAAAAATAAAATTCGTGTTTGAATTAACAACAGCAACAAAGGATAATGTTGCAGAATAAACAATGGATTTTAAAAAATTATTGGTTCAAATTCACAACATGTGTCATACAGCTTTGGTGCTATTTAAGAGATTTCATTTATGTGATTCAAATGAAATTGAAAATTATTAAATATATATATATATACATATACATAACGGGAACATTACGAGAAATCCTAAAAAAAAAAAATAGTTTTCTAAATATTTCCGGGATTATTATCATAGACGCCTGCTGCGTAATTTTCTTTTGTGATTCAATTGCCTCAAGACTTTCGCACATTTATTCCTTTTTTTGCAGAAATCTATTTAAATGTTAATAGAAGAAATAAATACAAAAAGTAATTTTACAAGGTGTTACCTAATAAACCACTAAAGAGTGGTATTCTTAAGTTGTACTTATAAATTTGGTACAATTAAGAAATAAAGAAATATTGAAATTTGAATCTATTGAAGTTCAGTATTTTAATAACTTTTTGTGCGAAATATAATTCTAATAATTATAATTAGTAAATTGGTGCTATAATTTATTGAATGGCTGGGACTGAGAGCGTTTCATACTCACGGTTTAGTAAATCTTTTTTTTTTTTTAAATTTCTTTTTAAGAAAATCTTGCTTTTTTGAAAATTGTCATATTAGAAAATAGCGTTTAGAAAATTTCGTTTTTAATTGAAATAAATCGATTTTAATTGAAAAATCTGGTTTATTATTTTTTTAAGAAAATCATGTTTATAGAAAATCACGGTTTTTATTGAAAAATCTCGGTTTTTATTGAAAAATCTTGGTTTTTATTGCAAAATCGCGTTTATTATTGAAAAAATTCGTTTTTAATAGATTTTAAAACTGGATACAAATTCAAAATTATCACCCTTTTATAAGCATAAAATAAAAAGAGATTTTTTAAAAACGAGATTTTCTATAAACATGATTTTCTAAAGACTAGATTTACTATAAACATGATTTTCTAAAAATGAGATTTTCTGAAAATGGGATTTAAAATTTCAGCCCCAACCTTTATTGCATTTCACATTTTATGCTTTCAAATCTTGATTTAATGTTCTTTACCAATTTTTGTATATAAATATCACACATGACTTAAGTCCATACTCAAATTCCTCAACTTCTTAAAGACAAATCTGAATAGATGATATTACACTGAAACTTTTATCGAATATTCAATTTTCAAAATACCTTACAGAATCCCTCAAAAACAATTCTTTGAATAAATGATACATTAAACTTTTTTCACCCCAAAAATTAAAATTCATCATAAATTTTAAATTATCTTTGATTGTATCTTATTGCATTTTATTAGTTCAGATTCTTTTGGCAAAAGAGTTTCTATATTCATCTGAAAGGACATCATGAATATCATTATACTTTTTGATATTCATTTTTCAATAAACAATAATTAAGTTTTACTTAGGATTGTTTGATTGCCTTAAAATGATAATCAAAATGAAATTAGGTCGATTTTATAATTATGTTATGGACAACAAACAAAATTACAATTTACAATTTCAAGTAAAAAAACAAATAAATTTTTTTTTTTTTGCGAACCTAAACCTTTAATATTAAATGTAATAAAAATTGAATTTTACTACTATAATTTTACAAAAAAAAAATTTCATTCAATGAATTACAAATTAGTTATTTGCTATCATTTTCTCAATTCATATTGATGATCACCTACTTCACAAAACCCTCAATTCTTGAACTTCCTCAGTTGATTTTTATGGATATTGTTTTTTTTTTATTATTTCAATTTTAAAATGCAATCGTTATAATAATTGTATACATATATATATATACATTCAATTTATTTCTGGAGGCCATTGTTGAGGGGATTCAATGGTTTTTTTTCAAGCGCTACTCCAGCGCAAATCACTTAACAAACGGAAAACAAATAAAATAAAAAAAAAACAAAAAAAAAACAAATCATGTCGAATCGGATGAAACGCATTGATACCACAGGTTAAAATTAATTTTATTTTCAATTTTGTTTTGTTTTTTTTTTTTGATTGATACTTTCATGATCTTTTGTCTCATCAGAAGATTGAGAGCATCCTCTTGACGAATTTAATAGTCAGTATCTTTTAACTTTATAGTTATATACATAGATATATATATATATAGTTTTTTTATTCCCCCATTACATCTTTATTATTTGGCCCAACAATTTTGTTGCATTCAAGATATCATTATATATATATATAATTGAATACATGCATTTTTAAAGTAAGTACCACTTATTTACCATTGATATACTGGGTCACATTTCTTTTTGTTTTGATCTGATCTGATCCTTTTTGATACTTTTGTTTTTATACCTGTATGACTATATAGTCAAAGGGTATAATAAATTTGCAATTACGTTTGTGATGCAGAGAAGGAGGGGGGGTAGATATAGACTCAAGTTAATGGATCAGATCAGAATCGAAAAATAAATCGATTTAGCTATGTATGTCCGTCCGTCCGTCCATTTTGGTCCATGGTTCGGGTAGCTGCGATACAACTTCTTTTTTTATATGAGCATTACTCTGTACCTATTACAGCTGCGTGTCTGAAATTTTGCCAAAAATAGTTTAGTGTAATGGCCAAAGTTACTGCAAAATTTGGTTGGTCTACTGCAGAGGGTTCGAGTAGCTGCCATACAACTCCTTCTTTTATATGAGTATTACACTGCACCTAATGAAGCTGGGTGTCTGAATTTTGGCCAAAAATAGTTTAGTATAATGGCCAAAATTACTGCCAAATTTGGTTGGTCTACTGCAGAGGGTTCGAGTTGCTGCCATAAAACTCTTTCTTTTATATGAGCATTACACTACACCTAATAAATCTTTGAAATTTTTCCAAAAGTAATTAATGTTTATAAATGATATAATGTTTATATAACGGTCATACGGTTATCCCAGAGTTGACACAGTCTACTCTACCACACTCTTCCTCGTTTTTTTTGTTTTTTGTAATACAAGACAGTAAATGGGAATCAAACAGTGAATACAAAAATATAGAACTGATTATTAATAATAATAACAATAATAATAATAAGAGTATAGTATAGCAATACAAAATGTTAAGTACAACAAAATATTGAATTAAACATGCTAAGTTTATTACAATCTTGTATGCAATACAATACAATGTACATAAAATCGTTTATGTGAATACATGCCAATTTATCAATTGACGAATGAGTAGCTGGTATATATAGAAACTTTATATGAAAATATGCGGGACTTTTAACTTATCTATAAAGTAAATACGACTTTATTCACAATAGATTATTAAAAAGAAATCAATGTACACGCAAAAATAAACACAAACAATTCGATTTCATTGAAAATGTTGCAGTTGCATCACATCAATATTGCTAATATAAAAACAAAAAAACAAATGATGAATTGTTGTTATTGTGGCGCCCTTTTCTTTATATATGCATATGCATTACAAAAAAAATTATTCTTATACTCGTATTTAATAGATTCAAAAAAAAAAAACAAAATTCCAAATCAAAATGCATCTTAAAGTATCTATAAGAATCTAAGAGAATATATCTTAAAGATTTCCCGCTGGCAGATGTTCATTATACATTTTTTTTTTATTTTTGTTTTTTTTTTATTCTATACACACCACCAATTACTTGTCTCTTTCTTCTGAATCCGTTTTTTTTTTATTTTTATTTTATTTTTTTTTGATTTTTTGCAAGTGTGTTATGTTTATTGCACTTTAGCTCTAAGTGCTCTTGAAAACTGCCACTCAATGCCAATTTCTACACATTTTTACAAAAAAAAAATCTGAAAAAAAAAGTAAAAAAAAACTTTGCAAATCTGAAGAACAGAATGAAAATAACTAGAAATGAAGATTTGATCAATATATATATATAATCAATATCATCATCTTCATCATCATCATCATCATTATCACTATGTTATGGCTATTCAAATGTAAATATTTGTAACGATTTTACATTATTTGTACAGGAAAATGTCAAATATATATATAAATACATATATATACATAATAATATTAGGCTTATATTTACTTATTAATGTACATGCATGCATATATAAGATACATTTGATACGCATTTGTTAAGATTTTCGCTCTGATAAATTTCCAATCCAATATATCGTCGGATCGAGAATTCGATTGAAAAATTTTTGAATTGAGAAGTTAGTATGTTAACTTTCAATGTTGTATACATATATATATAATATATGTATATATACAAAATTGATTAGGAAATTAAATTCGACATGTTTTGGATTTTTTTTTTTTTTTCAAATATATTATTGACAATAAATAAACACAATAATATATATATTTAAAAAAAAAAAAATGTATACATATATATAACTGTAATATAAAATAGAACTGATTTTATTAATAACTGTTATACAATCATCAGATTTAAAGAATTTTGTACAAAAAAAAAACAAAATGTTGTTTGAAATTTGAAGCAAAATAAAAAAAAAATTATTTAAATTTATTCTAGAAACTTAAACATCCTGAGGGATCATTTGCGTTGTTGTTGTTATTTTTGATCTTCTTTTTTCTTTTTTTTTTTAAACTTAAAATTTATCACCCGGGAAGTTTTTTAAAATGACTTTTCTTGGTCTTAAGTTGAAATTGTTTTGTTGTATATATAGGTAATTGTCAATGGATACAAATTATATTTAAAATATATATATATATATCGATTGTATCTAAAGTTATAAATAAATAAGTATATATATATATACAGTGAAAGCTCTCTTAGCCGGACGTTCTTATATACGGATATCTCTTTAAGACGGACAGTTTTTTCAAAACCAATTCTTTTTTTTAAATTTTCCATACAAAACCCATTCTTTTAACCGGACACTCTAATAACCGGACGCGGACACTTCAATCCTTCTTTAAATTTCAAAAACATTTCCCGTAAACGGACACTTGTAATTTATGAGCAAGCTTTTTTTATTTAATGTGAGTAATATGGTGTTGGATGTAATTTTGTGTTATAATTTACTATTATATTATATTTAATTATAGGTATGCATTTTAATTTTTGGAATTACATATTAGAATCTAATACATACATAATTGGATTTGAATAATATTATGTATGTCTAATACATAGAGGTACTTTTTATTGCTTATTTTTCAAAAGGTTCTGAGCAAAGAAGAGATAGTGATAGTATGTATTATTAATAAGATGCAAACTCGCTCTCTTAAGAATCAAAAATTTTTCCATTTTTTAAAAATAATACGTAATAGGTTTATTAGAGTTATTACGCATACGTTTTAGGCAAAGTTCACCAGTTCTTGAACAATTGGAAACTAAAACCTACAATGAAGTCTTAAAAACTATTGATAGTGTAAATAATTTGCAACATGTAAAGAGGATCTTACAGCATTCCAGTTTATAAAAAACTTAGAAACACATTTGAAAAATAATGTTTGAAAAATTGACCAAGAAAAAATACGGCAGTCAAAGTTTTCAAATTTTTTCAAAAGACTACTAATTCTTAAACTCTGGAATGGAAGTAGCATGTAATTTAAACAAATAATGTTAATCTGTATTGAATTTATTGAATTTTTGTTTAGTTTTTTGTAGTAATTTTTATTTTCTTTTGTTATTTAGTTTTTATGTTGTTTTACCATTATAATTTTACCCTTGAAAAAACGTTATTAAAAAAATTAATAAAGAATTACAGTTCTCATAAGCGGACGAAAATTTTAAAACCATGAGTGTCCGTTTATGAGAGCTTTCACTGTATATGTATATAATATGTAATTTATAACAAATTGAAAATAGTATAAGAAAGTAATACAGGAATGATTCATTTTAGAAATTAATTTAAGTCATTAATATTATTTTTTCAGGTTTCCAACTGATATGAACACAGCTACAAAAAAACAAAAAAAAAAAAAAAAAGTATAAATGTAATCAGATGTCACGTTTCGTGCAGAGACAATTCGTTTTTTTTTTTTTGCTGCTTCTTAGTTAACATTTTTTGGTGCATTGGTTCGGTGCATACATTGTAAATTCCAAAGTAATAAATAGTTTATCTACACTGTATAGTAGATTTAAACTCAGATTAATTTATACTTATTTTAATTGTTGAATTTTTATTTTTAGTAATTCTTTAGTCTAAGACTCTAAGACAATGTAATTTAAAAAAAAAAAAAAAAACTTTAATCAATTTAAGTACAATAATTAATTACACTCAATATAATGTAATTCATCTTCAAATGTATCTTGTAGTTAAGGTATCTTTGGTTAAAATTAGTAATTAAATGGTAACAATTAGTAATTGTTTTAAAAAAATCTTTTTACTTAATTAGAAAAAAAAAATGGGGATAGTGACCATATGATGTTAAATTTTTTTTTTCCTATTCCACTCCTTTTTAGTAAAACTCTTGTATAGGACATTCACTGAGTCTATTTAGACTAGGCTTCAATTTCTTTAATAGTTACTTTCACTAAGCTGTTAATTATTCGGCAGTAACAGAATTTAAGATTAAAAATACACATATGTTATTTGGTGCGGCACTTAAACTTACACAAGAGTTATTATTGTATGTATATAGTAGATTTTAATTTAATCTTACTCTCCTCGTATGTTACGGTATTTGTGATATATTATGCAACTTTACGATATCTTTTTAGCACATTTTCAAAAAATTTTGTAAAAATGTGCCTATATAGCTTCACTCTGTCCGTCCGTCTTTCCATCCGTCCGTATGTTGACAAAAACTTTTACACCGTTTGAAATAGAGTAAAGAAATTTTAACCATTGATAGTTAAAAAGAACAATTTCGTAGGAGAATTTTTTTCTGTAGCTTCACCTGTTACGGAGCTACAGCCCCCCAAAGTTGGAAAAAGCACTTTATTTAAATTGTTATAACAAGAGTTGTGTTATATATATTTTTAATCTGAAAACGACAAACGATAGCTTTATAAATTTTTAAAAGGCAAATTTGTAGGGTCGCCATACGGTACTAAAATTTAACATTACGAAAAACTCAATTTTTGCAAAATTTTTGCCCACACATATCTTTTGAACGGTTCAAGTTAGGATTAATTTAAAAATGTGCTTTTTTAAAATCCCTTTTTTTGGTTTTTTTCATCACTTTTATTAGATATTATCTGACCGGCATTTGAACCCGATATCTTCCACATGAAAGTCGGCATCTTAACCACTAAGCCATTGGTCAAATCTTCGATTTTAGAACATATATTATTACTTTCAATAATTAAATATAAAATTTGTTTCAAAAATTCAAAACAATCCACCAACAACTTGGTAAAAAAAAAATCCAATCAAAATTAACACTTTCACAATATATTTTCATTAATTTTTTTATTCATTTATGAAACCTCTCAAATTTTCCATATTATTTTGTATTTTATATTAAATTTAATTAAAAAAATTTATAACACATATTTAAATGACAACAAAGTCAAGTGAAATTATTTCGAATAACATCAAAATTTGAAATATCATGATAATTTAATTAAAAGAAATAGATTGCGGGTTTTTTCATAATTTGTTTTTTTTTGGGTCATATAACTGAAAAATATAAAGTAATCGTATTTTGGCGGATTGATTATAGTGTTGACAAATATATTTAAATAATTTTTGCAATTTTAGACTACCTTTACTTTAGATTAGCAATTGACAATATAAATTTTTTAAACTTAGTACTCTTTTTGCGGGATATTTTTTTTATTCCTTTCCCACTCCTTTAAGGAGTATAGGGCATTCACCAAGTTTATTTAAAATAGGCTTCAGTTTCTTTAATCATAATATTCACTAAGCCGTTGGTTACTCGGCTGTAGCTATTGTATAAGGTTATGAAATATGAATGCGCAAATGTTAACTTTGTGCGCCATCTATAATCTTACACAAGAATTATTTATATATTTTTATTAAATCTCATTTTATATTACGATATAATTAAACAATTTTACGATATTTTTTTATTGGATATGATCTGACCGGGGTTTGAACCCGAGACCTTCCACAAGAAAGGCGGCGTCTTCCCCACTACACCATTGGTCAGATATTTGCGGGATATAATATAAGTAAATCGAAATTAAAATAAGATTTTACAATGTATTTATAAAAATTGGAAGAAAGACTTTAAATTCATTTTTCAATATTGCTTCAACTATTTTTTTAAAACAAACCTCCTTTCTAATATTTGGTCTTAGACTACAGTTTTTAATACCCAATATTATGTAAGAACCATATATCTACCATTTTCTAAAATTATCCACTCTAATGTGAACTTAAGAATTTAATTTTAAAATATTTAATAAAATTTTAATAATTAAAAAAATATTAAGAAATATTTCACGGTCAAATGTGCATTCACTAATACATAAAACCCCCCGAATAACAAAATACAAGACAATTCTAATTTTAAAACACAAAGATTTTTTTTTAATAAATCTACCAATTTGAAATGGTGATTCAAATATCCATTCCAAAGTTATTGCAGATGCTCAAAAAAAAAAAACAGAATAAAAATGTTATCAACAGGTCAAAAATTAATTTACATATCCAATATTTAAAAATAAAAGGGTCTATTCAATCTACCCATCCATACAATAGAAAAATAATCTTGAAGATCTCAAAACAAATTCCTAATAACCCTTCTAATATACTCTTAAATACTAAAAGATATAAATTAAAAATTCCAAAGACCTGGACAGATCATAAGGATTTTTTTTCATTAGACATTAAATAAGAAACGGACTATGTAATCATAGAAAAACATACACATACACACTATAGTATTTTCATATATCGAATCCCTTAACAGCACCATGTAAATTTTGGTTTTAAGACTTTCTTGCATAATACGATAATAATATTTGGTCGAATGATTTAAGATAAAACTGTGTTTTGTTGGGTTTGTTTTTTTTTTAATAAAAGGGTCATCATTTACCACTGCAGCCAAATGGATTGAAATAAAAGATTCTGAAATTGTTATGGTAGACAGAATAGAAAAGGATAAATAAAATTTTAACAGGTAAATAAATATTAACTGTTAACTCAGGATGGTTTCAATATGGGTTTTATTTTTTTTTTTGTATTTTAAATTAAATTTTTAATAATGTGCATATAAAAATCTTAAGATTTTTCAAAAAAAAAATATTAACCCTTTTTTTTTTAGACCACAGAATGGTTAACATATAGTTGGACCATATACTGGACTTGAACTCTTATTAGAATATTTGAATGCTAGATTTTGTATAAAAAAACGAAATATATGTCTCTGATGTGACATTTTATAATAACTGGCCACCTGGTTTTTTTTAAAGATATTTCTGTTCTAAATTCTGATTCCAAATTGAATTATTTTAAGATGGTATAGGTGAGAACTATTTGAATTGTATGTATTACGGATGTATGTGAGTGATATTTGAAATCAGAAATTCGTTGTGAAGAAGTTTAATTTTAAAATTTTCAAGTGGAATTTAAAAATCCGAAATGTTTTTTAAGGACGCTTTGTAATATTTAGTTTGTTGACCTTTTGTCCCGTTAAGTTTTGAATCAATTTTTAGAAAACTGAATATTTGAAATATATTAGAGACTTAGTAACCGTTAAATGTATGCAGCACAGTGGTCAAATTGGAAAAACGTTTTTAATAAAAAGTAAAGCTCCTTCAAAATTTCACAGGGCTTAGTTAAAACAAGTTAAGTATTAAATTTTAACTAAAGTTTAAGCCATCAAAGAGTTTGTTAAAATTTCATTTAAAATTATAGACTAAAAATGTAAATATTTAAAGATATATATTTATATATTGTAAAGAGGCATCCAAACCTATTAATACGTGCAGCAGAGAACAAACTGTATCTAAAAATTCTCAAAAATTACATAGACTATTTAAAATAATTTATTATATTAATATAACTATAATATCTGACCAATGGCGTAATGTTGAAGCCGCCGCCTTTCATGTGGAAGGTCTCGGGTTCAAACCCCGGTCAGATCATATCTAATAAAAAAAATATCGTAAAATTGGGTATCGTAATAGTTATATGTTTGTAGTTTATATCGTAATATAAAATAAAATATTAATAAAAATATATAAATAATTCTTGTGTAAGATTATAGATGGCGCACAAAGTTAACATTTGTGCATTCATATTTCATAACTTTATACAATAGCTACAGCCGAGTAATCAACGGCTTAGTGAATATTATGATTAAAGAAACTGAAGCCTAGTTTAAAATAAACTGGGTTAATGCTCTATACTCCTTAAAGGAGTGGGAAAGATATAATAGCTCTAAGACGATGTCAGATCTACACTAGGACTTAAATAAATCTTGGAGATTAAGAGGACCCAAAATTAACTGAAAATTAATAAAATTGAATTTACAATTAACGAATGGACTTACCTATTTAAAATAATAATCTATCATTTATATGATCACAAGAGTCTAAAAAATTTTACATTTTTGGGACCTAAAATATACCTCAAGCATGACAACAACTCTTTTGCAATAACAATTTGGCCTTTATTCATTTTTAAAATCTACTTTAAATTCAGATTCTTAAATTGAATACAAATAATGACCATTTAAATTTAAACATAAAAATATTACCTACTCAAAAATTTTACATTTTTAAAATATCGACTGTTAAAGGTAGGCGCATTATTATAAATTATTACATCTCATTTTATTTTCAATTTTTTTTTAAATTGGTTCACTTTGAAATAATTAACTTACATATATTCACCAACTTTAAATTCAATTTTTTTTTTTTCATTTGTAATTAAATTTAAGTGATTGTAAAAAACAAAAATATAATTAAAAAAAAAATTATTTCTTAAATAAACAAATTTATACGCCTAATTGTTTTAAAGGCGATTACTAATATTAAGAATTAAATTATTATTCATTAAAAAAAAAACAAACTTTTTAAAACAGAAATACCAAATAAAAGACAAATTAATTTCAAAAATGGTAAAAATGAATAGTCATCAATTGTAAATTAAATTGTAATTAAATTTTTTTTTAAAATTCAAATTTAAATAAATGATACAAAATATACTTTATGGTTCTATACTATATGGAATTTAATTGCTAAGTACATTTTGTACGTTTTGGACAATTAAAACTAAAATACAATTTTTTTTTAAGTTTTTTAATTCAAATAAATAAATTACATAAAAATTCGATTAAAAAAAATTTACATCTTTTAGATACTAATAATAAAAATATGAGATGTTTCAAGGACAAGTTAAAAAAAATTTATAAATACTTAATTAAGTATTTAAGATAAATTTGATATACTAACTGTTTTTAAAATAACTGTCATAACACTTCTTTAAAGAAGTCTTAAAAATATTTGAAACAAAACCTTGACTTATATTTCTCTATTCTTCATCAATGATTATTGCATTTTTACTTATCTTCTAATTTTTAAGATTGAATGACCATATAATAATTGCCAAAGCTTATAACAAAATGGCAGATATGTTTAAATTAATAACAGAAAAATTGCGTAAAATAGGCTTAAATATAAATATAGCAAAAACTAAA
Source organism: Dolichopus griseipennis (assembly GCA_963082915.1). Lineage (NCBI taxonomy): Eukaryota > Metazoa > Arthropoda > Insecta > Diptera > Dolichopodidae > Dolichopus > Dolichopus griseipennis. Next base: position 145,007,467 of record OY720442.1, on the reverse strand, counting down.
TATCTAAAAATGTCAAGAAATGAAGAAAGAAGACTTCCACAATATATAAAAATTGAACAAGCTGAAATTAAAGGTGTTAATAGCTAAAAATATCTTGGCATAATATTAACAAATAGTAACAGTAGCCAAGCCTGCGTACAAGACAGAATACAGGCAAAATACAGGTAAAAAAATGTTACTACTACTCTCATAAGAAGCTGATAACATCCAAGCTAATAACAAGAAGAGCAAAGTTGCAAATATACAAAACCATCATACGCCCAGTAGCAACTTATGGAAGTAAAACATGGACCATGAATAGAAATGAAGAAGAAATGTTAAGAATATTTGAAAGAAAGATATTTAGAACTATTTATGGTCCAATACGAAATGAAAACGCCGAATACCGTAGAAGGCACAATTCAGAATTATATGCGCTAGCAAAGAACGAGGACATTGTAAAACATATAAAGTCCAGTAGATTAAGTTGGGCGCGGGGCATGTCATCAGAATGGCGGAAAATAGAGCACAATACAAAATTTATAATGCTAGACCATTGCTTAACAGAGCAAGAGGTAGGTCTAGAAGCAGATAGGAAAATAACATTGAAGACGATATCAGAAAACTAGGGGAAATAAACTGGAAAACCACCGCGAGAAACAGAGATGAAACAGGAGGAAGATAGTGAAGAAGGCTAAAACTCACCAGGAGTTGTAACGCTAAAAGATGATGATATAATAATTCATATTATATTAGACGAAATTAACATAATTGACTTGTAAATAATACAAAATACTTTTTTAAATTAGACAAATTACATTTATTTATACATTAATACCACTCCATTAGGATTCACATAAAATTTAAAAAAAAAAAAAATCTTCTTGAGAAATGTAAACACCTATACCAAAATGATCAAAATATATACCACACACCTGGTTTATTTCATTTCATTTCGGTTTTTATATATATATATATATATATATCGAAAAATTATCCTTAAAAAGGACATTAACATTTATTAGTTCATCAAATATATATTTAAATACAATATGCTTCTATACGAGTCCAATATTAAAATATAATTTTTTTTTAATATTTATTTAAAAAACAAAACAAACGAGGAAGATTATAGTTGCCCTTGGCAACTTTTAGATACCCGTGCATACACTATTATGTATTAAATAAATAAGAATTTTATATATTGCAATTGAACTGTTTAACAGAAAATTCAAAATATTTGTTTTTTTATATTTAATTTCCAAAAAAATTAATAAAAAAAAAAGATGAATTAAAAAAAAATATGCTCTGAACGAGATTCGAACCCACAGTTTTCAATTAAACGGTCGACGTCCTAACCACTAAGCCATCGATTTTTTGTTTATATTAATTTTTTTTTGAAAATTATTATAGTTGCTATGGTATCAATTGTTTGTTTTGAATAACTGTTTTGAATTTTTTTATAAAAATATTAAAAAAAATAGTTTTTAATATAAATGAGAGTTTTCTGTCAAATTTTCTATAAAATAAAATTTTTCATACATAAAATAAATACATATATTTTATTAAAAAGAAAATAAATAACAAAAAATGAATTTAAAAAAAAAAAAAAAATTTCCCTAGTCTGGATTCGAACCGAAACATTTTGGCTACAAATCGCATGTCCCAACTACTACACCATGAATCGATTAATAATTTAACTACATTTTGTTTGTTTTTATATTTGGTTTCTATTTAGTTATTAATTTTGAAAATATTCATATAATTTCGAAAAATTTGTATTGCAGCTACCCGAAGCCTTTGTCCGATTTTAACCAAAAACAATAGGGGACCTACAAATTGTCTAAAAATTACTTTGTGAAAGTTTCAGAACTCTAGCTCTTATAGTTTTTGAGTTATCGTGCTGAAGGACGGACGGACGGACAGACGGACGGACACCCATAGCTAGATCGATTGACTTTTCGATGCTGATTCGATACGTACCCTTGACACTATATCTAGCTCGTCTATTTCGATGCGTTACAAACGGAGGAGTAATTTTAATATACCCGATGTGCACGGGTATAAAAATAAAAATAAAATTTTTCTCATACATTTCGTCTTCGATATCCCTTTTATACTCGTGTATATTTGCATACCAATACAAACACAATAAAGTTTTTTACAATTTTTAAAAAAAATATCCATTAGCCATTTGTTCATCCTTCACAGCATCTTTTTTCATTTAAATTTATAAAAATAAAAAAACAGAAAAATATTATTAAAGGGTTTGAATCCTTTTGTTCATCTTTTGTACCATCTTAGTTGGACATCTCGCCTTTTTTTTTTTTTTTTACTTTATCTTCTGTCCATGCAATATACATATACAAATTCTTATTAAAGCGCGGTCATTATTTTATTTAAAATCTTTTCTTCAATTTTTAATATTAAATGCAGCCTCTTAGGTTCATCGTATAAATATTAAAAATAACAAAATACAAAAAATTCTCATCCTTTTTTAATATCCATCGGTATTTTCTACATTTATTTTTTTTTTTGTTTTTTTGGATTTATTCAACCGATCCTTTCGAAATTTCAATTGAATGGACTGTGATCACACGTTTATTATATGAAAATAAGAAAAAAAAAGGGTTATTTGCGTAAGTTAACTCATACACACACACACTTACATACGAGTATAATATTAGAAGAAAATAATTTAATGGAAAAAAGGGGTTCGTATAGTAGAATCTTATACAGAAAGGGGTTAAAATTTTCAATTAAAACAAATTCGAAAAATAATAATAAAAATAAAAAATCGAGGGATTTTAATGATGAGTTCTTTAAAGATTTTAAATAAAAACAAAATTGTAATATGTTTTGGACTTGGATCTGTGGCCATATAAAATTGTGGACTTGGAAAAAAATACATTCTTATTTTTTTTTTATGGTCTTGTTGTAAACTTAATTTTTAATCAAAAAAAAAAATTGTTCTTATTATTTTAATTGTTTTGTTTAAATTCATTTATTACGAGTTGTACGATTCAAAGGAGTACAAATAAGATATGATTTAAATGTAATAAGTATATATATATATATATGTTTGAATATACAATTGTATATCTTTTGTTAATATTCATTCGTTCTATTGTTAATAAATAAGATAAAAATAATTTAGAATTTTTTCTTAGGAGAAGTAAATTAGGAGTTTATGCTTTAGGTTCAAGGATATAAGGATGAAATTTAATTAATTCGGATTTAAATCTTTAGAATTTTTAGGTTTCTAATTCAAAGTCATTATGTTTACTATTTAATATTTATTTATATTATTTTCCATATCCGCCGTAATCATATAATCCAAATTACCTAAATTCCCGAAAATCTTTTCACATCCATAACCTCGAAACCAAACTATACACTAGTATCAAAGATCCCATCCTAAAATTTGGTTCTAAATAAATGGTTGTTTCTCAAAGTCTTAAATTCGCACACTACCCAGAGGAACCACATAGAGTTCCAATAAGCAGTCTTTTGAATCTTTCCACTAGCCTCGTAAAAAAGAAATTCTCTGTCTCAATTTATTTAGTTCCGAACAATTTTTCAAAATAATATCAAACTTAAAAATTCATTACTTTAGAACCATTGCTTCAAGATACACTGAAATTTCCTTTTAATAAAATTTTTTAAATTAAACTAAATTGTTCCGGAATAAAGAGTTAACATTAAAGAAACAACAATGTACTTTTTTTACATGAGAAAAAGAAATTTCTGAACTTGAGAGAATTTAAATTTTCATCAAAATGAGTTCAGATTCAGAATTGAACAGTGAAGCAGTGAATCAAGAATAAGATTATTTAAAATATTAAAACAGAATTTCGATGTCCGACATTTATTACACTCAATTTTATACACTCAATTGTTCCTAAAAATTTTAACTTTAATACATTTACCGTTACTTCACTAAATGCCCCTCCTAATAAACTCATCTCTAATATCTCATAACATAAAAAGTATTAATAAATTATTTTTAACTGAATATTGTAATACTCTTCTGAAATTCAAAGGATTAATCCTTAACATCCTTAAAAACATTCTTCTGCATATTTATTTTGGATATAAAAAGAAGTAAAGAAAAACAAAGTACACACAGTCATACAACATAGATACGAAAATTATACTAAAAAATAATGTAATCTTGCGCAATGACCCTTTGAATACAATATATTCATATACGTACATATATAAATGCGCAATAGTCTCGTTCATCATTCTCATATAATAAAATAAAAAAAAAAAAACAAAAAATAAAAATAACCATGGTAACCAACGGTCGATGATATTTAATTTATCTCTCAGTTAAAAAGATTTATTATTATAACTTCAGTATACATTCAACAACAAAAAAACCATGGGAAAGTGTTAAGAAAGGACATTAAGATTTTTTTTTTTTTGTTTTTTATTTATGTACGATTAAAAAAAAAATGTTTATTTTTTTCGTTGTCTTATCAAAAATAGGATCTTAAAGGACACTAATACATTGAATTAATTGATGGAATGTAAAATAAAATAATCCAAATGAGAAACAGCAATTGAAACCGTCGTCTGATATTTATAGGTAGATGAATGGTCCTTAAAAAAAAAAAAAAAACGGTCACGACAGTGTACATGTAAATTTACTCATAAAAGAATGATTTTTAAAATGACACTTAAGTGAATAATTACAGTTTTAAAATTAAAAAAAAAAATATAATTTTTTGGGAATTATATATGGCATTATGGAGGGGTCTGACGACATTATTTAGCAAAAAATATACACAACCAACTTTTATAAAATATGTGGTTGCCGACAATTCTGAAGTCTGAAGTCTAAAGTCTGTGTAATTTGTAATGTATTATAGATATTGTAGAATATAAAGCCAAAATCTTAACGGAAAACAAGAGCTCAGAAAATGAAGTATGAAATTAAGAAACACTTTTGCAAATATCTAAAATATTGTTCGGCTTCACAAGATTGTTGTAACAAATCTCCCGCAATTCGAATATTCTGATAAAAAAAAATCCAGACTATGATGGTAAGCTGCAAGAATTCGTCTTTAATTAAGATCTAACTTACTAAGTCCCATAACAGTACTTATTCCAATACTAAGTCCAATTACGAAAATAAAAATCTATCTTGTAGAATAATTCAAAATCTACTATTCACCAAAAAAATAAGAGTTATTTATGAAGAAATTAGTCTTATATAGATTAAATCTATCCAAATAGAAAAAGTTCTTTTACAAAATTCATAATATTTTAAAATTATTACCAAAAACTGATTTATTGTTTATTTTATTTTTTTATTTTTTTTTTATTTAATTTAAAAATTTTTAATTAAAACCTATTTTTAAGGATGGTTGTTTTTTTACCTTGATGGTTCGGTTAGCCAATCCGAGTAGGCTAATGTAAATGCAGTACCAGTATCCAGTGTAAAGCCTTTTAATTGTATCCAATTTGATTTTAAATTTGTTTTTTTAATTTTTTTTTTTGAAATATGAACTCAAGTTAATAACACTTCAATTATTTCAATATAAAATTTATCTTTCTTATTTTTTTAAAAGAGCATTTTAACTATTTTTTTTTTTTTTTTTTTTGTGTTTAATTAATTTTAATTATAATTTAATTATATACAGATGAATATGTATATATATATATGTAGGCATTCATCTGGATACATATTTACTTTTATGTGTAAACACTTTTAACATTTATTGAAAATTTTTTAAAAATAATGTTAACTTTCAATCATTTAAATTAAATTATCATTTTTTAATATTTCATAAAAATAGATTATTAAAATTTATTTTTTTTTAAATAATTCAATATTTTTATTTTATTTTTAAATATTTATATTTATATTAAATAATTTTTTTCTAAATATGATTCACTTTGTGTACTTAAAAAATCAATTTAAAATATCTTATTAAAACTCATCAAATAAACAAACCTTTCTTCAACATTTTTAAAAACTCTAAAACTCTTAAAAAATTTTTAAAAACATTTTAAAAAATAAGTCTTAAATTTTTTCATAATTAAATGGAGACACAATTAAATTTAATTCAAAATTATTTCACTAAATTCAATTATGTACCATCATATGATTATTATAATCAAAAGTTAATTAAAATATGATAAACATTTATACTCTTTTATTTGTATTTAATATAAACACCGACTGATCACCACATTTTATCTAAATTTTAAATCGAATTTTATTCAAAATCAATCAAAAACTGAAAAAAAATTTAAATGACGGCAAAAATCAAAAATCAAAAATTTAAAAAAAAAACAACTTGTCATCCCTGTTTTATAATTCGAAGTTCAGTGATTCCGTTTTTTTCTTGTGGTAGTTCAATTCCTAAATTAATTATTAATATTTTTTTTCTAATATTTTTTTTTTCATTTTTTTTTAAGTACCAGAAGTACCAGACGGTCAACCAATACTTCTGTCCTTTTCTATCTAATTGTTTTATATTTTTATTTAGAGATTTTCGTTGTCTCCTCGATTCTCTTCATTAATTATTCAAAGAAGGACAATATTACATTAATTTAGACTTTAATTTTACGATTTATGCACAATCATTTCAAAAATAACCAAAAAAAAACAATTCGAGACTTTATACAGACAAAAATATTCAGACAAACCTGACGCTTGATTTGAAGAAAAAAAAAAAACAACAAGATCCCATAGAGTTCTAAAAAAAAAGTAACAACAAATCAAATTATAAAAAACAGAACTTTTTTTTAAGAGCTAAATCACGGTGTAACTGTTTACTTGTTATATTTTCTTTTGTTTTTTTTTTTTTTTTTATTCTCTTATAGTCTGGCTCTGTTCAGAAAATGACGAAAATCTCGTTTAACCTGATATGATCATAATATACTGTAATATCACTGATTACTATACTCTGATTGTCATTTTTTTTTTTGATTGTTAGTTTTATTTATCTTTGATTCTGACTTTGATTCTGTATATATTTGAATTCTAGAAATTCTAAAAGGTGACGATGACAATATAAATAAACAAAACAAAAAAAAAAAAAAATTAAAACAAGAATAAAATAATAAAAATCAAAAGTAAGACAAGTCCTAAAACAAGTTTACGGAAAAATTAAAGAATGAAATTTTATTATCTTCTTTCTTATTATTTTTTTTTTTTTATTTTGGGAATTTCTAATTTAAGAATGAAATAAAAAACAAAAAATACAAGATTCCGATTGTTACTTGTCTGGTTAGACCTAAATTAGTATAGATATACGACAAGTACCTATAACAACTAACAAGTTTGGTTGATCTTGAAAATATATACATATAGTAACACAGTCTATCAACTAGAATAAAGTTATTTTTGTAGATCAAAAATATGTCACTAAACAGTTATAAAATTTTTTTTGAAAAAAAATACTCATACATTTCTTTAAAAATGTCCAATTAATTTGAGGAAATTGAATCTGGGGCTTATTTTATCAAATTTACAATCCTACAATAAATTTGCAAAATATGTTCATAAAATTGTAAATTTAATCAAACTTTACTAAAAAACTTTTAATAAAAATAATTGAATTCGTGGTACTTGAGAACGTCTCCTCTGTACTTAATTACTCAAAAATACTTTATGTATCAAAAAATAATTACTAAAGTAATTAAACTCAAAATTTAATTACTTTCTGCGAATTCCAAGTCTTTATACTTAATTCTTTGACTTATACTTAAATTTAGTAAATATCGAAATCTAAGTAATACTGTAACTTGATAAAGTAATGAGTATCAGGTAATGGTACTTAGTTACCATTTTACTCAGAATTATACAGGTCTGATTCGAACAACTAAATACTCCTTGATATTATAGGATATAGGTTAAATGAAAAATTCTAATTTAATCTCTTTTCTTAACTGAAATCAAATGTACCTAATTATTAAAAATCTCCATTCAATCAATATTAGTTTATGTGTGCTAAAGTTCTTAAAATCATTTTAATTATTATTTAAATGCAATCAATTTATTACTATATAAAAACTGTTTATAAAATAAAATGAAACAAATAATTATATTACTTGTATAAATAATATTAAAATAATACCATTTATTTAATATTGCGAAAATTTACATTGTAACGGCAAATTAAAATCAAATCAGCAGAGCGAACATTAAGCGCAAAGTTCCTTTGTTCAATTAAAAACAACAAAACATAAAGTCTTGACACTAAAGTGTCATTAATTCAAAAAATCAAAAATTTAAAACGATTTTCATTCAATTTTGTTTAGATTGTATGTATGTATACTATAATAAAAACGATTTTAAATTTAATAAAACGATTTTAAAACAAATATACAAATCATAAATTAAAATCATAGTTAAACAAAAATGCATTGAAATGTGCAATAAAAATTCAAACCAAAACTTGAAATAAAATTAAAAAATACAATATTGAATAGCAAAAAAATTAAATGCCCTATATAACCCAAAGTATTTTAATTGCATAATATTTAATTCTTCAAAAAAAATAAAATAAATAAAAAAACAAAATTAACTTTAATTATATGTGTTTTTCCTATGACGCGACAATTTTTAATGTTAACGCGATGCGAACTCTATACGTTTTTCATTTTTTATTTTGTTGTTTTTTTTTTTTTTCATTACTAATATTTTAGTTAGAAGCTAACGATTAAAATATTGTGTCATAAAATGTTATATTAAAATAGAGTAATATTTTATTATATATAACACTAACACGGATATATATATATAAAGGTATATATATAATATTATGATATTAAAAAAAAAAAAATAAATAAATAATTTAATTTCGTATGTACCTACTTAAAAAAATAAAATTGTCAAAATAATTATAATTTTTATGGACAGTTAATAAATCGACAAGAAAAGCCACAATCAAAATCTAAATGACACAATTTTGACAGATGATCTATCATATATTAATTGAATTATTTTTTAAATGAAATCGTGGTTTTTTTGGTTTTTAATTTAATTTAACTGTTAATTCTACAGTTTGATATATATACATATATATATATAAATACAAAGTTTTAAATGATTACATATTCATTATAGCAAATATAGTAAACACTTGTTTTAAGTTTTAAATTTAATTGAGTCACTCCTTATTTGATTAAAAGCAGAAAAAATTGATACAAAATCGTTCTAATAATATTAAATAAATATAAAAATAAAATTTAATTAAGATTATTTATTTTGACAAATTTCATAATAAATAAATTTATTAATTTGAATTGTTGACATTAAATTAAAATACCACAAAAAAAAGAGTACTTTTTGAAAGTACGAATACTCAAATAAATTCGGATATTAAGAGAATAATAATTGTTTATAAATTATTTTGACAGATGATCAAATTTAAAATTTGTATTTGAAATTTGAAATTTTACTGAATTGATTAATTAAAGTCCATTAAAATGTAAATAAAAATTTTATTGAGGTTTGTTTATTTGATTTTTTTTTAATTATCATGTTTTTGTAAATATTCGATTGTTATTTAAATTTTTTTACAATTACATTTTTTTGTAATTGTAATCATTTTTATTATTCCATTTAATAATAATTTGCCATTTAATATCAGAAGTACTTAATCATAAAGTTGTAAGAATATATAATTATAAATGTTTTTGTTTTCTTCGATAAAATTCAAAAAATTTTTTTTTAATTAAGAATAAAATTAATTGAAAATAAAAATAATAAAAAATCAAAAAAAAAAAAAATTTAACACTAAAATATATTTTTATTAATCATCACATTCTTAACCTTAACACACCCTTCTTATAATCAGAAAGAATCAAAATAAATAAAAACTAAAAAAAAAACATTTCAATAACTTCTTATTTAAATTTTTTTTTTTAATATATTTTTTATATTTTTAAATTTATTGTTTAATTTTAATTATCGCTTTTAGTTTAATTTTTATATTTAGGAGGGGTGGGGAGTGGAACTGAAACTGAATATTATTTTAAAATATTTTATGTGACAACAACACCAACCGTCTTAATTTGTTCGAATCGTTTATTTATTTTTATATTTTGAAAAATTCAGGTGTTCTTTTTTTGATATATTTTAATTGTTATTTTTTTTTTTTTTAAATAATTTTTATTAATTTGTGACTAATAAAATATTTTATATTTATTTATTAATTGATTTGTTTATTTATTTTCAAAAAAAACTAATTCATTTATTAAAAAATCAATTATATATTAAAAGCCAATTAATTTAAAAATAATTGAAGGATTATTATTATATTCCTTCCCTATATGTTAAATTCAATTGAATAATTAATTTCTTTATTCATATTTTTACCTAATTTTGTTTTAATTCCTTTTTAAAATTTAATTTTTTTTATTATTTATTTTCTATATTGCATTAAAAATCAAATTACGATCATGTAAATATTATTATTATTTTCTGTTATTTATTTTATTTTTTTGAATTTTTTACGTATTTTGTTTATATAATATGCATATATATATATGCATATAAATGTATATATATATTATTAGTCATATTATTATTATTAGTATTATATATATTATTGGGCTTCTTTGCCTTATGAGTAGCCGATATCAACTGAAAACCACTTTAAGATTTTCATTTAATCGAAGTGACCATAAAATGAGAAAAATTTCTCAAAAATAATAATAAAAAATAATAATAATGATTTTATTCTGTTGTTTTTTTTTTTTTTTTGTTTTTCTTCTTATATCTTATTTTTTATTTCTTAGGAGCACAAATATATTAAAATTACATATATTTTTACCTTTATATTAAATTAATACTTATATGTATAACATTCATATATTAAAAAAAAAACAATAAAATAAAAAAAAAAAAATTATAAATAAAGATACGCGACGGGACAACGCGATACGATATACGACCATGATCAATATAAACGGACGACGCGCAACAAAAACAGCACGGCGCGGATAAAAAATTTTCTTCTTATTTTTTACATTTTTTTTTTTTTGTTGTTCTTCTTGTTTTTATTTTTTTTTAACTTATTTATTACTAAAAAATAAAACACAATCGTGCACTCTAAAACCCAAAACTTTAAAAAAAAAAACAAAAACAAAAAACTAAAAATGTGTAAAACGGCGTGCATTTACTCTACACACAGAATGAAAATTTTATTTTTTTTTATAAGAAAAATTAAAGAAAATTCAAAAAACAAAAAAAGAATAAAATAAAAAGAACAACAACAAATAATGTATTTAGCAGCAGCAGTAAAACAGCACCAGTAACAAACACTAAAAACTAAAATGATAGAGAAGAGTTTTTATAAAAACAAATAAAATAACACAAAAAAAAAAAAAATGTAGAAGAAGATGAAGAAAAACACAAAGATCGAAAAAAGAAATAAGAAAAAAAGAGATAAAAATAATAAAAAAAACAAAAAACAGAAAAGAGTTATCTACCTGTTTCTTTAAAACTGTGTGTGGAACTCTTTTTAATAAACATCAAAAAGGAATAACAAGCATTGAATTTTTTTGATACATATATAGTACAGGAGATGGTAACAGGTTGTATTGTATTGGAAAATATTTTAAAAATAAAATAATGGAATATTCTAGACAAATTAGAATAAAATGCAATAAATATAATTTATTTTGGGGGCTTCGATGGTGTATTGGGTAAGCATTTGACTAATTAATCGAGAGGGTGTCGGTTCGATTGCCAAGCTTAAGTAATTTTCATGAAATATTTAATTGAAATAAAAATTATTGAAAACTTATTTTTCTTTACATATCTCCATGGTGACCAAATATATATATAGTAAAATATAAAATATTTCTGACCAATGACGTAGTGGTAAAGACGCCGCCTTTCATGTGGAAGGTCTCGGGTTCATACCCCGGTCAGATCATATCCAATAAAAAAATATCGTAAAATTGTTTAATTATATCGTAATAGTTTATATCGTAATATAAAATAAGATTTAATAAAAATATATAAATAATTCTTGTGTAAGATTATACATGGCGCACAAAGTGCATAACATTTGTGTATTTATATTTCATAACTTTATACAATAGGTACAGCCGAGTAATCAACGGTTTAGTGAATATTATGATTAAAGAAACTGAAGCCCAGTTTACAATAAAAACTTGGTGAATGCCCTATACTCCTTAAAGTAGTGAAAAAGGAATAAAAAAAAAAAAAATATATAAAATATATGATATATCCGAAAGGAAAAGGGACCAGCAATTTGTAAAGCTATTGAATGCACTTGGAATTACTTAATAGACAGATAAATACATAATTTATTCTGTTTTAAATTGACATTTTTTGATAGAGTAAAAATAAATATGAATTTAATTAGAAACACATCTTCAGAAATGGAAAATACTATGAATATAACAATTTAATTTTAAATTTAAGTTGAACAGTTATTCTTAGCATTTGCATTAAAAAATTAATGGCAATGACCACAACTTGATGTTTTTCTTGCGTTCGTATTCTTTTAAACCTTTAAAAGAAAAGACAACTTATATTATTTGAAATTAACAACTTTTTATAGCATGTATCAAAAAACAAATGACAATAAATTGATCTTATATCAAATTTAAAATTCTTATTATTTTTACCAAAGCATTCAAATTTTATTTTTTAATAAGAACAAAAATATGCAATTTCAAAACTTTGAACATGATTTCGACGAAATATCAAATAATGACCAACGTAATAGTAACCTCAAAAAATTAAACTATAAGCTTCAAAATTTAGGATCTTATTTCATATTGAAATAATACCGAAAAAATAAAAATCAAATAAAAAATCATACCAAATTTCACTAATTTGGGACTTTCATTGTGAAATAACACCTCAAAATAAAAATGAAATAACGCCAAAAATATTCATAATTTCAATTATATAAATTTATTTTCCGAAATCAATAATTTATTATATAAGTATTATAAATTTTAAGTACATTATTTTTTTTTTGTAAAATTTTTTGAATAAAAACGAATTATAATTTTCACAGATAATTTACAAAGTCACTCAACATTTTAATAGTAGTATAATGTTGTCTTACAATTTTACAACAACGAAACAAAGCCACACTACTTACTTTTGGCGTTTTATTTAATTGTGGGACATTATTTCATAATATCATAAGGCCAAAAATTTTTAATTAAATAAAGCCCTTTTTTCCATACAAATTAAAGGGCTTTATTTTATTTCTGAAGCATTATTTCCATAAAGTTAATCAATAATCTAGTTCCATTATAATTATCAAAACTCTTATACTATTTCAAGATATTTATCATACCTCCTATTAACAACAACCTCCTTGACAATAGATGTACATATTAATATTTTAATTTATTTTTATGTACGTACATCACTAATACATTGTTATTATTATTATTATTTTTTTTTATTTAATATTTAAAAAAAAAAATTAAATTGTGAGCTTTTCAAATCATTATCAATATTTTTTTTTATTCTTTGATTTTTTTTTTCCTTTTAATTTTTATCTTTTATTTTTTTTGTTATTTTTTTTTTTTTGAATGCACTTCAACTAACAGTAAAAATTAATATTATTAATAAAAAAAATAAAAAAAAACAACAAAAAAACGAAAAAAATTGATTTAATAAAATGACGTTTTGTGTTTGTTGTTATTTTATTTTTATTTAATAATATCTTTTAAATAAGAGTTTATCAATTTATTATAAATAATAAAATAATAATTAAAAAAATTTTCAATATGAATTTGTGAGTAATTAAAATATAATGATAATAAAATAAAATTATAAATTTGTACTCATGAAAGGCAGGTATAAATGACATTTGATATGATTTTTTCAATTAAAAACTATGAATTTAAATTATACTGATAAAATACCGTTATGAAGTTTTGTAAAAATAAAATTTCTCTATATTCATTTGATGTAAATATTTCATTTACAGTAACGGCAACTCTACACTTTGTTTTGTTTTGTTTTTTTTTTTTTTATGTCATTTTTATGTTTGCACTTGACAAATTATACGTCAATGTAAGAAGAGGACAAAATCTAAAGAAGAAAGACAAGAAAGACATTATCAAATAATGTCAAATAAAATTCACCACAAGAATTGATAAAAAAAAAAAAAAAATTAAAATTATTTAAAATATAAAATATAACAGATTAACGTACAGGTGTAAAGTGAGAACATAAAATTAAGGCCATACTGTTAAGAATTAAAATAAAAAAAAAAATAAATAAAAACAGAAATAACAGAAGAAAAACTAAAAAGGAATGAATATATGAAACGGTCTATCCAATTTTTTTAATCAAATCTCTTTTTGTTGTTGTTTTTTATTTGCATTGCAATTCAAAAACAAATTTTACATACGGATTTTGCGGATTATTTGGGTATAAAAATTGAGAGAATCACAATTCACAAGTTTGAAGAGGAGAAACAAAACAAAACAACAACAAAAAAAAAACTTTAGAAAAAAAAATTCTATCACGAGATAAAATTATTGCATGCAAGGAATATATTACCACTTTTTTTTTTGAATAAGACCAAAGACTTTCAAAATTTCATTTCTGTTTTTTTTTTTTTTCTTCTTTCTTCTTAAACATGTATGTAAATATATTTATATAATACTATATACATATTTACATACATTCATGTATAACAAAAAAAAAAAAAAAAAAATCAAATCTATATAGAAATCTAGGACATTCAGAAAAGGAAAAACAAAAAATAACAAGAAAAATTATTATTAGTAGAAATTTGTTGTTGTTGTTGTTGTTGTATTTTGTTTATTGTATTTCTATAAAATTTCTAAAAAGGAAATTATTACGACAATAATTCATGACATTTATATGTGCATATTATATATGTATGTTTATATATTCGTATCTTATTTGTATATGAATGTAAATGTCATGACAATTGAAATAAAATATATTTAGGAGATTTTTGCTATTTTTCTTTTTTTTTTTGTTGACATAAAAAAAAAACAGACAAACAAAAATATTGCAATCAAATACCTATATTGCAAATGTTACTAAAGTCAAATAGGTTTGTATTTTTGTTTTTTTTTTTTTTTTTTTAATTTTCTGCAATAAATTAAGATTTAATGTTTTTTGTTTGTTTTTTAGTTTTTTGTTTTGAAAGCAATCGTAGACAATATTAAGAAATTTGAAATAAAAAAAAAAAATTTAATTTGAATATGAAAAAAAAAACTTCATGGTTTCCGAATACTAAACATAATTATTAAAATTTATTATTGTCAAGTTAAATTTGTTTTGTTTATCTTTATATATATATATATATATGTATTTAATTAAGATATAATATGAAATTATTTTATTTTATTAAAAAAACGAGAAAGAGTGTAGTAGAGTAGACTGTGTCAATTGTGGGATGCCCGTATGACCGTAATATGGACATTATATCATTCGCTAAGAAATTCAAATATCATTCAAAAGAAAATATAAGTTGAAAGGCAGCTCTGCGAACCTCTTCCACTACATCAACTTTATTTTATTCAGACGTTGTCCATTAAAGTTAACTCCTATTGACAAAATTTCAAACATTCACCTTTATTAGGTATAGAGTAATGTGTATTCAAAAGAAGAAGTTGTATGACAGCTACTCGAACCCACTGCAGTATACCAACCAAATTTTTTACACACTGTGTCATAGAACTTGACTATAGGTACTTTTAATAAAGTTTCAGAAGTTCATGCTTTTAACACATTTTCATACAACTTTATATAAGCTTTAGAAATAAATGTAACACAAATGTATTTTTTTTTTTTTTTTTTTTTTTTTAAGCGCTAACTGTTCAACTGTTAGGCTAATAAGCCTGTCTATACCAGAGGTACATGTTGGAACAGGGGTTCATATTATATTCGTGTTATTAGAATTGGTCTTATTGAATTCCACATACAATTTAAACATGAGATAGTACTAGGCCTTATAACATGTAGAAACGTCTTAGATTTTCAATATTTACAATTCTATTTTTTGTTTATATTGTAATATTTTATATTTTACTTATATGGTATTCTATATCTGCGAGTTATTTTATTCAATTAAGTTATTTGTTTATATTTTGCATTTATTTATATTTTTATATTAAAGTATTTTTTATTAAAGATTTATAACTATTAATTATTGATTATGCCATTAATTTGAACCCAATGGCGAATGGTAGCTGAGTCGAGTCGAAAACCAGAAAAGTTTTTTTCACTTTTACTAGAATTCGAACCCGGGCCCTTCCGCATGAAAGGTCGGCACTCAACCACTGTGCCACCCAGCTGTTAAATATTGGATTGCCATACTTTAATTTAATTTACCGTTATACGAAAGTTATTTTTAAAAAAATTCTTGATATCTTCCAAGCAGTTTTAGGTGGAAACTTGAAATTTTGAGAATACCTAAATCTTAAAGTTAAGTTTATCCTTAAATAAGTGTGGGTCTTTTAAATACACTTTTTAGTGTGTTCCTTCACTTAGGGCTGTGATTAGAAAAAAAAATTCTCTTTTCCTATGAAAATTTCTAAACATCGGTTACTTGGCAACCTGCTCAAATTTTGTTGAAGTAATATACAAAAAAAAAACAGCAAATATTTGTGTAAAAGAAAAAAAACATTATATTTTAACGTGCATTAACAGTTTCTTGGTAATTTTGAAGAGTTTCTAATTGAAGAAAGTAAAACAATATTTTTTACAATTATTATTATAATAAATTTCTAACAAGACTTCTAAAAAATTATTGTAAACTATTTTTCAATACATCCTTTACCCAAAAATTATTATCAAACATTATTTAATTTTGAAAATATGCTTTTTTAAAAATATTTGAGTTGTTTTCATTAGTTGCTTAAATATACAGTTATGTTCTTAAAAAAATTAAATTTTATGGTAACTACTCGAAAGGACTGAGCTGAAATTTTTTTTAAATTCTACACAAAGATGGCTACCTATTGCGTAAAAACCAATTTGCGCTAATTTCAGATCCCATAACTTTTTTAGTTATCATACATTTAGCAAAGTCAAGGTTTTCGATTCAGATCCGATACGAAAAAATTGTTCTATATCTGTCTCATCTGTTTTACAACACAACAAACGTCGGAAGAAATTAAGTCAAATTATAGAGAGCTATATTATCGTACTGCTATTAAAATGCAACTTCAACAAAATTAATTGTGTAATTTAGAAAAAAAATTTAAATACTTACAAAAACATCATTTTACATTTTAAAAGAAGAGTGAAGAAAAATTAACATACCTGTAAAGAAAAATAAAAAAAAATATTTAATAATTTAAAGAAGAAATTTTTTTTATAAAAAAATTTTAAATAATAAAATTAAAAAATATCTGAATTAATAATTTAATTTAATTTCTCCCAATTATATATTTAGAAAATAAAATCTAAAAAATTAAATGCTTTTACTTTGTTTCATTTTGAACTCTAAATTTTTATTTTTAACCTCTGAATTAGTATCTATTGTATATATGTATATATATTACAAAGTTTGACATCTATTAATTGCATCACTCTGTACATCAATTTAATATTTAAAAATCCCCATGGCATGTCATTCAATCATTTAATTAATATCGTATATTTGTATAATGATTATAACTGTACAGAAAGTATTCATGAGTATATTAAACTTTCCTTTACGTTTGTAACGTATTAAATTAGGCATGATTGATATGAAAAAGTATGTATATTATTGCTCTAGTTTAAATTCTAAGACAATTCAGCTTTATATGTCAGTGCATCCGTCCGTTCAATCGTCAACCTTAAAACAAATAAAGATAGAGTCATTATATTCGAGTTAAATTTATCATTCATAATTTTTGAACAGTGGAGAACCGACCTCAACTATAAATATCTTCCGAAAAACTAACTTTTTTATGCGAAACTTTTCGAAATAAAAATAAAATTTTGAATTGAACGTTTTAAAAATATGTCTGAAACCTTTTCTAGGTTCCCCACTTTTTTTTTTGTTTGTTTAGAACCGACTAAAATTTGGGGTACCTACTCAAATTCAAACTTTTTAATATTAAACGTTTAAAAAATATTAATAAACACTAAATGTTGTTCAATGATTTTTAAATACTTTCACAGGGTCGTAGGGGAATCTCAGAGTTGAACTATACATTCTTACTCGTTTCGTTTAGTTAAATGTATATTATAGATACAAAATATAAAAAATAATCTATTAAAAGCATATTAATAAATTATTAAGTCAATAATTTTTTCATAAAATTTTTATATTACATATACAATAAAAAAAGAGGAAGAGTCTGGTATAATAGACTATGTCAACTCTAGGATACCCGAATGACCGTAATATCGACATTATATCATCCGGTTATTTACTTTTGACAAAATTTAGAAAAGGCAGCTTTTCGAACCTCTTCCGCCACTACACCAATATATTTTATTTAGACGTTGGCCATTAAATTTAACTACTATTGACGTAGAGTAATGCACAAATAAAAAAGAAGTTGTTTGGAAGATACTTGAACTCGTGAAGCAAACTGGCTGGATTTCAAAGGCGAAGACGGCTATTGCATAAAAACGAATTTGTGTTATGAAATTTCAAAATCCTAGCCCCCTTAGTTTTTGAGTTATAGTGGGACGGACGGGCAAATGGACAGAAGGACGGACATATATAGCTAGATCGATTTACTTTTAGATTCTGATCCGATCCATACTTTTGAGTCCATATCTACCTCTCCTCCATCCCACTTCTTCTCTGCGTCACAAACGTAACGGCAAATTTAGTATACCCTTTTAATCCATAGTCATACGTCATACATCATAAGAATAATTAAATTATTTTTAAAAACAAAATATTGCAAAAAGAAAAACGTTATTTTGAATCATTCCATTACTTTAAGGGATTTTTAAAGAATCATCGGGGAAATAATTTTTTTTGTAAAATAAAAATGGATAAAACAATAAAAATAAAGACCTAAAACGGCAACATTTCCTTTTATTTTTGATTTACTTAATAAAAAAAAAATCCAATAAAAGAATTGCAGTGTATTTTTGTACGCACTATATTAAATTTTTAAAAATTTTAAAATATTTTATATACATATATTAACATTATACAATTTTAAAAGAAAACATTCATCCAAAAAAGGGATGAATACCATATTTTTAATTTCTTCTTATATTCTTTCAATTTTGCAACAAATTCAATCCATCCATCGGTAAAATGTATATAATTGGAAAAAATTTTGTACCCAAAGAGAGAGGACGTCCAATTGAGTCGTCGTTGTTGTTTTGATTTAAAAAAAATAAAATAATAATAACACATAATAACAATCATAAAATATGCGTTTATTTATACTGTAGTCATTTTGTATATCATTTTGTACGTATTTCCAATGAAAGAATCAGCAATCAATGTAAATGTTAAATAAAAAAATAAAATTAAAATTAAAAAAAAATTTCTAATAATAAAATTACTGAATAAAAGAATGAAAGAAATTTTCTTTACAACCATTTTTGAATTAAAAATAAAAAAAAAAAATTGCCTTTTACTACTTTCTTCCTTATTAAAAAAAATTTCAGTTATTCTTTCAAATTAATTTCTTCTTATTTTTAAAAAATTACTCATTTTCATCCGATTTAACATAAAAAACTAATCAATACATGGGTCTATATTTAATATTCCCAAATCTGTCAAATTCCGATGTCATATATTTTATAATACACATTTGACATAATGCAATGATATTTCAATGGGATTTATAATCAATCCCATATTGACTGTAGATATATATAAGAATATTTGAATAGTACATGAAATAGTTAAAATGGAATAGAATTCTTATATACTACTTAATATGTTGCAAGGTCTTTTTAATAGAAACCCGGGAATTGAATCCTTTGCTATAGGTAGGTTTAGTTTAAAACGAGGAAGAGTATAGTAGAATACACTGTGTCAACTCTGAGATACCCGAATGACTGCCGAATGACTGTAAAATATACATTATATCATCCGGTTAATACTCATATAAAAAAAAGGAGTTGTATGGCAGCTACTCGAACCCTGTGCAGGAGACCAACCAAATTTTGCTGTAACTTTGGCCATTACACTAAACTTTTTTTGGCAAAATTTCAGACACCCAGCTTCATTAGGTGTAGTGTAATGCTCATATAATAGAAGGTGTTGTATGGCAGCTACTCGAACCCTCTACAGTAGATCAATCAAATTTTGCAGAAACTTTGGCCATTACACTAATATATTTTTGGCAAAATTGCAGATACGTAGCTGTAATAGGTACAGAGAAATACTCATATAAAAAAATAAGTTGTATGGCAGCTACCCGGTCCATGGGTTCCAAAATGGCTGGTTTTAAATAGCGATGACTGATATTGCAAAAACACCAAATTTGCGAATTTTAAGATCGTAGCTCCTTTAGTTTTTGAGTTATCGTGCGGACGCACGGACAGACGGATATACATAGTTAAATCGATTTTTTTTCAATTCTGATCCGATCTATACACTTGAATCTATATCTACCCCCCACCTTCTCTGCGTCATAAACGCAAATTTATTACACCCTTTGACTATATAGTCATACGTGTATAAAAAAACTTTTATACTATTCTTATATTATGTATAGTTAAAAAGGGTTAATCTTTGAGTGATTCAGAAGGTATCAGACATCTTCGTAATCTTAAAATCTATTTTTTTCTTTTTTTAAGTGCTAACTATTCAACTGTTAGGCTAATAAATATGTCTATATCATATCTGCATGTTAGAACAGGGGGGACATATTATATTCTTATTATTAGAATTGATCTTAATGAATTCTACATACAATTTTAACATTTTAACTAGGCCATAACTAAAAGAATGTATCTGATTTCGTTTTCAATTCTAATTACCCATTATCTTATCAAGCCTCGTAATTGCTTAGCAATATGGGGTATTAAAAAATTGTAATCAATTGAAACATAAATTAATTACGTTTGTATTTTAAAACTAATGGAAATTGGCTTTGTGAAAAAAGTCCCTAAAACAAAATTTATTAAAATTTTAAGAAACAAATCGTAGAAATCTAGGATTCTTGGGAAAATAAGTGATTTCCTTTTTTCTTAAATATTCATATAAATATGTATTGGTGAGATTCTGAATTTAAATAGATTTTACAGTTGCGCTCAACAGCAGGGTTGCCTTCTTTTCTAGAAAATCTATATACTAGGCCAGTATATACTAGTTACCAGCATATATATATGTGAGTTTATGAACTAACAGCAATTATAGTTGAATTGATAATCAAGATTTTCCCCTTTGGTAGAATTTAAATATGCGAGATTCAGAATTAGATAGTTTTTAGAAAACACCAAAGTTGTTTTATATTTTTTGGAAGAGTTCTACCTCTGCTTTTCCAAAGAACCAATTTCAAGAAATAAAACTAAACCCAAAGTTTACAACCAAGTAACCAAGTAATATAACTGCCCTAACCCTAGAAAAATATTTTTTGGAACTTTTTCGATAATTACAGTATTTTAAAAGCTCAAAGGACTTTTTTCATATGCGAAATAATCCAAAAACAAAATAGCCCAAATTTTAAAACAAATTTTGGAGATTTTTGTCGGTTTTTTATTTTGAGGATTATTTTCATGGAGACTTTTGTCATACAACCAAGAAAATTATTTCAAAATATTTTTAACTTTTATTCAATTAAAAAAATTGTTGTATAAATCATTTACAATTAAATAAAAATTTAAAAAACAAAAATGTCGCGCAAAAAAATAATAATAATAATGATAAAAAACACTCTGGCGAGCAGATTGAATAAATTGTGTAAGAATTAACCTTTATGAATAACATGTAGAGTTCAAATACAAATACAACATATATTATGTGTAATACTTTTTTTCCTTATTTAAAATCACATAATACTTTATTATACATTAATACATTTTTGACCAAATCGACCCCATATGTTTCACCCCAAAACTCAACTGAACTCTTGTACATATTGACTGTAAAACATGAATTATCCATTGAATAGTTTTATAGAAAAAAATGTATACAAATTAGAAATCTATATATTATTAACAGTAGCAAAATTTTAGAATTTGATTTCAAAATATTCATTTGATATAGCTTCTGATTTAATAAAATAAATTATTAAATTTCCTTTAATAGTTTTAAATTACATGAATTGTTGAAATTAAACAAAGAGCTAAAAGCAGTAGCCCCTGATGTTATAAAAATATATTTATAAATTAAATTCTTCGCCAATAAATTAACTAAGTAACATAGGAAACTTTTAATTGAGGGCTCCGGCTTATTTATTCAAGTTAATTAAGACCATTTAACATTGGATTGAAATTAATACCAAAACAATAATTGATATTGCTATAAAAATACTGAACAGCTTTTAAAACAATTACACAGTATTTAAATTTGCATACTTATAGGAGTCATCCTTCAAAACATTAAAAAAATTTTGAAAAAATTTAAAAGGTTTAATTATTAATTATTTTCACCCGTTATAAAGTACCGTTAATATTAATAATAATACTTATCATCTTGCATAAATCTGACTTCTGTTTAATATTTATTTTTAAAGCGTCCATATATTTAATCTCATTTAATTCAAAATTATAATTTTTATAACCATACAGAACAATAGTTTATGGGTATAGTAAAATCGCCTTTACGTTTGTTCGAATGAATCGAATTAGGAAAATTTATTTATTTGCCTCAGTATTAATTTTGGATTCGATTTTGATATGTGTGTCTGTCCGTTTGTCTTTTCATTTCCCGATAACTCAAAATTAAAAAAGCTGGAATCGGTCACAGTGGAATTCAGGTTAAAAATATCGTAAATTATTTGTACGTTTCTTATTTTGGTTGAGATCCAACTTAAACTTGAATTACTTCCCACACTTCGAACTTTTTCATACGGAAATTAAAAAAATCTGAATTGTTCAATTAGAATTTTGCTCACCCAATAGCATCATCGGAAGAGGAGAAAGATTAACCCCAAAAATTTCAAATTCTATCACGGGTTGGTAAAAGTATCTCAGAGTTGACATATTCAACTATACACTCTTCTTCGTTTATCTTAAAAATATTTCTTTTATAATTTAACACATTCGTTACAAAAAGTAATGATTTTTATATTTTCGAAAAATATGAAAAATAAATGAGTAAAAAATTCGAAATCATATCACATTATATATTTAGAATTTCACTTTACTCAAAATTATGACAATAATGATAATTATGATTGTGATCTGGTAAAAATGTGAATTTATAAAAAAAAAACAATGTTCGGTAAATTTGTTTCCTTTAAAAAATTATCTTAACAATAAACATAACTGAACATTTTTGATTATCAAAACGATAATGAATTAGCGTTTTCATAGTTTTGTTTTTTAATTTGGCATTTTCTTTTGCAAAATTTATTAAAACTTTCGCACATAAGAATGAATTTAAACCAAAAACAAAAAAAAAAAAGTAAGTAAAGAATAATACCAAGGGTTTGTAAAAAAAAACAGAGTTTCGAATTAAGAATAACATTCTTTAATTTAAAGAAGCCCTAAATATTAAGAAACACCTTTGACACTTCTGAGAATATAACATTTGAGATTTAATTTTTGTATATCAGCTCCAAAAAAAATTTTCTCCAATGACTAATTAATTTCGAAAGTTCTAACATCTCTCAAAATTTCAATTTCAAATGTATAGCTTAATCCGAATCTAAAGTATGAGGTTTCGAAAAATAGACATAAATTGAGTTTCTAATAACGGTTAAAGTGCCGAATGGCAGCCCTGTTTATTTATTTTACATATTATATTTAATAGACTTATCAAAGGTGTTGTCGTTTGACTCCAGATTGAAGATGTACTTTATAGACCTCTTGTTATAACAATTAAAAAATATATAACTTTTGCTGACCTTGAGGTCTCTAGTTTAAGGCTCTAGTCTCTAGTTCCGTAATGTGAAGGGATATTTAAGAGATATATAAGAAGACAGTTTTTTCAAAAAATTTATTTTTTTATGATATTAATCAGTATTTATAATTACATTTCTTTTTTTTAAAACATTGTAGGAGGGTTTCGTAAAAACACGGACAGACAGACAGACAAAGTAAAAATATATGGGCATATTTTTTAAAATTTTTTGAAAATGTATTAAAAATCAGTTGTATGTATCAAAAATCAGTTTTTTTATATTTTTTTTTTATTTACTTGCATTTATCATTCAAAAATAAATTTTATTTCTTCTTGTGAAATGCTGTCCCCCTTCTTCCTAATTTAAGCGCCTTTCATTACGTATCACAAATGAATACCTATACCTTCCTAACACAGATTTTTCTTTTCTTAAATAATACAAAAAAAGGGACCAAATAAAAATTAAAAAATCATAAAAATCTTTAAGATAAAAACTAAAAAAAAAAAAAACTTTCATAAAATTTGCAATGTATTGGGAATTGAACATTAAAAATAAAAAAGTTGCGAATTATTAAAATCGTCTTAAATTAATAATATAAATTAAAAGTTAATATTTTTTGTTTTTTATTTTTTTTTCTTAAAATTTTTATTTAACCGATCACTGATCATGAAATGAAGCGCTTTTTACTTAAAGATGGCATAAAATAAAATAAAAATTGCACATTTCAGTTTGAATTATCATAAATTTTTCCATTTTAATGTCGAATTTTATTTTTGTCAACCATTTTCTGGGGTATTTTTTTGTTTTTTTTTAATTTTTAATTTTTACTTCTCCCTTTGGGCAATTTCGTTCATTTATGTATGAATAAAGATTAAGTCCGATATTTGTGCTCTTAATAAACATTGGAAAAAACAAAAATGTAAAATAATAAAATTTTTATTTTTTTATTTATTTATTCTTAATTACAATTAAAATTATAATTAACAAAAATTTTTTCTAAGCACTAGCTACTCAGGCTATCGGCTTATTCTTTAAAAATAAATTCTTATTTAAATTAATTCATTTAAAGTAATTCTTTACATTAAAATAATTCAAAACTATAATACTTACATAATATTTATTTAAATATACATAATATTTTTTACTTCGTTTTATTTTTTTTTTTTTTAATGTTTTTATATTAGTTTACACATTTTTAATTTATATATTTAGAAAAAATTATGATTACAATTATTATTACATATATACATATGTACATATTAATTTCTACACAAACTTATATTTATTACATTTTAAAATTAATATTGTTATTTGTTACATGAACATTGTTATAAAAAATATAACTGTTAATTTTTTATTTCAAAAAAATATTTTATTTTTTACATTTTGTTGTTGTTTATTAATATTTTTAAATGTGTTTACTGATTTTTAATTTATTTAGAAAAGTGAATATTGCTTTTATGTTATTATCAGTGGCGTGCATTAAAATTTCAGTAGGGTTTTTGTTTTGAAAAATTTCTGTCCTAATTTGTTTTATTGCTGTACATTGATGTAGGATGTGGGTTAAGGTTAATGGAAAGTTATTACAAAATTGACATACGGGTTGTTGTTCGCCTTTTAAGATGTATGAATGTGATAAATGTGTGTGTTCCAGACGTAATCTAATGAAACATTTATTCATCAAAGTTGAGGTTGAGGTGGGTAAATTTATTGAAATTCTAGCTGGATTGACTTTTTTATATTGGTGATTATAACTTTGCCATTGTGCTTCGATACATTGGAAGGCGGCAGCAGCTGCATGTTTCGCTATTGATTTTTTACTTGATAACGCAAAATTGTGCAGAGGTAAGTTTATTGCAGCTTTAGCTGCTTTATCAGCCAATTCGTTACCATTTATACCCACGTGTGAGGGTACCCACATTAATAGAACTTTTTTACTCATTTCTATTACTAATTGCTGTATTGTGTTTATTGGTTCGGAATTTTTCCCAATGTTTTGGATGGCATCGAAAGCTGATCTGCTGTCAGTGCAAATTACTTTTTTCCCTTTTGTTTGTTTTATTATTAGTAAACATGACAAAATTGCTTGTATTTCAGCCTCAAATATTGTTGCATACGAAGGTAGAAGACCATTCGCTAATACTTTGCCGGATTCTTCCACTACTGCATACGCAGTACTGTGAGTGTTTTTGGACCCATCGGTGAATAAAAGTACCCAATTGTTTTCTTTTAGCTTTACGGTTTTTTCTATAAATAATTGTTTGTATTGGTTGCAGGTAGTATTGTCTTTCTGTAGAAGTGTTAAATCGTTAATAAATACATTTTTATTAAGAAACCATGGCGGGTATTTTAATTTTGGAGTTTTAACAGGTGACAGATCAATACTAAGTTGTGTTTTGAGGTTTAGTATTTCACTTACGCCCGATTTCATTTTAATAGGTTTTCCTCTGGCTTTTAGTAATTGAACTTCTTTATGTAATAGATCATTTTTATTTGTGAATAATTTGGGAAAATATTTACTTCTGAGAAACATTGTTCTATTTGCTATTGTGGGAAACCCTGCTTCGGCTAACATGTTGTTGACCGGCGTAGTTGCGAATGCTCTTAAACTTCTTCTGATAGCAGCATGATATGGTGTATTGATTTTTTTTAAGTGAGTTGTAGCACTTTTTCCATAGATATGAAGCCCATAGTCAATTTTGGATAGAATTATTAGTTTAGTTATATTTAGTAAAGTGTTAGTATGTACATTACTATTCTTAGAAGATAGATATTTTATTATATTAAGCCTATTGGTAACATTATTTCTGATATAATTGCAATGTTCTTTAAAAGTATTTTTATTGTCAAAAATTAAACCTAAAATTTTTAAATTATTTACATTATTGATTTTTATGTTTTTAAAATTTATTTCTGGGCATTTACACTTAGTTTTTCTACATACATGCATATGTTTACACTTATCGGTTGAAATGATCGCCCCTGATTGTTTTGACCAGTTTTCGATTGTATTCAACGCATCAGAAAATTGTTTTTCGATTAAATTTGTATTTTTTTCTTTTGAAAGAATATAAAGATCGTCTGCATAAAGGCAGTGCTGTAAATTTTTTTGGTTTATTATTAATTTGCTGATGTCATTGAAAGCAATCAAAAAGAGAGTTACCGACAGCGGAGACCCTTGTGGGATACCGTTGAAGAGTGAAAACACTGGTGATACAATGTTGTTCACTCTGCAACGTATTTTCCTGTTGTTTAAGAAAGCCTTTACGAAATTAAACATTTTTGGACCCACTTTCCATTCTTGTAATTTATTTAAAATAATATTTGGGTTAATCTTTTCGAAGGCTTTTTCAAAGTCTACAGACAATATTGAAGTATGGTTTTTTGTCGATAGGTTTTTAGAAATTATGTGATCTATATATAGTAGTGCGTCTAATGTGCTTGAATTTGTTTTGAAGCCAATTTGATTTGGGGAGAGCAAATTATTATATGAAAGATACCATATTAAACGCTTAGAAATTATTTTTTCTAAGATTTTTCCTATACATGGTAGTAGAGAGATCGGTCTATAGCTTGCAATATTGTTAATGTCTTTGTTTGGTTTTTTTATAGGTATGACTATGGCTACTTTGTACATTTGCGGGATTATACCGGTATTGTAAATATTATTATATAGATCTAGAATTCTAAATTTAAACTTTTGAGGACATTTTCTCAACATTTCATATGTTATTTTGTCTTGTCCTGGAGTAATGCCTTTTGCAGATTTTAAACTGTTTTCAATTTCGTTTAAATTTATATTAAAGTCTAAGTATTTATTTTTGTTGTATAAAAGTTCATTGTGGTAGTTCGGGTCCGTTGTTGTAGCGGATATGGTATTGATTTTGGAACATTCTGAATAGTATTCAGCAAATCTTAAAGATATTTCTACTGGATCTTCCGTAATGGATGAACCAATATTTAATGATTTTATCTGAAAGGGGGTATACGGGCCTGTTAGAAGTGTAATTCTCTTCCATAAAGTATTTACTGGTGTAGTTGGGTTTAAAGTTTTTGTAAATTCTTGAAATTTTTGTTTTTTTGCATTTTTTTTCTCCTTGTTGAATAATGCATTTTTTTTTCGATATGTTATTAAGTTTTCTATTGTGTTGTTTTTTCGGTAATTTCTCCAAGCTATTTGTTTTTGTTCTCTCAAAGATTTTAATTCATTTGTCCACCAAGGAACGTTGCGTGAAGTAAATTTTGGAGTGGAAACAGGTATAGAAATATTTGCTGAGCTACGAATAATTTTCTGGATAATGGCTGCTTCTTTATTAACGTTGTCGGAAGGAGGAAGTTTAGCATTTAATTCCTCAATCTTATTTTGGTATTTCAACCAATCGGCTCGATTGCAGTTGAATTTGGCGGTTTTGGAAATTTTAACATTGGATGGTTCTGAAATTTTGACAGATATTGTTATTGGAAAGTGGTCGCTATTATGTAAGTCTTCCGAAATATACCATGATATATATGGTAGGAGTTGTGGACTACAGAAAGTTAAATCTATGTTAGTTAAAGTACCATGTGTAGAGAAATGTGTTGGAGAACTATTGTTTAAAATGGTTATATCGGAGTTAAAAAAAAAATCTTCTATAATTTTACCTCTGGAATTTGAATTGGAAGAGCCCCATAGCGAGCTCCACCCATTAAAATCTCCTGCCAGAATAATTGGAGTTTTAATGTTTAAAATAATAGAACAGAGATCTTGACAAGTAATTATTTGTTCTGGTGGGATGTAAATTGATATAATTGTGATAGGGATTTTAAGGTCGACTTCTACTGCTACTATTGATAAGTTAGAAATTAGTTGAATATTTTTATGAGGGATACTTTTGTGTATTAAAATACCTGTACCTTGTTTTGCAGTTATATTGTTTTTAAAATTATGAAAGTAACTAGAATATGGTTTAGGCAATTGGGGGTAGTTATTATATTTCAGATGTGTTTCCTGTAGACAAATAACTTGTGGGTGTTGTGATTTAATCAACAATTCTAATTCTTCGTAATTGTTATGATATCCTTTGATATTCCATTGCAGAATGTTAAGGATCATGAATAAGTTATATTTACTAAAATTGTAAGATTAGGAGTTTTAATCACGTACCCGTAAATATAAATTATTATATATAGTTCTGTTTTTCTTAACATTAGTATAAAGTTTATACAAATGCAAGATCATTATTACGTTTTATGATTCCATTAAGAAATCACTTTCTGAAATATTACTGTCTTGTGTAAGCATGGTGTTATTAGTTGCTTGTGTAGACATTAAGTTATTAGGAGATTTTGTTAAAAGTAAATCGAAAGTAGAATTTAAATTTTCGTTGTTGTGTGAAGTTTCATGTGGTGGGTAATCATTTATTTTAGGTATTGACTGATTTTCTGCAGTCGAATTTGGGATGGTTTTTTCTTTTTTTAAATTTTTATTTGTTGTATTTTTGATATTTTGAGTGTTGCTGTTTACTGGAGTAATATTATTTTTGGATTTAGTATTTGGAGAAGTTGTGTTTTCGATTTGTTCATTATTAGTGTTTGCCTTTGTAAGGGAAGTATTGTTTGAGTTTATTGTAGTTTGTTTTGAGGGCTGAGTTATTATCGATTTTGATGATGTTTTAAAAGATTGTGACAATAGATTAGTAGATAAATCAAATGGGTTTTGTTGTTTATACAACTTCCTTGCTTCATTCATTGTGCATTTGTTTTGAGTTTTTATTTTCAAAACTTCTTTTTGTTGAAGATATTTTGGGCAAGTTCTTGAAGAAGCTGAATGTTCCCCAAGACAATTTGCACACATCGAACGTGTACAGTTCTCTGGACTATGTGGTGGGAGGTTGCAGTTGTCGCATGAAGCATTACTTCTGCAATGTTTTGCTGTGTGTCCTAATAGTTGACAATTCTTACAGCGCATAGGATTAGGGTAATATTCATATACTTTAACTGAATACCACGCAACATTAATTCTCTGGGGAACTTTGTATAGGTCGAAAGTTAAAAGTATTAAACCTGTTGGGATGGCTTTTCCATCAATGATTTTTTTAAATTTATAAATATCAATAACTCCTTGGCTTTTTAATTCTTCCAGAATTTCTGATTCCTTTGTTGAAATTAGATTACTGTCGCGTATTGTGCCCTTGCAGTTGTTAAGGTTGTTTTGATATTTAATAATGACAGGGCAGAGGCCCCCAAAATTTTTTACATTGATGAACTTCTCTGCAATCTTTTGGTTTTTGGTTAAGACCAATAATGAACCATCGCGTAGGATATTTATATTTTCAATTTCCTTACTAATACCGTCTATTGCCTTTTTTTTTGCAAAGACACTGAATGAAGACAATGGCTTATTCGGATCGGTAGATTGTATAGTAATGAATTTTGGGTTGTACTGAGTTCCGCGAGAAGCATCTGCCAAACTTGGAAAAGCTTCGCCTAAGCCTGTTTTTTTCCGTTTTGATTTTGGGCTGTTTCGTCTTTCAGCTTCATCTAAAGAAGCTAAAAGACTAAACTGATTACCCAGTGGAACAGGATTGCCCACCGGCATTCTTTTTATTTTTATATTTTTAATTTAATAATATGTTTTTTTTTTTTTGTGTTAGTAATGAAAATAAAATTAGTTGAGAGAAAATAGAAAAGGTTAGAAAAGAGAAAAAAATACCTTACTTCTGGCTAATGAATTTGTTTTTGTTTTTTGTTATAAAAATTTTAATATTTAAAAATACTTGCAAGAAGTCAAAATTTGCGTCTTAACACTTACAATATCAGACGATGACTGATAATAAAATTAAAAAATAATTTGATATAAAAACACGAAGTATAAAGATTACTTATACATTAAATAGTTCAAAAGACTGCATTGAAAATGAATCAAAATGAAATAAGAACAGAAAAAAATTAACTTAATATTAAAGTCTAGAAAAAATAGGTATAGAAAGTTAGAGAGTATCTGCTATAAAGAATAGAATATTAAATAAAATAAAATAGAATTTTAATAAATTTCAGGAGAGGAGCGTTATGTATATAAAACATGGTAAAGGAGCTAAAGTGCTATTTTTTAAACCCTTTTCAAACTAAAATGTTTGGGCTATTTTTTAGAAGTAGATTTGTAGAAGTCCCCTTGTTTTTCTTTATTTCAAAATTTAAATGGCTAAATCTGCACTGACAAAAGTTACACGATAGTAAGAAAAAAATGTTCATCACAACCAGCCTGTCAATACCGCAGACACGATTTTGGAACAGATTGGAAGAAATTCGACATATTATATTCTTACATAATTCAGTTTGATCTAAATGATATAATTCAATTACTATACATGAGATATGCCTTATAATATTAAAAAACATCTTATAGTTAGATTTATTTTTGACTTATACGATATTTCTATATCTGTGAGTTATATTACACACACATATATAATTAAATTAGATTATTTTTACAAGTATATGTTAATTTATACACTCGTTATTGACAAAAAATAATTAATTAAAAGTATACAATTATTTCGAATCCAATTGACAATAGTAGCCCAATTGAATCGAAAACCTGATAAAAGTTTTTTTCAATTTTACTGAGATTGGAAACCCTGGCTCTCTGAATAAAAGGTCGTCATTCTAACTACTCTTCCAGCCAGGTGTTTATCTAAAAACATTTATCTTAAAAATATAATTTATTTCAAAGTAATTTAATTTTGTAAATCAAAATGGACACGCAGACAGCGGGCTAGGGGATTTTCTACTAATGATATTTCAGAAAAATTTCGAACAAATTGGTTTTCATATAAGTGATCATATAAAAGAGGACTAGGAAAGGCAGCAAGTGAGTACAAAACAATATTGCGATTTCAAAAATCGCTCGCAGAAATGTTGCTTACTCGACGTCTGCGAGTTCGAGGCCTTGCAAAATCTTTTTTAAGTACAGCCTATTGTGCCATGTCTTAACTCCTTTGATAATATAATTTCGGAAATAAATTTCTTTAATAATTTACGGAAACTTTTTCATTACAAATGTTAGTTAGCTTTAGATTATTTTTAATTTCCTCGTTCAACTGACTTTCATTAACTGAATTTTTTTGTATTATCTTTTTTTTTTATATTTTCAATTTATTGTTTTCATAAAACATTGAAATTATTCGCGATTATCGAAAAAAAGACATTTTCAAACTTATTTAATTTGTTTTTTTTTGTTTTTACTTAGTCCGCCTTTTTCATTCATTTATTTCATTTTTATTTTTTTTTAAAATAAGTTTAGCAGTCACTTGATCAAAAAAACAGATACTAAATTTTTTTTTATTTTTTTAAATATTCATTTATATTCATACTAAGCACATACACAAAAAAAAAGTATCTGTAGATATACTCTCAATAATTTAATTTATAAATTAAATATTTATAAAATGTTTTTTTGTTTTTATTTAAGATGCTGATATTAATGTGCATATCTTTAAATTATGCAACATTTTTACAACTTTTGACTTTGATTTTCGGTAAGTCCAAAAAAACAAAAAAACAAAAAAAAAAAAACAGTCCCACATAACTTAAGAGATATAAAAAATAAACCAAAAAAATACTTCTTAACTTTCATTGAATCTGATGGATACATATGCAAAAAAAAAAAATACAAATAACTGAAACGTAAATTTCAAAATAATGTATTAACGTGGATTCCTTTGCATACAGCAACAGTTTCAATAAAAAAAAATAATAATAAAATGTATGTAAGAAAATGATAAACCGCAGAGTGTCCTACAACTTTTTAGGGATTCTTTAAAAAAAAAAAAATCGTTGTTTTTTTTTTTTTTGTTTATTATTTTCTGTTTCATTTCTTCTTTTTCTTGTTATATGACAGTTAAAGCACACGGAATTTAAAATATGTTCGTTACAGGTTTTTTATTGTTCTGGATAAAAGTGACATTGACAACCGCTGTATAGAAAAGGTTTTACTAATTACCTTCCTACAGACAGAAGTGGTCTCATTGTTTTTAATTTTAAGTACTTATACCCGAATGTTTACTTTGAACCTAATACGAAATTTTGAAATAAAGGTCCGGAACAGAACGAAATAGAAATAAAAATTTTCGGAACAGAATTTCAAAACAAAATAAAAATATTGCTCCGATTAAAAATAATGTTCCTTTAAACAAGGTTCACAGAAAAATAAGATTCACTTTACCAATTTTTTGTAAAAAATTAAAATTTCCCGTTTGGTAGGTCTCAATAGCCGGACCGAAATAATTTAAAAAAAGAATTTAAAATTAAAAAGAACAAAATGTAAAAAATGCGTTAATTAACTAAGCCCTCTAAAATTATGATGTTACCTGTTGGGATTTTTTTTAATTTTTCGAATCAGAGACTAGGGTTTTTTTAATCACATGAGATCGCCTACTGGCACTCGTGATTTAAGGTTTGGAACTTTATTTCAATTTTGAAACGAAATTCTTCCGAAAAGAACTTAATTTTTTGTTTAATTGAATTCGATCTTCGAAGCAAAGTTTTTATAATTCTCTTCGGAACAATATGGTTCCAATATGGTTTCGTTCCGTACCAATGTTAAAAAATATTAAATGTAAATAATGTTATAAAATTACAAAAAAAACTTGTCTTAATATAATCCACCCAAATGTAGATCAACTTAATACTCAATCTAGGAACATCTACATTTCAATACCCAAAATGATCTCCGATTTTTAAATTTTAAGAATTCTAATAAATGCCTCCCTTAAACAGTTTTTACTGTTTTTATAAATTAACCAAAAATGATATATGAGCTGAGGGTACATTTTGTCTTTAATTTCTTCTTTTTTATTTTTAAAACCACCAAAACAAGTTAACAAAAAACTTAAAACCATAATTGTGTGAAAGCCTAATAATACCCTCGCAATATGATAACGGTGCGATGGTGGTGTAATGCTGTCCTTTTTGGTTTTAGTTAAGATACAAAAAAAAAATTCAACCGCCAACCCAAAACAAAATCACATTAACCAAAAAGAAAATTTCCCTCTTTTAAAACAAAAAAAAAAAAAAAAAAAAAAAACAAATCCTGACAGTGTTGGGTACTCAGAAAAACTTGACGCATGATTAAAGGTGATAAATTAACATTTCATTTCTTTCTTTTTAAAAACACAGCAAAATAAAAAATGAAAAATGAGGCTAAATATTTTTAGACCTTATGAGATCAAAATAATCGAATTTAATGTTCGAAATAAAGAAAAATTTCGAAAAAAAAAACTAAAAAAAAAAAAATAACAATTGATTACCTATAAGTAATCGGAAATGATTTTCGGCTTGTTTAAATTAAAGTGCGTATACGTTTCACAAATATTGGTACTTCATGTTGAAGTAAATGATCGTGCGTGATTTTGAAGGACATTAAAATATAATTAATTTTCTTTTGAATTTTTTTTTTAAACGCTCAATTTCTGATGATAAAATTTATTACAAAATTGATAGCATAGATCAGAAAAATTTATGATTTAATAACAGAAAAAGACGAAGAGAGATGATGAAATTAAAATAATAAACTAAAGTTTAATTTTATTCCATAACCAATGATTTTATAAATTAATAATTTTCACGACATTTCAAAATTTAAAACAAAAAGAATTGAGTAACGGAGGATTATTGATTGTGACAACTCTGGGATACCAGCAAAAACATAATATGTATACTGTAATAAAGTTGTCTGAACGAAATGTGCCAAAATTTCAAAAAATATGGCAAACGAGCTGGTCTAAAAATAAATGCAGCTAAGACCAAAAGCATGCGTACAGAGCACTCCACACATCAGCAAATTCTACTAGAAGAAAGCCAAATTGAAGAAGTAGAGCAGTTAAATTATTTAGGAAGCATGGTGACATCAAATGGGGGAACGTGGTTACAGCTAAAAGGAATTGCTAAGGATCCTGAAAGGTGGAGAGGATTTGTTGACGCCCTATGCCCCACCAGGGGTTCTAGGATCCAGTAAGTAAGTAATAAAGTACAGTTTAAGAAAAGCAATTTTAAGCGATCTTATTTTCTAATTTTAATTAACGAACCCAAACATTTATGCAAATGTTACCTAACCAACCTTATTAAAAAAAGATAAATTGGAGTTGTCAAATTCAATAGCAAAGACTGATTGCAAAAACAAGTTCGTAAAAATTTCGGACCACCAGTTCTTTTAGTTTTTAAGTTATGGTGCTTACGGACAAACGCACTAGGGTTAATCGACTTAATTTTGGGTTTTGATCCGATTCATACACTTGAGTCCATGTCAATCTAATCCTCCTTTCACTGTCACAAACGTAATATCAAATTTAGTATAGCTTTAAAACAACGTTCGTACAAGTATAAAAATCAATTTTTAAATATATTCCCTTAGGGAGTATTAAGGATAATATCGTGACATTTGATCACTATAAACGATAGTGTCATGACACTTTCAAATTAATTGTGTTGTTTTTTGTAATATTATTTTTTTTTTTTTTAATTTTTTTTTTATTAATTTAATTAATTGAATTCAAACTTTTTGATTTATTGATTAAAATTTATTGCTGAAGGATATCAGAACTCCACTTTTTTTGTATCACCATTTAGTACAAAAGTGTTTGCAAAGTTCAATCCCAAGGATTTTAATGACATTTCAATTTAACAGAGTGTTGCAAAGTTCAATCCCAAGGATTTTAATGACATTTCAATTTAATTTTAAAAATTTATTTAAAGTAAATTTTGTAATTTAATAAAGAGTTTTGATTAATTAATTTATCATTATCATCAGTGTGTACTAAAAATTACAGATTTATTTATAAAAGTTATTAATAAAATTTGGTTTTTATTTTTTAATATTTAATCTATTATTGAGAATTTGAGTGAAATTTATATGAAATAAATAAAAAACGAGTAGTTTCCTTTTAATTTCACTAAAAATTTTTAATTTTTTCAAATACCAGTATTTTGATTACGACATACAGACTTCTTCAGTGCTAGTACTCCATGCTAATCAACAGCTTATCAATTTGATTTTTTATTAATCAATATTCTAATCGTTGATTTATCAAAAAATTATTATTTTATTAGTGACAAGTTTTTAGTGGAATTGGGTCCAGGATTTTGTATTAACTATTCAAATGAAAATTTGTCCCAAAAATATGTTAAAAATTAAACTATATGTTTGAGAACTAAACATTTAAAATCCGTGATTCATATTACACCTTCATTATAATTAACCTTCATATGCTTCTTCAACATTTTTTTTTTGTATTTGAAATTTTTCGATCAACTGTAAAAACCACAATTTTGAAACCAAAACCATTCCTTGAAATTAATATAAAATTTAAAATTCAATTTGTGTAAATTGAGAAGAGATTACATGACATTGGAGACCACTTTTTTTTTACATTATATTTTACAATTTACATAAGAAGGACTCTTAAATAATTACAAAGTTACAATTTTTAGGATTTGCCTCAATAAAAACAACAAATTAAATTAATTTTTAACCCTTTCAGTTTAAATTTTCAAATCTGTTATTAAAAAATCCATCAAATATAGAGAAAGTATATATCGAAAACCACTAGTACTCATCTATCAAAATATCAGTTTCAAAAATATAACCTTAAAAGTATCCCTTGGATTACATTTAACCAAATGCCAATGGCAGCGGTTTTAAATTTTCTTGAATTTTAAGTTTTCGTTTTTTTTGAAGGGTTGACTGTTATGTCATCGAGTAATTAAAAATTTTAACAAATTACAGCATTTTTTTTTTTTTTTGTAGTTTAAATGATTAAGTACTGGATTTACTCTCCCCCTTTACCAGCCAAATGTGTTTGTGAAAATCAACTGATGACCAAAAGGTGCGAAATGTAAAGAATTAAAAAAAAATTCAATTCAATTTCCGAGTATAAGTAAAAAATTAATACAAAGAAGGATGTATTTTTAGTTTTTAATATTTTTTTCTTGATTTTTTTGTACAACTATTCACACCTTTGCAACAATGCAATGCAAAACAATTCCATTCCAAATGTCTTTTACATTACCACCTATTTTTTTTTTTTTTTAGCTTTTTACACTGCCTCTCTTTCACTGATTCATAATTTTTTTTTTTTTTTTTTTTAAATTGTTCAGTTTTCCACCTAACCAATTAGCTAGTTGATGTTTTGTATTAAAATAGTTTGAAAACTCTTATGAACATCAACAAATATATATAAGTATATACATATATATGTGTGTATATATTAATAATAAAAACAAAAATGTTTCATGGATGAATTTCGTTCACCTTTAAAGTAATTAATTGATGTCCACCTCCCAATCAAGCAGGCATATAAAATAAAAATAAAAATTGCAATTTCATTTTGCTTTTGCGAACGACTTTCAAACTTAACTTAATATATTGAATGTTGCATATATATATATATATATGTATATATTTTATCCATACATAATAAAATAAACAATGAATAACAGTGCAACCAACAATAATAGGAACAACATTACCAAAATGTAACAATATAAACGCGCAACAAATGAACAAAATACAAAACTGATGTATCAACATCAGTTTTTCATAATTTTCTTTCACCTGTCGACAACTAACAACAACAACAACAACAATAATAATAATAAAATACAACATGCAACATATTCAACATATTCAACAATACCAAATACAACAACACAGAAAACAACACAAAATTTATTTATAGGTATACATATAATTTTGTTTTATTTTTCCATTTTCCAACATAATAATATTTCCATCTCTTTCACTCCTTATGAATTGATTTTCTGATGCGCTTCTTATTATTGGCTTCGATCGATTAAAATCAAAAAAAAAAAATATGTGTCCAACACAATTGTATTTTTTATTTTATTTTGTTGTTTTTTTTCTTATTATAACTGTATCAAAGCGAAGTTGATGTGAAAAAAAAACGAAAAGTAAGAAAGAGACAACAATATAATGGTAATAATTTTTTTTTATTTTTATTTTCATCCATTCATTCGCAATCACAACAAAAATACGCACACACAACTTCCATTCAATTATCAATTATCATCATTTAAATTATCATTATCATTATCAATATCAATATTATCATTATCATTATTATTATGATTATCATTATGTTAATCATGAGTCCATCAAAAGTTCAACAAAATGAATTGCACTTGAATAACAGTTGATTTTAATATTTTGATTTTTAATTAAGGAATTCAAGTAAAATTGGTAGGTAAAATTTTAAAAAATTTAAAAAAAAAAACCTTTTTTTTTTTAACTGTAACACAAAATACACATACAAACATACACATGTTCATACATGTAATAATTTAACCAAAAAAAAAAAAAAATAAAATATTAAAATTAACCGTTTAAATGTTGCAAATGATCTTATGAAGTATACTTAAAATACCTTGAAATTATTAATAACAACAAAAACAACAAGAGCAACAACAACAAACGAAATATTACGAAAAGAGGAGTTAATGCCAAAATGGATGCAATTAAATTTTTCCAAAAAAAAAAAAAACCAAAACAAAACAAAAAAAATTATAAATAATTTGAATATTGCATGTAATCGGAATTTGGATTAACGTCGAATATCGCTGATTATTCTCATATTAAAAATTTTTTAAATATCGCTCGCGGTTTAATTGATTGAATAAAGATGATTACAATTGAAATGTTTATTAAATGTAAATCAGGTCAAACTTTAAATATTAATTTTTTTTTTTTTAATGGAATGATTTTAAAAATTTTTTTATGTTCGAAAATTTTATTAAATGATTTGTTTTTTTTTTATTAAGTAATCTAAATGGTAATTTGGGAGTGTTGAAATAAGGCTGTGCGAAATAAAGTCAACTCGCTCAATATGAAATTGAAAAATAAGATTACAAAATATTTCTTTTTTAATTCAATTTTCGACCTTGCGGAATAAAGCTCCGGTGGATCAACTCTCATATGATATTCTTAAGGAATCTTTAAGACATTTTAAAACAGCGAAGATATTCAGCTTTTTCATAATTTTGAATCCAATTTCAATATCTTTCTTAATTCAGAATTCAATCTACACATATATAAATATTCTCGATAAGTGGAGTTCCCCAACTTTGAATATAACTCTAAAATTTTTTCTAATTTAAGCATTATTTTCATTTACAATGGTTAAGGAAGTACGACTTAAGGATTTTATTTTCTTATTCAATTTAAAGAAATAAAACACAGGTGGCTTTATAGCGGTAGGCCTTTTTTTGCGACTACACTAATTTTTCAGCAGAGAAATAATGAAAATTGTTTATGAAATTGATAATAAATAATAATGATAATAAAAATCAAAATGGATATTATTAAAATCGAATAAATGTAAAGCCGATAATGAGTACTTACAACTTATCAGTTTTCATTCCTCCAGAAAAAGGTATAAAATTTTGTATTAACAACCATTAAAAATATTTGATAGTTATGACCCGGTAAATATGGTAATCAACTTTAAAATTTTGTATTCATTGTTTTAATATTGATTGTAAAGATGTTATTGTTACTGCTGGTATCACTAACAACCGTCGTACATCAAATTTTCAATACTCTCTTTTACTGTGTTCACTTTTGATTATAATTGCAATTGTAAGATGAAGTTGTAGGGGCACTCACGCTTTATTCAAATAAGCCTTAACTTGTGCGTTAATAATGATTTTCTTTATTTCGCTGTAACAAACCAATCAATATGTTATTTTTTGTACCAGTATGTCTATAAATCCAAAAAGTATACTAAAACTGCCATTAAGTTTGGGACGCAGAAAAGGAGTGGGGTAGATATAGTGTCAAAGGTACGTATCGGATCAGAATCGAAAAGTAAATCGATTTAGCTATGTATGTCCATCCGCCCGTCGCACGATAACTCAAAAAATAAAAGAGCTAGAATTTTGAAATTTTCACAAATTCGTTTTTTTGCAATAGCCTTCATCGCTATTGAAATCCAGCCATTTTGGTCTACGGGTTCGAGTATATGCCATAAAACTCCTTCTTTTATATGAGCATTACTCTACACCTAATAAACCTGGGTGTCTGAAATTTTTCCAAAAATGGTTTAGTTCCAAAATTTGGTTGGACTACTGCAGTGGGTTCGAGTAGAAGCTATACAGCTTCATATTTTACATGAGCATTACTTTATTCATAATAAATCTGAATGTTTGAAATTTTGCCAAAAGTAATTAACCGGATGATATAATGTTTCTGTTTCGGTCATATGAGGTATCCCAGAGTTGAAAAGTCTACTCTACTATACTCTTCCACGTTTTAATTCTTAATATTGGAATGATTAATATATATTTTGGAAAAATTTTCTATTGATGTTTTACTTTTGTTAGTGGATTCCAATTGCCCGTGATATAAACGAGGCCTCTTTTCTTATATTAAGAATTGATAGAAAGTGTTGATCAAATCAATTTTTTTCCTCTACTGCGAATTCCACTTATCAATTCTAATTAAAAACAATGTAATATATTTTATAAACAACAGAGTTTTAATTTTAATTGGTTCTAACTTACAAACAAAAATCGAAGTTAATTTCAAGGCACGATCGCATATTTTCATTCTACAACTCTTTATTCAAAATATTATAACACCTAATTACATTAAATATTTTTTTATTTATTTTTTTTTAAAGTAAAGTATATATATTCGAAAATGATGAACATGTTGATAATGTTTCCTGTTTTAAAATTAACTAAAAGAAATTAGATATTTTTCATAATTTTAATTATTTAATCTAATGATAATTTATGATATTTTTCAATTTTTGAAAAGATTACATTACAAATTTTAGAATATACACACTAATCTTAATCATATAATAGATATGAAATTAATGATAACTATAACGAACAATCATTTCCTTAATTTTCAAATATATATATAATATATATATATATATGTATATAAATATGTATGTAATATATTTTCACCACTAGAACAATTTCTGTATAAATTATTCTTTTCCCACAATATTTGTGTTTTTTTTTGTTTTTTTTGCGAATTTTTTTATAATTAAAATTTTATCTGCATACATAAATCTTAAGATTTTTTGTTTCATTTGTCAGATATATCTAAGAAAAATGAATGAGATAGAGATAGTATGATATTTGAACAGAAGGAAAAAAGAGAAATGCTTTTTCCTTTTCTTATTAAAATTATCTAAAATTTATTTAAAAAAATTTTCATCCACTTAAAAACTACGGGTTCTTGTTTTAATTCAAAATTTAAAAAAAAAAAAAAACAACACAAATTAAATTAAAATTAATGTCGAACGAGTCATTTGCAATTCGCCTATTCCTAATAAATGTTTCCGCCAGTTAAATTTTATGTCTGTGAAAGAAGAAATTAAAAAAAAAACAAAAATAACGAAATGCAATACACAAAGCATAACAAATATATTGAATATTTTCAATATGAAGTCTATGATCAAGTTTAATTTGATTGGAGGGGCTACCGATCGGTTCATTTATTAATTGCCACTAGTTATTCGAGTCATGGTTATCAAAATAGATATAGCCATGGCTTGCCTGCAAGTGGAAGGCAATGAAAAGCAAATAAATAAATATATTGAATATTTTCAATATGAAGTTAATGATCAAGTTTATTTTGGTTGGAGGGGCTACCGATTGGTTCATTTATCAATTGCCATTAGTTATTCGAGTCATGATTATCAAAGTAGATATAGCCGTGGCTTGGCTACAAGTGGAAGGCAATGAAAAGCAAATAAATAAATATATTGAATATTTTCAATATGAAGTCTATGATCAAGTTTAATTTTGATTGGATAGGCTACCAATCGGTTCTTTTATTAATTGCCATTAGTTATTCGAGTCATGGTTATCAAACTAGATAAAGTCATGGCTTGACTGCAAGTGGAAGGCAATGACAAGCAATGGATTGAAGAAATTTTAAATAATGTATTGAAGCAGTTTATGGCAGAGTCTTGAAAAGGTTAAATAGAGGATCGAAGTTCCTCGGCGAATTCATAGTTTTATGTTTTTTCGTGATATTTAAGCAAGTATAAATTTTTTTATTAGTTAAGTTTTGAAGCATATATTAGCCTAAATATATGCAATACTTCAATATAATACAACATGTAACAATATTAATTAATGTATTTAACTTCCCATTTAACGTTTTTTATTCATTATTACAATCAACATTAAAAAAATTATTTAGTGTCTAGTAAATATGCTACCAACTACGAATAACATAACAGTACTTTTGTTGTTTTTTTCTATTTATCTGCATAAAATTAAAAAAAAAAAAATAAACATTAAAACATAAGAAATGTGTATTAAATTGAAAAATAAATAAATGAATATTTTCTTTTATACATTTTAAAAATTTTCGCAATTTTCTTTGAATTTTATAAAAAATTATGCATTTTCAAACACCAAATAATTTGATTAAATGTGCTTTGTTACTTATTTTATACGTGATTGTCCTACTTTTGATATAAGATACAATTTATCGTTTGCATAGACACACTTGGAGATCTTGGAATAGGAAATAAGGTAAATGGATACATTATTTAGGACCGGTACCTTATACGATGTTGAAGGTTTTAGATTTCAATAAATTCAATTCTATTTGTTATATATTATGTAATAATTTTATAACTGAGTCAAAAGCTATTTTAGTATCTGTGAGTTTTATTATTCAATTAAAATGAATTTTTTTATATTTTGTATTAGAATGAAAATCTTGTTAATAATTTGAATCTAATGGTGAATGATAGATCAAATCAAAATCAAACAAGACAATCAATCGAATCAAAAATGGTAATGGGATTTTTAACTAATGACCCTCTGGAACAATATTGTGACAAACTGCTGTTAATGTGTTAGCCTTAAAGATTCATCATTTAAATCCTTTTAAGGTTAACCGAGTTGTTAAGAGATTCAAGGTTAATTCACAAAAGCCTCTCTTTCAAAACTAGGAAAGTTGTTCCTTAAAAAAAATTTTGCAATTCACCTTGCGACTTTACTTGTACCAAAAAAAATCTCAAGATAAAAAAAAAAAACAACAACTATAACAACAAAAAAATTAAATTGCAAAAATTTTCAAAAAAGGAAATCGTATATAGTTAAAAATTATGAGCTGAAAAATCAAAGAGTCGTTCATTCTAAAAAAAAAACTAAAACAGTTAAAATTATGTTTGTTTTTATTTTTGGTTTTTGGTTTTTTTTTTTTTTAACTTAACTTAAATAACCTAGACGCTTAGAGTACCAGTGGTGTTTCTCTCTTAAAGTATCTGTTAATTTTTTTTTGGTTTTTTTTTTTCTATTTATGTGTTTTAATGTTTTTAATGTTGACTTTCTAGTGCAACATTCTTAGTAATAAACTCAGTTAATTCAACTTATACAAACGTACATACATACAGTACCTACGTATATTTATTTTGACGTCTTTCTACCCAAACATTAATTTACACAAAAAAAAAAAAGAGGATCCCCATATACATTAGATATGTACATGTCTGCATACATATATATTATATATAGTAAATGATCAGGGTATGTCTAAGATTGCATGCTCTGCAAAATACAAAAAATAAAAAAAAATAAAAATAAAAAACAACAATAAAAACAAAATTTATTGGTGTAACATAATTTTCACCATACACAATATAATGAATGATGCTGTTTTATAGGTGATATTGCCATACATAGTTACAAAATCTGTTGTTTTTTTTTTGGAGTTAAAGTCAAAGTCTTTTTAAAGAAAAACTTAACTACATAACCTTAGTTTAGAGAATTTAGAGCTCACATGTTTTGTGACAATTTAAACATGACATGACTAAAAAAAAAAAACAAAAATACAAAAAAAAAAAAATTGAACTAAAATTGAACATAAAACAAAAAAAATTATCGTTAACTATAATTTAGAAATCATGTACAGGACTTTTGGAAATGCATGTACCTATATACAAAATACAAAAAAAAAAAAAGTAGTATCCGTAAGATACCAAACAAATTCCAACTTGTTAATGGGGGTTTTCTACAAAAACAAAAAAAAATAAAACAGAAAAATAAACAACCATTTGTTACAAGATAAAATTAGTTTGAACATGATTTACCTAGGATAATCAATCATAAACAAATTTATTGTTGTAATTTTTAAACTTAATACAAAAAAATCCAAAGTTAAAAAAATTAGAATTAAAAAAAAAATTAAAGACCAGAACACGGAAGCAATTAATATTATTTCTAAAATATTAAATTTTTAAAACGAAGTTTTCATTTATAAGAAAAATAAGAGGATTTTTAATTATAAATTAAATTAAATAAAATGTCTATAATTATTTTATATTATTAATAAATAATAAATAAATGTTCTTGATTATATTGCTTAAAAGGTTTGGATATTAAAAACTTATCTCGAAATTTTTTTAGCATTTTAAAACCCTGTAATCTTAAGGAATCCTACGAAAATGCGAGGTGTCGAGTCTTACACAATGGACAGTTGACTGATTCGTTTGAGGTGCAGCAGGGTGTAAGACAAGGCTGTATATTGTCGCCTATATTATTTTTGGTTGTGATGGACGAAATTTTAACCGCAACCGTAGGCGTTGATGAGAGGTATGGCATTCAGTGGCGAATAGGAAAACATTTAAGCCACTTAGATTATGCTGATGATGTAGTTTTCATGGCACACACAAGAAGTGGTCTGAACGAAATGTGCCAAAATTTGAACAAATATAGCAAACGAGCTGGTCTAAAAA
This sequence comes from Dolichopus griseipennis, assembly GCA_963082915.1. Classification (NCBI taxonomy): domain Eukaryota; kingdom Metazoa; phylum Arthropoda; class Insecta; order Diptera; family Dolichopodidae; genus Dolichopus; species Dolichopus griseipennis. The sequence goes on along the minus strand of OY720442.1, from coordinate 144,962,786 downwards.
TAAATGCAGCTAAGACCAAAAGAATATTGTCGGTATTTAAATACCATCAGGACAATCTGAATTAAAATTGAGTAACATGAATTTCAATTGACGCCTTCTGAATAACACTTGGAGAATTTTTAGATTTCAATAGGAATAATGTACCTAGTCTAACTAGCTATGAGAACATCCTAAAACAAAATGAAGGATTATGAAAGGAAATTGAAAAATACTTAGAAAAACTTAGGGCGTTTAATTTCTTTTATATTCGAAATGCACTTAATAAAATTGTAGAATATGAAGCGCCCATAATCCAAAAATATGTGTTGAATATTAAATGCAACCACTTAAATATACAATACGATGTTGCAAAACTTCAGAAAGAATCATTGGGCCATATTGAAAATAAAATGAAAATTTTTTAAAGCCGGTGGTGAAGAACAATGCAGAATTGTAATTCTAACAAGATGGAACCATAAAATAGCCTAAGGTCACGAGAATATGTGGGGGCACTAGGACTGCTTTTTGAATCATGTCATTCAGAAAAAAGTTTTTAATTTTACTAGGATTCGAAACTAATTCTAATTCGATTTGATAGCTTAAAACTGTGTTCTATCTAAAATTTAATAAAATTTTGTTATGTCTTTAAGTTTTAATTCTTTTATAGCGTATCTACAATGAACGCTCTATACACGTAGCTATCTAAGTTAAATGTAAAACTAAGTTAAATGTATTGATATTATATGAAAGGGTCTACAATAGACGCAGCCATGTCGCATTCATTAAAAAAGTTTTTTAACTTTTAACTTCTTCGCGTTCTATATTCAAATGTCATATAATTGAACTTTATTATTTTTTATTGAAAATATTTTAAATTAATATAAAATTTATATATCTTTGATTAAATAATATCTAACCATTATTCAAAATAGCTATGCAATACACTTTAAACTATTGAATATTTTTTAATTCATGACACAAAAACAAAATGTCAAAAAACGCTGTCATGTACATTTCATTGTGGACACTCTTTTCTTGACTGCGTAATGAGAGCGAAACGAGAGCGTCATTGTAGATAGGCTATTGGTCAAAAGTCACAACTCTATTAGTCATTTTGTCGAATATTAAAAATGTTGTTACCAATTACATAACAAAAATGTTAAAAATATTAACTGCAAAATTGTATTTATATTATGCGTAGGTTACATAATTACCAACATGATGTACGTCATGAATCATAATCCAGTATTACGCAAATATATTTATTTATAAAATTGTTTTCAGTATTTTTTGAATCATCAAATCGATTTTTAAAGAGATGACATCATAATAAAAATAGTTTTATTTTGTACAACTTAAATTGATAATAATCATGATGATCATTTTTATTAAAAATTATTAATATATTTAAATTTTTTCAATTTTTTTTTTACTAATTTCTAGAATTTATATTATTTTTTTAATTTAATAATAAGAAAACGACAAAAATAAAAATATATTTTAATTTAATAATCATATTTAATCGATTAATTTATTTTGATTTTTTTTTTTTTTTTTGTTTTATTTAAATTCGATATTTTTTATATATTTTAAACTAAAATATTATATTCTTCTTCTTAAATAGTATTTTTGATTATTTTAATTTAAATTTATATAAATAATATGCAAATATATATATATATATATATTATTAAAAATATAAAATAAAAAGAGAAATATAATAATATTTAAAGTTCTTTTCACTAAAAAAAGAATTCTCAAGGTTAATTAAATCCGCTTTTTATTTAATTTTATTTTTGATTTGTTCTTTTGTTTTTTATTTATTTTTTTTTTTTTGATAACCACCTAACAAAAGATAATCACCATATCATTTTCATTTTTAATATATGTATTAAAAACTGTGTTGAAAAAACAATATGTTCAAAAATCGAAATCCAATATATAATAATCGAAGACGACATGGAAAAAATCGAAATTAAAACAACGAATATAATAAAAAAGATGTCATCAAATGACCATGAGAATATAAATATATATATAAACATATACACAATCACAAACTATTTTAAAAAATTATAATGTGAACTAATACATATATATATATATATTTGTACAAAAATTATTTAATCATATACTAAAATAATTTGTTTAGTACCAAAAAGCTCATTTAAATCTGATGCATATTCTTAATTATTTAAATTTTTGGTTATTTTTTGTTTTTTAATTTAATTTTAAATTAACGAAATGATTAAAATAATCGATAATATAATCGAAATATGGACGAAACTTATTTATTAAAAAAAATTCTTATTCAAATCGGAGTTTTTAAATGAATGAATGGGTGGGATTTATAAATTAGAATTTTTAATATTCTAATTTTGTATTACCAAAAAAAAAAAAACACAAAATATTTTTAATTTCTACGATGTTTTTCTCAAAATCTTAATTTGATTATAAACACTTGTATGTATTGATTTCTTTAGAATCAAGATATGAAAAAAAGAATTTACATAAAGATTATATAACATACACATTTATATATTTTTTAAAACCTTTTTTAGTTACTAAGAACGTATGGAATAGTTAAATATCTGAAATATGTCCAAATATACCCAAAATAGTTTAGTGTTTAAAAGATGAAATATACAGAGAAACGAAAGACTTCAATGCACTAAGCTGGAGAACTTTTTAGGATCTTCTATTTAGTTTTGAATACATACAAGTTGATTGTGAATATTTTTTAATATTTATTGTTTTAACAATAGAGTATTAGAGATAATTATAAAATCAATTTCTTATATATGTGATAAGTTAAAGTTCGGAAAAAATATTACCTGTGGAAATACACAAGAAATTTAGAACAATAAATAAAGAATTTTAAACTATAACTCAAAGGTTTAAATACATGTACCTTTGATTAGAATTACTATCATTGCCATAATAAAAATATCTGAAAGTCATGCATAGTTTAGAATTTATCTTTAGTCAAACTTTTACTAATCTTAATTAAAATTTACATCATTAGGCATTCAGTACAACATTTAAGAAAATCAGCCCAGATAAACGGTACTCCCATTTTTTAAACTACAAAATAAAATTACAAAAATAATTTTAATTTTAATCAAAAAATACAACTCTAGAATAGTTTGTTCATTATGATGACCATCTGTTGATTATGTTATAAAATTATAAACAACAATCATTGTTTTTTTCTGTTTATCTTTTTTTTTTTAATAATTTTAAATTTTCAACAGGATATGCCTTAAATGTCTACTAGCAATAATTTCTGGAACAATCTATAATTTAATAAAAAAAAACAAAACAAAGATTTTATTAAAGGGAATCAAAATTAAATTAAAATAAAAACTAGAAATAAACAAAATGAAGGGTTCTTAGAAAAGCGAATTTTAAAAATTGAACAATGTTTTATAAGGAATTTTTGGGGTCAAAAGTATATTGACTTTCATCTTGAAATCAACTTCCTTCAAAATTGAGTTTTAAATAACGGTAAATTAAAATACTCTAATGGCCTTATGACAAAACCAGAAATGTATTTATTTATACCTTATATAGAACAATTGTATAATAAAAATATTAATTTAAGCAAGTTTATGGAACTTTGAAGGGTTCTCCGTAAAGATAGGAGCTTTTTTTCATTCATTTTCCACTTCTTTAAGGAGTATAGGGCATTCATTAAGTCTATTCAGACTAGGCTTCAGTTTCTTTTAACGCTATATTCATTCATTAAATAATCGGCTGTAGCCATTTTATAAAATTATGAATACACAAATATTAATTTTGCGCTCCATCTATTGTCCTACACAAGAGTTATTTATATATTTGTATTAAATCTTATCATATATTCCGATATTAACTATTACGATATACTTAAATAATTTTACAATATTTTTTATTAATATGATCTACGGTTTGAACCCGAAACATTTCGCACGCAAGGCGGTTTCTTTACCACTACGCCATTGGTCAAATTACTAAAAAAAAAAGGCTAAATAATAAAAGAAGTTTATCTAAAAAAAAATTCAAATATTTTGTAATGCCATATCTGTCGTTTAAATTTTATAGCAGACGGACAAAAACCAACTAATAGGTCCGAAGTTTTTTAAAAAAATATGCTTAAAAAAAGATCTGATCTCAAATTATTGTAATAATGGATGCAAAGCTCCCCTATATAAAATATAAATAGTACCAACGTTTAGTTTTATGTGTTGAATGTTATGCGTGTCTGAATGGATAAAAACAATAAAAAAAAACAAAAATAGTTTGCTACCTGTGCAATTTTTGATTGTTTTTTTTTTTTGTTTTATTTTAAATGAAAAACTACGCGCAGACAAAAGAAAGAGAAAGAATAAATTTACGTTTTTTAATTCGCATAGATTAAATATTTTGCTCCTCTTTCAATTCTTTTGATTTTCTTTTCAATCAAAACGTTTTGAAAACACAAACTGATGTACGCGTTATTAACCTTTTTTCAAAATTTTCTTCAATTATTATTATTTGTATATGTACATGCATGAATTACACAATTAGGATCGGAAGCTGCCCAACTTTTAATTTCGTTATTAAAAAAAAAAATAACTATCAAAAGTAATTATTATTAAACTTAAGGTGCATTAATAAGTCAAACAATCAGTTTTGCAGTCATTTTTTATGTGAAAATTATTATTTGATTTTAGCTTTTGTTTGTTTTTACACTTGTATTTCACTTCTATTTGAACTGATTTTCTTTTATTTCCATCTGATAGGTCAGGTCATATTTACCAAAGAACTTTAAACTCAACTCTTGCTAGAGTTAAATATTTATTCATCGGAGTCTAAATGCTGTTAAATATTTATTATAAATTGGAAATTATAATTTAAATACAGTATTGAACAAAATACATTGTACAAAGACTTGTAGCTTTTACATAATTTTAGAAGATACATAAATTTTACATACATTTTAAAGTTACATAGTTTTGGTAATTTAAAATTTGGTTTGATTTGGCTTATAAATCTTTAAAGCAACTAGTCTCTTCAATTTTAATGAAATGAAGCTCTTTTTAATAAAGAAAAACTGTTAACATAAAGTTAAATTATAATGTTGGATCTCTACTTTTTTTATATTATTTAAAAAAAAATTTGGAAAGGAATTCAAGTTATAGATTTTCACCAATTGGAAATTTCAAGCAGAGCTTCTAAACGGAGAGCAAATACTAAATAGTTTATCTAATGGACTTATACTTATTTTTTCAGAATAATCTACTCGCAAAATTTCAAGTTTCTAACTTAAATCTTTTGAAAGATATAAGAAATTAAAAAATTTGCAAAAATTTAATTTTCCATAATTGTGATTTAAAGTACTGTATGGCAACCCTATACAGTTGTGTTTTATATATTTTTATATGTCATATATTTATATATAAACATATATTTATAAATCTCACAAAAACAACTATCGTTTGGTGTTTTCTGGAGTGAAATTTTTTTTATAAAACTTTTGTTATGACAATTTTAAATATAGTCCTTTTTCAGGGCTGCTGCTTCGCAACTAGAGGTGTTACAGAAAAATGTTGTACCATGAAATTAGTGTTTTTTTTTTAATTCCTATACGTAGTAAAAGTTTCTTCTCATTATTTCAGATGAGGCAAATGTTTTGTAAACATACGGACGAACGGAAAGACCAAGTAAAACTATTATTATACTTATAAACAAACTAATTCATAGTTTGAGAATCGTGTTAAAAGAATATCAAACAATTTTATTTTGTTTTTTTGTTGAATATTAAATTAAACATTAAATCTAAGGATCACAAATTGTTGGCTCATAAAGTGCACATATTTAAAAACTCATTTATTTTCTCAATTGTTGTTGTTGTTCTTATTATAATTTCAGATTCAGTACCAGTAGCTTAATCGAAAAAACATTGAACTAACAATACTTTTTAAAAACTGTAATATACTATATGATAATAATCATTAAAAAAAAAAAAAAAAAGAGTCATTAAAAAAAACAAGTGAATAATTCTATTCTGTTGTCTAGCCTTTAGGGTTCCATCACAAGAAAAATAGTTATTAAATAGTTTTGTTGAATGTTTTTAAAGCAACAAAATTAACAAAAGTTAAAAAAAAACAATCATTTTCGATCACTCAGTTATTCTTTATGTATATTCTACTCATATTTTTATTTTTTTTTTAATTTTTATATTGTTTATATTATAACCAATGGGTTGAATGGTTGCCAATTTATTTGACTTTGGAATTGTTTAAAAATAAAAAATTTAAAAACAACAAAAAACAATTTAGCGGACATCAATAATCCAGAAAATATATACCTTTACCGCAGCCAGATCATTACTTACTTACTTATTGATGGCTACTTGCCTGCCTGCTTGCCTTCCTGCCTGGCCAACTATTTGTTAACCTGTGCCAATTCAAACGATATTTTATTTAATATAAATAAAGTTAATAGGAATTACATTACATTACCGCATTACTTTACATTGCAGATCAACTGCAAATAAATGCATAGCATAGTAATGCACTTACGAATTTTTTTTTTCTCTTATTTTTTTTTTTTTTGTAAAATGAATATTTCTTGTATTTAATCGAATCTTTTCAGTTCTATTCAATGTGTATTTTTTCTTTTTTATATTTATTATTGTTATTTTTCGATTAACTTTTGACTTTTTTGTTTTAGTATTTGTTGCGTTTCATTGCGCAGCAGCAACAGCAGCAACTCTATTTTTTTTTTCTTTGCTCTTTTAAAGATATCTGATTGATAGATTTTTTTTTTATATATTTTGTATAGCGTTTTTTTTTAACAAGATTGATATACATTCAACAAGCATTTAATCAAGGTAAAAAACAAAAAAATAAAAAAAAAAAAATAATTCGCGACTAAAATAAAATACGCGATAAAAAGTTTTTTTTTAAGATACAATAACATTTTTCAGCCTCCATTTCATATACAACGTTTAATATGCATACACATAAGATTTAAATAGAGCATTTTGTTTTGTTACTGCTGCTGCTGCTGTAACTATTGTACCTAGATGTAACAAAGTAAAAATCAGTAGCATAAGCAAAAAAAAAAAAAAAAATTTAAATAGCAAACCACCGGATATTGCGTTATTGAAGATATTTAAATTAAATGAATTAGTGAACATGCATATGCATATAAAAGAATCTATAGATACATATTGATGTATCTATTCATTTGTATATTAATTATATTTATAACAAAGAAACAAATTTTCGTAATGCATATGTATATATATATATATGTATCAACTAATAAGACATGATATTAAAAGTATCTATATGTTGGTATGTATGCAGACATATTTATAAATTATTTATGTCCTTTTATATTGCTATGACAATGCCGCTAAATAGATCGATAATTAAAAAGTACGTAGCGATATAAATTAAAACAAAAAACAGTGAATGACACTGGAATGCTCTTTTTACATTAAACGATTATTCATCCCCGATGCCCGATGCCTGTTATTTAATGGTACTACAATAACTACTTGTAGATTTTTTTTCATTCAATTCTAATGAAGATAACTGTAAAAAATATATATATAAGTGGAAGAAAATAACCAAATACTTGTTATTTTATTTTATTTGCATAATAATGTAATTGAGAATGGTGCTACTACCTACGGTAAAGTAATAAAAAATTAAAAAAAAAAATTTACATATAAAAACGACAAATTAATAAAGAAATAATGGAAATTAATTAATATGAAAATTAATAATCAAATTGGAAGAAAAAAACGGAAAAATTAACAAATATCTTAAGATATTTCTAAAAAAAATTAAACCATCTCTAATAACTTCTTTATTCTAATTAAATCTTAAGAGGAGTATGTATTAACCTTCTCAGCTTTAACACAACACAACAGATTTATCAATAATTGGCCGATTTTCTATATCTTCCAGTTGGTCTTTCTGTTCCAATGAAAAATTACAAACTAATACATTTGAATGGGACATCGGTGGTGTAGAGGGTTAACATTTAGGTTAATATCAGAGAAAGTGCAAATTCAAAACTTATAAAGGTTATTTGGATTATTATCAGAGGAAGTGCAAATTCAACCCCTACAAAGGTCATAACATAACTATTCAATTAATAAAATTTACAAAATCCCCCGACCAAATATAATTTAAAAATAAAATATATAATTTAGACCAAATAAATAATATTACTTATAAATTAATAAAAAGTTTAGGCAATGGTATGCACGACAGATTCCAAAGCCGAAGTAGTAGAGCGGTATATGCTATCGTATATCCCCTATCGATACTTTTGAATTGCCAAACCTTTTTCTTTTAAATTCATTTCTTTAATAAAATTTTGTGTTTCCTTAAAAATTTAAACAAAATAAAGTCTTTAATAATATCATTTTCTTAACAATATCATTAAACTTAACTTCAATTTTTTCAAATTTTCAACAACCTGAAAAAAAAATTTCAACTTTTGTAAAATTGACATGAACAAAAAAAACAAGAAATTGTAAAATTCCCGTCAATTCCTTTTTTTTTTAAATGAACAATTTAAATGAAATTACTGCATAAAAACTCAAATCTTTTAAAATCTTTTCCGAAAACCAATAAAAAATATGGAAATGAAAATGGCGGATTAATAACAATAATAATATTGCATAATAATTACGAGTAAAAATGGTTTGTCTTTTTCTCTCTCTAAGTACTAATAATTTTCACATTTTAATTTGCATCTTCAATTATTCCAGATTTCCGGTTTAATGATGACAAAAATAAAAAACCTATTGATGACAGGTTGTAATCAACATTTGGTTTAAGTACACTGTTGGCTAAAAATAATTTACTTTCCTTTGATGATGGTTTCTGATAATTTCCATTTAATAATGTTCATTTCGATTTGAATTTTTGTTAAAATTGATTTTCTTTAAAACTCTATTAAACCGATGCTAGATTAAGATTTAGAAAAAACTTTTCATTTGTACATGATGTTATATATACACACTACTTTTACTGAATATTTTAAAGAACTTCTTCTTTGCACTTAAGAACATTTAATAAAAATTTCACTTATCTTGAATAAAAAAATGCATGTGATAACTTAGAAGAAAAATGTGCATATTTATTCCTTATATTTTTAGACTGTTAAAATTGCATTAGAAGAGCTAAAATACTAATACCAAAAAATATTCTCTAAAAATCCTTATAGTTACTAAGGACAACTATATCTTTATTTTTTCTCTATAAAATCTAGATTTGAAATAAGAAGTCATTAAAAAATTTAACTACTTAGTATCTGACTGCAACAAAGTGTATAATTAATGAAAATTTAATATGTAATAATTTTTTTTTTAAAAGTTTTCAGTTTCCGATCTATTATTTCTTTTCTTTTTAGCATATTTTAACAAAAAAAAATCAATAACTTTGCGTATTCAGTATTATTTTGTCTGTCTGTAGAGGCATTGATAAGACTTCTTCATTCAATCAATCTTCATTGATTGAAATAAATCAATATAACTTTTACTATGAGGATTAGGTATCACAAGAAAATTAATTTGATGTAACATATTTTTTTTTAGTCCCATCTACCGCGGGGCTTCAGTTCTCAAAAGTTTGGATAAGTTAATGACAGCATATGCTAATACATATATATATAAAATAAATTTATAACCGTATGGCAAGGTACTTTAATATATCGTTATGTAAAACTCTATTTTAGCAAAAATTTTGACTCTATAACAAACAAAAGACGTAAGTGAGAAACTTAATTTTTATAAAGGATTCAGATACTTGATAATAGTTATTAGTAATTTAAGGTAATTTTTTGTCGCCTTCATTTAATAGCTGGATGAGGTTAAAAACTGAAAATTCGATATTTTTAAATATTTATTGCTTAAATAACTGTATTTAATTATACATAAATAAAGTTTCAAGAAAAGTTTGTTTCATTTTAAGTTTTGATTAATAATTTTTTTTTGCGGTAATATTAGTACCTTCTTTAAATTTGGAAATGCGCTGTTTTAAAACTCTTGTTTTTTCATCACTTGTTTTTAATTTTTATTTTTTTTTTTTTGACATTTAAATGAAATGAACCTCAAGTTCCAATGATATCAAATAATGCCATCTAATGTTGTTGCTTTTTTATTTTTAATCACAATAATCTTTAATGGCACTTGTGATTATGAATTATGTGATATTTTCATAATTTTTTTTTGTTTTTTTTTGCTGATTTTTTTTTTTTTTTTGACATTATAAGGCCACAAATTGCAATTTTCAATCAAGGAAATTTCTGTTATAATTAAAAATTAAAAGATTAAATTCTAAATATCTATATACAAAGTGGTGTGAATGACAGTAAATAGAAGCAAATTGTAGAATTAAAAATGTGTTATATTAGTCAATATTATATATCAGTCTGATGTAAACTGTTACAAATGTGAATTAATACTATAATTACATATAATTAAATTAATAAAATATAAAAAAAAAACTTGAAATTTTTACGGAAAAAATAAATTTAATTAAATTTAATTAATTCTGTAATAAATAGTTTTTAAAATATAAATATTAAGTCAATGAAATAATATATGTATTAAAAATAATTAACATAAATTTTAGATTGTAATTATTATAGTTTTTACTATTCGATTAATTATACTATAAATAAATTAATTACTATTTTTAATATATAATATACCCATAAATCATTCAAATTTACAAAATAATGATATTAATTTTTTTTTTTTAAATTTACTACAATATACTCATACAAAATAGTTTACACAAATTAGACACAGATTTCATTATTTAATTATTAAAAAAGCGTTTTTTAAATTTTCTTATTCTTATTAACTTGAAAGATATTTGATTTGGCATCCAGAATAATGCGTTTTTCATCGTTTTAAACACAATGTTCTCATTCTGCAATATTTTCCGCTTTACAAATTTCCGCCACATAAAATATCGATAAATTTATCAAAATAAAAATTTTTCATAACAAAAGCGTATTGTACCAACAAATTGGAGTAAAAAAATCAAGTATTTGTCCTGATACTAGAAAAAGTCCATTATTTACAATTACTTATCAATACTTTCTTAATATTGGTTAATATTGGTAGTAGAGGTAAATACTGGTAGTTCTAGTAAATACTGGTGATACTGGTGAAGTATTGGCAAGTACTGGTTATGTACTGATTGGTACTGGTAAATAATGGTAAATTCTAGTACGATTGTTATTACTAGTACTTGTATTTTTTTCCAGTACCAGTAGCAATACCTCAATTTAATTTAATACTTTTTCCAGTGTCAGGACTAGTACTTGACTTGTACCACTAAATGAAAACTCCAACTCTGAAAATTACATTGGCGAATAAATTTTACAATATATGTATATGAATTTACATTTTACAAGATAACAAATTTATAAACAATTTTTTCCAAAGTCTTAACAATAATAAACTGAAAAATTAAAAACAAAAAAAAAAAATTGAGATTATCATAAAATTTGTCTGAAATTGAACAATAATTCAAATTTTCTGACTTTAAAACACTTCTACATGTCACCTCGTATATTGGATACTGCGCAAATATTATATATGAGTAATGAATAAACAAATAAATATATATATATAAAAAATATCATATATACAAAACAAAAAAAATTCAATAAAGATAACATTAAATTTACATACACATTTGTTTTATCTTTTTATTTTAATATATATATATATATATATATATATGTATATATGAATTCAAATTTATAAGGAAGTCGTTAAATAAAACCCGCAATTAATCAGAAAATCTGATAAAAAAACGGCAAAAAAAAAAATAAAAATTTCCTAAATGAAATTACATATTCTGATTATTGTATATATATATATTATATATATATATATATAGATATATATAAAACATATAGAAACAAACCGCAATAAATTCAATAAATTCTTCCATCTCGGGACATAGAAAAAAACAAAAAAAAATCAAGTGTATCTGGCAACAATTCTGTACAATAAAATAAAAAAAAAGAAACTATCGAATTTTTTTAAATAATAAATTTTTTGTATACTATTTATAAATTTTTACAAGATTTCTTTATACAACAATTGAAAAGTTATTCTTTTACAAGCGTTTTTTTGTTAATTTTTTTTTTTTTAATTCTTTTTCCGCACATAGACGGATCAAAAAAAAAAAAAAAACAAAAACCAAAAAAATAAAAAAGTTTGCAGAAAAAACAAAATGAACAAAAAACTGCCGGCATTCTTTTGATTTAATCATTTTCCTCAAGGGAAAGCTGATTTGATTGCAGCTTACATAATTCAATAAAATTAAAAAAAAAAACGCACATAATATTTATATTTTTTTTCTGATTTATTTTTTTTTTTATTTTTTATTGTTGTTTTTTTATTCTCCAAATAAAATATATAAAATATTACAATATTTGCCAATACCATCAATAATAAATGAAATAAAAAAAAAAAAAAAATTTCTTTGGTTCTCTAGCTGCAATGCATTCTTTATTGCATTAAAAGACAATCAAAAACTAAAAATAAAACAATATAATTTTTTTTTATTTTTTGTATTATCTACTAAAAAGTCAGAACTATAAAAACTTTAAATCTCAGTTGTCTATTCTAAAATTGAAAATGGTCAAAATTTATATAAAGTCTTAATCTCGGACCTTATAAAACTTTAAAAAGACAATTGGATTAAAAATGTTTAACATTAGATGCCCATTGCAAATCAAATTTCATTTTTAATTATAACAGTTTTTATTAATATATAATTTTATTTTCAATTATAAATGTTCTTACACATTTTGAAAAAAATACCCACCAATTATAGAGTTACAACCCACCAAAAATCTGAAACAGCCCTATATTAAAATTCTTATAACAAAAGTTCTAAAATGTATATTTTCAATACGAAAAACGCTAAACTGTAGTTATTTTTATAAACCCTTTAATTAAATGGATATAATTAAATGTATAGAGTTGCCATATAGTACATTAATTTAAACCGCTATGCGATACTTAAATTTTAAAAAAATTCTTGACCTCTTATAACCTCTTGACCAACTCTTGTTTTAATTGAAATTTTAAACGTACTTAGACATTAAAAATTAATAATAAGCGTTTTAGAAGAAAATTATTTAGCATGGCCCTTCATTTAGTCAATCTATCTTTAATTTATCGTTATTTAAAATTCTAATTCAGCAAAAATTTTGACTCTATAACAAACAAAAGACTTAAGTGAGAAACTTAATTTTTATAAAGGATTCAGATACTTGATAATAGTTATTAGTAATTTAAGACAATTTTTTGTCGCCTTCATTTAATAGCTGGATGAGGTTAGAAAACTGCATATTCGATATTTTTAAATATTTATTGCTTAAATAACTGTATTTAATTATACATAAATAAAGTTTCAAGAAAAGTTGGTTTCATTTTATGTTTTGATTAATAATTTTTTTTCCGGTTATATTAGTAGCTTCTTTAAAACACCAGTTACTTAACTTGAATACCTGTTCAAATGTTTTTCCAAACCTCTTTTTTTTTTAATATAAAGTATTTAATTGTTTAAATAGAATGATGTTGTACTGTAATTTAATATAAATTCAAATTTCAAAAAAAAAAAACAAAAAAAAAATGTTTCAAACCACTGTCGGTGCAATATTAAATTTTAATCAATTCTTTAACCAACTTAACTAAACCAACAACAGATTCAAAACGCATAATTCAATTTTCTATCAATAATTGAACACAAAATGAATTGAAAGAAAATCTTTACGATCAAAAGAACCTTAAATTGATTTTCAATTCAAACAAAAATTTCGGTGGGCCTCTTTTAAAAAATTTCAGATAAAATGAAAAAATCAAAACAAAAACAAAAGCAACAACAACCAAAATATATGGAAAAAATCCCTATTTAAATGCCAAATGCGTGCCATAATCGTATGTAAATTTTCTATTTTGTAAAAATTGAAAATCTCTATTGTATTGTATGTGTTTTGTATACGTATATATAGACTCCCATAGTCTCATGTATACAGCGACTCTCAATCAGATCATAAAAAACCCAAAAAAAAAAAAAAAATTTTCAAGATTCAAAATCTTAATAAAACAAAAGCACAAAACCATTCTGATTCAAATTTGGATTTATTTGGTTGCGATCAACGTTTTAAGATAACGATAGCGAAATTTTTTAAAGAGTGCGTTTATTTTAGAGCATTGTTTAGTTTTTAATTTTTTTTTTTTTGTTTTTTGTATTTTTTGTTGTTGTTTTTTATAACGCTTTAGACAAATATTGAAGCGTTTTTGTTTTTTTTCTGTTTTTTTTTTTTTTTAAATTATACAAAAATGATCATTTATTATAATCGGGGGGGTTTTACTCTATTAAAGGTGAATTAGAAGTCCATTTTTATATTCATAATGATACCATTTACCAATGGGTAATAGAGACATTGTTTTTTTGGAAAATTTGCGTTTTGTATATTTTGATTTTATGTTCTGGTGTTTTTTTTTTTTTGTTTTTGCATATGCGTTAAAATAAGTGTATATTGAAGTCAATTTAATATGCGAACTGCATTTTATTTCATTCGTAAGTTAAATCGAACTGTTATATTTCTCGCTATTATATTCTTTTGTTTTATATTTTATTTATTTTTTTTTATAGTTTCCATTTTAATCTGATTTATTTAGAATTAAAATATATGCAAAAAAAATAAATAAATAAAAAAAATTTTTAATTCAAAAATAAACCTGGGAGATAATTTCAATCAAAAATAAAAAAAAAAGTTGATCTTTGTTACCCCGTCCTGTTTTTTTTTTTTTTTTGTATGAAAAGTTATGCACTTTTTTTTTTTTAATTGTATTTTTACTTTAAGACCTTTTGAATTGCAATTTTTTTGTATTGAAAAAATTGACATTTTAATTCAATTAATTTTGTTTTATGTTTTTTATTTTATTAAATAATTTATTTAAATATTGCAATAGAATTAATAAAAAAAAACAAAAACATTACGCAGCTTAAAAAAATTGTTTCAATTAATTTTAATTTATGAACGATGACTTTATCAACTTGAACTAAAGATTAGAAAATTAGATTAATATTTTATATGTATATTAATTTAGTGAATTATTACATTATGAGGTCATTAAAACTTGCAGTATTTTTGTTTTTTTAATAAACTTTTGTAAATCAATTAAATCAAATCTCAAATTAAATAAAAATACGAGTTCTAATAAAATTTGTATGTAGAGTTGAGTTCAAGCATAGTTTTACGCATTCAATCAGATCTATAGTAATGAGTAAAATGGTATTTGAGTACTGTTGCAAGTACTATTACCTAATACTCACTACCTTGTCAAGTATCCAGTATTATTTAAGCATCAGTATACTGTTAAATTTAAAAAACTGAACTTTCTGCAACAAGCAGCTCGGAAAAGAGGGCTTGAAATAAACATAAGTAAAACCAAAGCAATGTATGTTCACTGCCCAAACAGCTATCCCATAACACTAGAAGGCTACCCCATAAACATCGTAGACGAATTCCGCAACCTTGGTAGAATAATAACTCGTACAGGAGAAACAAGTGAAGATGTCCAGAATCGGATTAACAAGGCAAGAAAAAAAATAAGGATATTCGACTCCTGTGTAAAATCCACACTAACATATGGTAGCAAGTCATGGTTGCTAACAAACTCCATCAAAAATAAAGTACAAGTTTTCATAAATAAACACCTAAGAATCATATACAGAATCTTCTGGCTGAATAGAATTAGCAACAAAGATCTATGGGACCTGGCAAACGAAGAACCCATTGTAAAGCAAATTACCAGAAGAAGATGGAAATGGATTGGGCACACTTTGAGAAAAAACGAAAGTGTCATAACTAGAGTTGCGCTGTGCTGGAACCCAAAAGGGGGCTCGAGAAGAAGAGGTAGACCTAGAATGACCTGGAAGCGTACCGTCCTAGAGGAATTATACAGATGCTATCTGTCCTGGAATACAGTGGAAGAGATAGCGTTAAACAGAGACCAATGGAGACTTCAAGTGGAAGCCCTATGCTCCCTAGAGGAGTAACAGGAAAAAAAAATACTGTTAAATTTATTAAGTATAATTTAATTACTTTCAGTTATCAACAAATGATTTTTATTATTTGTACCATCACTTCGTGATCTGTATATACACTTGAGGATTTTCTTTTGGAATATTTTTTAAGCTTTAGACAATTAGGTTGCTATTGCCAATAGGTTGATGTTGAATATATATAAAGCTTAAAAGCTTAAACTCAAATTTCGTAATATTAAGAGTTCCTGAGTAGTTCAAGATTTCCTTGGGCGCTTTTTAAAACAATTTAGACTTCATAAACCCGGCATAGTATTGTTTAAAAATGTTCAGTTTAATAATTCTTACCCATTACTTTTGATGCTGACCCAGACCAAGTTACATTCTGATTCCTTAGTTCTTTAGTTACATTGATAAGTTATTGCTATCTTTCACTTACAGCTTAGTTGTATTTTCCAGTAACATTTGACTTAAGAGAAATTATTAAGATGATCAAATTTAATTGATAGAACTTCAACAGCATAATAACTTTACATATCTTTTATATCTTAATATTTAAAACTGTATAGTATATGAAAGAAAGCGAATTTTTCATTTAAAAATATTCGCCTTCTAATTAAAAAATTTTTATAATATTTAATCCAACTCATTTGATTCTAATATACAATCATTATCATTAAAAGAACAAATCCATTATAAATTAAATTCTTTTTCAACCAACCTACACTAAAATTAACATTAACTGTATAGCATTTTGTTTATTCAACCTATTGCATGGCATTATATTGGCATGACATTGCATTAGCATGGCATTATATTAGCATGCAACCCTCTAAAGAATTTTACCAATTGTTTTTTTAGTGTTTTTACTTTAACTATGTGTGCCTTCCTAAAATAAAATACAAATTAATATAATAGAACTTATTACCCAACCCTATAACAGTCAACACTTTTTATAATAAAATCAAATAAAATTTTAGAAACAACTATTAAGAACGCAATGAACCGTTAACGCCGAAAACTGTAATCGAATATTTGTTAAGATATATTGCAGAAATACTATTGCTAAGAATTCAATTCGATTTTAATCTTTTTAAAAGTTGGGATTTTCAATATTTTGTATTTCATGTCTTTAATTTTGCATCTTTACTTAAAAAAAAAAACAAAAAAAAAAAAAAATAGATTTACAGTAGCTGTAACCTATTAACATTTTAGCTGTAAAATATTTTAATAATCATTTTTAAAAATGTTTTTTTTTTATTCATTTTTTTAACATAAATACAACTTGTATAATTTAAATCTAACTATGAAATAAGGAAGAGTGCAAAGAATTGACAGTGTCAACTATAGGATATCAATAATGGTTTGTAATTATAATAGAAAAACGATTCTTAATATTTTTTAAAATTTTAATATTCAATTTTATTGATATTCTTCGCTATTGTATACTCTTTTCACATAAACTTGGTCTCTTTTTAATCAGCTCCATTTTTTAGGATCTCGGAGTCAAGTATTTGAAAAGAGGTACTTACGGATTACTTTTCACATGAACTTTGTCTAATTTTTTCAAATAGATTCGATACCAAATTTTCAAATGAAATTGGTAATTTTTTCAAATCAATTAATTTAATAACTGGTATCATGAGACTTGGTCTTCAAATAGACATGATTTGAAAAACATATAGTCCCCAGTTCTGTAATAGCCAAAAAAAAAAAAAATATTGGTCCGAGAATTATGAGATCTGTTTTTTAGGGTGGACTAATATTTACCAGTTGAAATTTTTTAATTTTTCTAATTTTATTTAAATTCTCTTTAAAATCGGTAAGTAGTTTTTTCCAAATATCCGAATTCTAGATCCTAAGAAAAGGGGCTAATTTTAAAAGAGTTCAATTAAACTTGAAAAATTAGGAAAACATGCAATATGTATTTGAAAAAAGATCAAATTAATTTGGAAAAAGACAATTTCATGTGGATAGAGTATTAACAAATTTCGAAATTGTATGACACCAACCTGAAACCCTTTCTCTTGAAATTGTTCCATATCAAAAGTTAAGTTAATAATTGAAGTTGTTGTGCCAAATTATGTACGAGTGGTTGCAAATTACCTACGAACCTATATAACTTATTCAACTCTGAATCCAATCCTGAACAAAAACGTATATACCATGTGCCATACAAACTTAATAGCAAAATTTTTATCCCACTATAAATTCTACAACTATGTATGTATGTTTGTATATAGCTATAAAAAAAAACACAACATAAGAAACATATAGAAACAAAACATTTCTAAACGATTGAATATATACATATATATAGTAAACTTAGCATTATGTTGGTAGCGTAAATGGACCATCGTTATCGGAACGATTAATTTATTTAAAAAAAAAAAAACAAAAAAAAAATGTTAATAAATTTTTTTGCAATTCTTAACACGGAACCAAAAAAAAAATAAAAAAATAAATATGCTAGAAAAGATGAAATAAAAAAAACTACTTGTTTTATACGTTCTAAGCGCTATCTGATGCAGGTGTGTTGGCAGGGCATTTCATACTACATAATACCATTCATATATAAAATATACAAATATTTGAAAGCTTCTAATCAAAATCCAAAATGAAAACAAGTTTGTATATTAAAAATAAAAGAGTTTTAATTTTAATTAAATATGTATATATATATATATATATATATATATATATATGCATAAATGAAAAAGAATTAATATCTAGAATGTTTATTTAAACATCCCATGGTTCATTAATATATGATTCATTACTTGATTCACTTGTAAGACGTTACTTAATAAATGATATGATCCTTCAAACTTTGACTGGATTTTAACTTGGTGATTATTAAGTTTATATTAAATATCTATTTAGTGTATTAGTGAAGCATCTATAAGAACTTATAATGTGGTTATGAACAGATCAGTTCTAGATTGGATGAATTAATTAATGAATATCTAATTGACCAAATTAATTTACTTCTTAAATTATATGGAATCACATTCTGCATCAAAAATATAAAAAGCCAGTGAGTCAGCTTTTCCTTTTCAGTGGAGCCCGGTAAATTATTTTATATTATGATATACGCTATTACGATATTACCCTAAATATATATTTTTTTTTAAATACAAGGTTTTAAACAAGATCCACTCCAAATTAGAAAATAAAACTTAAACTAAAAACGTATTTAATAATTTGGGAATTATTGAAGGACGAACTGAAGCATCATTTCAATCAAATGCATAAAACCAAACTATGAACTGTAATTACTTTAAGAGTTTTAGGTTATGAATTTAACGATCGACTTGCAATTCAATTTCGAGCTTGAACTTAAATAACATACAAAAATATCTGTTCAAAGATTTTGTAGGAAAAATCGAAATTTAAATTTAAACTTACTTACTAAATTCAATTCAAGCGAAATGTACCTGTTGCTTATTCCTAATAAACAAAGAGTTCTGAACAACTTAAATTATAATCTTAAATCAAAATTCTGTGTTTGTTAAATTTATTCCAGATTTCGCTATCGAATGGGAGCTTTCCATAATTTAGGTATAGTTAATCTTTCTTTTTTTAAGAGTTGGATACAAAATCAGAATCATGAGCCTGTCACAGAATAAAAGATATTTTTAGAAAAGAGATTTTTCTGAAACGAGATTTCCTGAAAACGGGATTTACTAAACCAAGATTTCAAACCCAAATCCTCTCAAACAATAGATACAACGATTGATAGTAAAAAATGGATTTAAAAATATTGCAATATACAACCAAATGTCCTAGCATAGCTTTCATTAACTATTCTTCCCATTTGATGTAATCCATTTCTGTTATTTCTATATTTTTGCATAGTAATTTTTGTTTTTTGTTTTTTTATACAAAATTCCAACAACTCAACATATAGTTATCATAAATTAAAATGTTTTGTGGCATCGATTTCAAATAGGAACTCTTTTGTTTTTTTTTTTTTTTTTGTTAAGATCTTTTCCAAGAAGATTTTTCATTGATTGGATTTCTAATTTTTTTAATGTTTTTATATATGCTGATTTTTTTTATATACCCTGAGTCAGTTAACAGATCGCTTTTGATTTTTTTTCTTTAAATACATTGTAACACACACATATAGTTCTTCCATTATAAAAACCTTTGGTATCAATATTGTAAAAGAATATAACAATATTGATTCGATCTATTATCGAGTTTGAATTTTGTAGTCACCACTCTTCTAAATATATAGAAAGACTATTGTAGAATGTAAATAGAGATTCCATCAGATCATGGCTAGGACAATGTTTGACAATTGTTTATAATTTTTTTTTAAAATGGTTTTTGATAACAATACTATGTATTAATGTGTGTATATATACGATAGCCATTACTGCTATTTTATGATAGTTAGGTGTTTCACTAATAAGCGTCGTTTAAGAATTTCAATCTAGTTTAATTTTTAAAGAATTGTAGTTTTATATTTTGTTAGATAATGTTGGTATAAAACTAAGATATAAGATTCATGAAATTGATTCTTATTTCACTCACTTATAAAATACAGTGTACAAAGATGAGAATTTTATCATAGGGCAAAAACAAAATAAAAATATAAAAAAGATAACGTTTTTTTTATCGTTTTTCTTTCGAATTTTTAAAAAAAACGTTTATTGAATTATTTATTAGTTCATTTTTTACTATTTTTCTATCATCAAAATATATAAGTATGTACATTTATACAATATGAAATTATCATAGGCATTTTTTATTTCTTTTAATTGAAAAAAAAATTCATTTTACAATGATGACAGATTTTTTAAATAAGAGATAGTAAAATAGGTTGGATTTTATAGGTTGGTATTTCACTGCATTTAAATGTTAGGCTGAGTAATCAACACTTCCAACTTGATTCTCTTTGCAAAGTCCAATAATTGGTTCACCTTTCAAAGGGTCGCTTCATCATCTTTTACTTAGTGGATCTCTCTGTGGTCAAGTATTGGTTTAATTCGTCCTTTTTTAGAATCCTTAAAAAAAACCAAAAACTATTTATTTAAGGTTTTAGTACAATGCATGAATCATTTCCCTAACACAATTTGGTGGTTTTCTTTTTCAGGATATCATGTGAATTATATTTTATTATTTTCTTTTATAACGACTTCTCTTTAACTTCTCGGATTCCCTTGAACAGCTGACTGGCACAATGCTAGTGCTTTGTGTGCCGAAATTTCATTCGAGGGGTTCGTGTTAGAATCCTATTGTAAAAGTGACTTTTATCTGCTTTTCAACTCGACTCAGCTAACATTCGTCATTGGTTTCAAGTTTAGAGCCTAACCAATAACTCAGAAACACTTTATAAATCATAGGAAATAGAATTGTATCTATTCGAAATCTTGGAGGTTTCTAAATGTTATAAGGTCGTACTATCTTATGTTTAAATCTTAAGTGGATTTCATGAAGATCATTTCTAATAATTAGAATTTAATATGTTCTCCTTCTCCTACATGTACCACTGCAATATGTAGGCTTTTTAGTTTAATATTTGAACAGTTAGCAATTATAAAAAAACAAACCTTTAGATTTATCTTTAATTTACATTTTGACTTAAATCCAAAATTACATCAATAAAAATCACCTCAGTCACATATGACAAAAACGTACTGAACCAAATAATTTTTTAAATTAAAAATTTTAGAACAGATGAGATCGTAAAATTAAAATGTGCGATTTATATGATTACCATTTAAATACATAAATACATACATTAAAAAGAACTGGAAGAAAAAAATTATGAATAACTAAAAAAAACCAAATATGTAGATCAAATCAGGAAAAAGTAACTGAAATATTTTTTATAATATTAAAATTTTATAAATTCAAAAAGAAAAAAAAACTAAGAATTAAATGAACCAAAAAATTACAAATACAATTTTCATAACTGTTCTTATGTCCCCATTTTATAAATATATATGCAATTATGTGTTTGGTTTTTTTTTTTTTTTAAATAAAATCTGAATAATTTTTACATAATATTTATCGATTTCCCAATCGATTATTCGTACATATACTTATAATTTAATTTTTTTTTTTTTATTTTTGAAACGATTTAAAAAAAACAAAAACTTAGAAGCAAAACACAAAAGGAAGCATTTAAAAAAACAAATTATTAAAAATATGAAGGGTTTTTAAAAAAGCACATTCCAAAATTAAAAAATGTTCCATAATAAGAGTAAATTACAAAGTAAATTTAAAATTTTTTTTTAGACTTATAATAAGTTAAAGTTGTACCAAAATCAGGGCACATCCTTCAAAGAAGGGCTTCATGAAGAATAAGTGTTAATATTATACATTATAATATGATTTTAGATCTTTAATTTTTGTATGTTACTTTAAAAGATTTTTGATAGATATTCAAGTTACAGAATTTTAAAAATAGTGAATCTTCAGTTTTTAAACCCTTATAGCTCCTAAACGGCAAACAACACATAAATATTTCCCTAAATGACTTATTCTTTTAAGGATAATAATTGTTTCTAGAATTTTCAAGTTTCTCACTTAAGTCTTCTGTATTTTCACAAAATGGAAAGTATAAAAATTGCGAAAATGAGGCTGTATAAAAAATTCGTTACGCCAAAATCAAAAACAAACAAAAAAAAACCGTATGAAAGTTTTAGACAAACAGACAAATTGAAACTGGTAAGCACATTTCTTTTTTATTTTTTTTTTTTTAATGTGCTAAAAACTAAGAACAGAGTTAGAGTAGATATTATGACATTAAATTTCAAATCAATATTTAAAATAAAACAAAAAAAAACTCTATTCTTAGTATTCTATTTTAGAATACTTTTATTAATTAGAATTTACCGTTAAAACCAATTTTTTTTTATTAAAAAATTTAAATTGGTATTTTACAAAACATGTGAGTAAGAAGGTAAAGGAAATTAGATTTGACAAAGATTTAGAATACAATGTATGGAATTTTTTTTCTAAGATTGGAATTTTTCAATACTTAACAATTTATTCCAAGAAAGTGTACAACCAACTATTCAAATTAATTAACTAAGACCTATTCGTTTGAGTCAATGCTTCTGCGAGAAAAAGAAGTACTGAACTTTTAAAACTGTTAACTAACATTCTAAAGCAGTGAATCTGATCAAACATATTTTAAATAACTTTATTTAAGTAATGACTGATAACACATTAATATGTTATTACCTAAAAAATAAGTCCATTATATTATTATGTAATTCAACAACTCACAATATAATTAAACATTCTAACAAATTAGGTATTACAAAAATCTTAAGATACCTAATTAAAATTAATAGAAATTTAATAAAAAATTCCTAAAAATTTCCATTGATTCAATAGTCAATGAAGTGAAACCATTAGGTAATAAATAATTTAACAATTCTTTAACCTACAGGCTTAGAAAAATTTTTATTGTTCAAAAAAGTTTTTAACACATGTTTTCAATTCAACTTGGTTTAATTCGATTATTTCTTGTATTTACATATAATCAATTACAAAAAATCTTTTTGTAACTTATAGTTCGTTTTTAAAATCATAATATTTAAAGAAAAATGTAATTATAATTGAATATTAATTGAACTTTATTTTAAAAATAATGCAATAAATGCAAATAACTAATCCAAAATTCAATATAATAAAATCAAATTAAAGAAATAAAAGACAAACTCTAGTTTTGATGTAAAAAGAATGATTACAGTCACATTAGAGTAACATGAAAAAACTGAATTTAATTTCTTTTTTTTTTTTAATAATTAAAAAACACATTATTATGACCACATAACATATTAAAACATACATATATATATATATATGTAAATAAAATAATACTTTTAGAAGAAGAATTTTAGAAATGATTTGTGATTTATTTTAGAATCGTGCAAATTTTCTTAGACAAAATTTTTTTTAATTATTAAACAAATTAATCAGTATTTGATGCAATGTAAATAAAATGACTACTTCTTGTGCAGTATTTATTTTATTTTACATATTTTTTTAAAAATTTTTGAAACAATTTATCTTTTAATTACATTCTGAACGTCTGTCTGCCTGCGGATGGGGATGGGGTATTTAGAAGACTTTTACACCGTTTACAATTCTTAAAGGAATAAAATTTAAGCTACGGATAGATATTGCAAAATAACTTAATTTTATGATACAACCTATATTCTTCCCGTTAAGGAGCTACAGCGACCAAAATTCAGAAAACTCGATATTTAATTTGTAATACAACTTGCTCCATTTGATTCTATCTTCAAACTAAAAACGCTAAACGACAACTGCTTTTACAAAATTTACATTTATTTTTAAACTCTTGTTAACGTCCTATACATCTTCCAAAGGATTTAAATTAGAAACAGCACTTTTAGATAATTTACTTATATTACCTGTGATATTATGTAGATATTTAACAAAATTTCCCTTGGCTTTTTTAAAAACCCTTAATTTTTATTTCATAACATGTTTTCTTCAGTTTGAAATCTTACTATATAATGATTCTTACTATACAAGTATGTATTTAAAATTTAAAATCTACAAAAACTTATTATATTTTATACAATTGGTTTAAATTAAATTTTAATATGAATGATTCAATATTTTTGGAATTTAAATTATGCGTCACAACCCAAAACTAATAATTAAATTGAGTGTAATAATAATTTCTTAGAATTGAGTCATTCTTAAATTTGCATTAAAAAATTAATTCAATTACAATGTATTATAATAATAAGTAACAGACTGTTCATAATAAGCATGATTTTTTATATATAATTTATTTTTAATCTAGATTTTAAAATATGTTTTAAAGTTTTTTGTTTTTTCTATAGTTTCGAAAATTTTAATTAAAATTAAACAAACATTGAAAAAAAAAAAGAAAGATATTTAAAATATAATTAAACAGGTATTAAAAAAAACAATAATAGTTAAAAACTAGTTTAGTACAAAGAATGAATATTATTAATAACTATATATTGAAATAACTACAATTAAATAGTTTATTTTTTTTTTTTTATAAATAATTTTAATCTGACCGAAAGCAATTTATAATATATTTTTTTTTTTTTTTAATTTTTATTTTTTATCTATTAGATTAATTTTTTTTTTTTGTAAATTGTGTGTTCAAACAACATTCAAATAACATAAATAAATAAATAATAACAAAATATCATATTATAATAACTATTTATGGTAATTTTTAATTTTATTATATACTCTTAATTGAACTTGCCTCTGTCTATGGCTTTATTTTTCATTCTGTCAGTTAGTGATACATTTATATTAGAAATCTGACCATAAATTTATAAGAATTGTATGGTTCAGTGGTTAGCAAAGTGGCTTCGGGTGTAAATAGATCTGAGTTCGATTCTCCTTAATTTTAAGAAAAAGAAGAACTATCTTTCATTTCAGCAATTTACTTTTATATTTTATATTAAAACACTTTTAAATGCAAAAGATCTGCCATCAATTTTTGGTTAGTGAAAATTTTAAAAATTTTAAGCTTAAAAGTTTTCAAACATTAAAAGATCTGTTTCTTATACCAGCAATTAATTTTTATATTAACACAGTAACATATTCTTAAGACCTTTAATTTTTTATTTTCTACATTTTAGAGGGCTAGTACTACTATAATAAAAGTATATATTGAAAAAAATAGTTTTTTCTATTTTATTTTTTTAACTATTATTTTTATTTGCTGTTTTTTTTTTGTTATTTTATTAATTTTTAATTTATCAGTTAAAAAATAAAACAAAATATGTATATTTGTATCTTATTTTGTATCAATATTTTATTCCCTATAAATATGACACCTTTCACCACTATTATTTAGTTGAGTATACATATACATATGTAACAATTGTCATGCAATTTAAATTTCTCTCCGTTAGTAGCGCTACAATTTGCATATTAAAAAACAAAAAGATAATAAATAAAAGCTCTCCCAATTAAGATTTAATTTAACAGTTGGACCAACATAGGCAACAACAAAAATCATATTAAACAATTATAATAAAAACAACAACAACAATAAAAAAAAAAAAACAAATAATGCATGGTTTATAAAACATAGAGTATGTGTGAATGTGTCATTTTTATCATATTATTGCAATAAAACAAAAAAGTAAAAAAGAAAAAAAATTAAATAACAATGCATTATACCCATTTAATAACAATACGGAAAGTTTTTCATGGTAAATTTAATTCACAAAAAAAAATAAAAAAATCAAATGAAAAATTAAAAATTAAAATAAAAAAAAATAAACATGATAAAACAAATCGTTGATCGTTTTGTTATAAGATGTGAATTGTTTCTCTGAATAAATTAAATATCAGGTACTTTGCTTGAATTATTGCTTCGAAGCTCTCATCTTTTTTTGACATTTTTTTTTTTTTTTTTTTAAGCGCTAACTGTTCAACTGTTAGGCTAATAAGCCTGTCTATACCATAGGTACATGTTGGAACAGGGGGTCATATTATATTCGTGTTATTAGAATTGGTCTTATTAGAATTCCACATACAATTTAAACATGAGATAGTACTAGGCCTTATAACATGTAGAAACGTCTTAGATTTTCAATATTTACAATTCTATTTTTTGTTTATTTTGTAATATTTTATATTTTACTTATATGGTATTCTATATCTGCGAGTTATATTATTTAATTAAATTATTTGTTTATATTTTGCATTTGTTTATATTTTTATATTAAAGTATTCTTTATTAAAGATTTATAATTATTAATTATTGATTATGCCGTTAATTTGAACCCAATGGCGAATGGTAGCTGAGTCGAGTCGAAAACCAGAAAAGTTTTTTCACTTTCATTAGAATTCGAACCCGGGCCCTTCTGCATGAAAGGTCGGCACTTAACCACTGTGCCACCCAGCTGTTATTGTTTTAATAAGGGGAAGGGAATTTGCCATCCTAACACATAGGCCTTGCGGCCCCGTTGTGAACCCACTTTCAATACTTTTTATCAATTTATAAGTAACATTGTATATTTTGTTTATATTATATATTTCTAAATTTTGTATTTGTATATTTATGTATAATTAAATTAAACGGTTACCATGGGGACTTATAAGTCTATTTATTATTGTTCAATTGTTTTTTCAATTAAAAAATGCATGATCAGTAAGGGAATCGAACCCGAACCCCGGCCACTTTTTTTTTTAACATTAGTTGATTAATTTTTCAGAACATCAGAACATTTCCACACTTATTTACTAATGATTTTAGAATGTCTCTTAATATATGTGTAATTTAAACACATTATAAAAAAATATTAGAAAATAATAAAAGCTGAAGCATATGCGTTGTC
Source organism: Dolichopus griseipennis (assembly GCA_963082915.1). Classification (NCBI taxonomy): domain Eukaryota; kingdom Metazoa; phylum Arthropoda; class Insecta; order Diptera; family Dolichopodidae; genus Dolichopus; species Dolichopus griseipennis. The sequence goes on along the minus strand of OY720442.1, from coordinate 144,935,389 downwards.
AATTTTTTCGGCTTTACTTTAAATACTTTAAGTAGGATGTATACACTTGTCAGTAAAGTAGCAGCTGCGCGATTGGCACTTATTATCAAAATTTTTTGCTATTCTTCAGTTTAAATGATTTTGCGATGACTATTTATAATTTAATACATATATATGTACATTTATCAGTTCAGTCGTCAGTTTTGCGACCATATGTATAGTCGAAGTAAGTCGTAGTCGTAGTATGTGTACTCTACTTTAGTAATAAACAACATGTAATTGATTTATTCTGTAGTCTGTGTTAAATTTATATAAAATATTTTTGATTGTATTATTTTTTCTGAAAAATAAAATGTTTTGAAACTAGTTGCAGATTAATAAACACTGTCATTATTGACATATTTATTTGTTTCAATCGGTTGTTTTTTAATCTGTCATTCTCTCAAGTTAAAACACTTTTTCCGATCAAAATAGAATGAAAAATTAACAATATTATAAACAATAAATCAAATCCGTTATACTCTTAATAATTTTATATGATGAAAACTTAGTAGAAAAAAAAACAAATGGACAATCGAAAAATTAAAATCAGAAAAAAAGAAAAACAAAACAAACTAAATAAAAAATAAAAAAAAAATTCCTCCATAAATACACAAATTTGTATCTTAAGGCGAAATTTACTGTGCAATTGGGATCTTACAGTGGCAGTATTTTTTTTTTTTTTTTAATAAATTTATTTCTTTTTTTTTTTATTTATTTTTATTATTATTATTATTTTTTTTTTTTTTTGTTATTATTTTCTTATCGATTATTTTCCATTATCATTAAAACTACAAAAAAAATTGTATATATACATATATAAAACGTGAAATTACAGATTATATGAGTACATATACAAAATGGCTGACTACATTATATCTATATAATAAATATACAAAGATTTAAACTATGTGTAGACTTTACACTGTTCTCGATTGTATACAAAAACAACAAGCTAATATTATTATTGTATTATTATAGTGGTAGGTTGATGTCGAACTAATAAATAATAATTAGACTGACAGGGGAAAAATTACACTATAATTTCTCAGTTTTTCCAACATATATATATATATTGTATATTAATATACACACATACAATATATTTAATATAAAAAAAAATACAAAATTTATTCAGTTAAAATCGATTTTTCTTAATTTTTTATTTTATTATAAATTTTTTTTTATACTTTGCGAATAAGTGGTGATTTGGTGTATGTTGCAAATTGAACAATTTATTTAAATAAAGATACTTTTAGGTGATTAGGGGAATAATTTTAATGCAAATTAGACTAAAAAAAAAAAACAATATTTTATAAAAACAATTTTTCTAAATTTTTTTTTTCTTTTACAGTTTTTTTTTTTTATAAATATTAATATCTTAAATTACACAGTAAAATATTGTGTAGGCATTAAACGGTTTTTTTTACTACTTATATTAAAAATTTTATTTTATTTGAATAATAAATTAAAAAATTCAATTTTTTGTTTTTTTTCTATAAAGAGGACTAATACAATACAACCATAAAAGGGGTGGATTCAATTCAATGATTCTGACTTTAAAATTAATATTAAATATATATAATTAATTGTTAAAGGAACTAATTGTTGACTTAATCCTATTGAATTTGTTCTATTGTTTGAATATTTGAGTGTCATTTAAAAAAAACATTGTAATTACATATGAAGATTTTAAATTGAAAAGAAAATTAAATTAATTTTTTTTTTTTTTTTCCGGCACCTTTACATGCTAACTGTTCACTGTGATAGGCTAAACAGCCTGACTATATTATGTGCATGTTGAAACAGGGGAGATATATTCATATATTAGAACTGATCAAATGAATTCCACATACAATTTAAACATGAGATAGTACTACGCCTTATAACATGTATAATTGTCTTAGATTTTCAATAAATACAGTTCTATTTTTGTTTATATTGTAATAATTTTGTACTTGAGTTTTATGGTATTCTATATCAGTGAGTTATATTATTAAATTGAAATATTTGTTTACATTTTTGTATTTATTTATATTGTTATATTTATTTATTTTGTATTTTATTATATATATAATTATTAATTATTAATTAAGCCATTAATTTGAACCCAGGGCGAATGGTAGCTGAGTCGAGTTGAAAACCAGATAAAAGTTTTTTCACTTTCACTGGGATTCGAACCCGGGCCTCTAGCATAAAAGTCGGCACTCTAACCACTGTGCCACCCAGCATTGAAGAAGATTTAATTTAATTTATAGTATGAAGAAGATTTAATTTAAATTTTCTCAAATCTATTTTATAAGGCAACTGAATTAATTATTGTGCAAAATTTATTTATTTATTTTTTTTGTAGTATCAGGCAATAATAAATATTACCTGATATTATAATAGTACTTTACCTATTATGCATTTGAACTTCTTATTAAACTATTTTAATGTACACTATATTTTTTTATTAGATATGATCCGACCAGGGTTTGAATCCGAGACTTATCAATTGAAAAGCCACCACTTTAACCACTGAACTATATTCAATTTTTTTTTTTTTATATTATTATTTTCATTCGTAAAGTTGTCTTTTATTAGATTAAGAAATACGAGTATGTATGGATTGTATAAAAGATTATTCACGAAAAAAGTGTGACTCTTTGAAATGTTTGACTCTTTCTCGGAGCTCCATTTAACTGAAATTTAAGGGAAAAAATTTTTATATTGTCCTTTTTCTTTTCTTTTTTTTTTAAATGAAAAATTAGATGAATACCAACATAATAAAAATTATTGTTTTACGTTTCATGTCATGAACAAAAATATAGAGAAATGTATTGGCTCCTAGGTCGAAAATCTAAATTGCCAATAGAGTACAAAATTTTGTTATATAACCTAATAAATAAGCTTATCTGGTTGTACGGCGTACAACTTTAGGGCTGTGCCAAACGAACACATATTCAGAGAATTCAAACATTTCAAAGCAAAGTGGTACGTAACATGGTGAGTGCTCCCTGGTACGTACGAAATTCCGACTTACATAGGGATCTAGGAATTCCTATTGTTAGCGATGAAATAAAAAAATATGCCATAAAACATAAGACCCACTTAGAAGGTCACATAAACATAGAAGCGTCAAAACTTCTACTAACTTCAAATGTCAATAGAAGGCTTAAAAGAACTAGGCCCCTCCAATTAGCGATAAATTCAAATCACCTTAACGGAGGTCTGTAATTCCTTTTCCGATGTCAACTTAACTGATTTATTAAGGACGACACTTAAAAGTTATGCGATTTTTCATGTTGTAGGTTTTCATTCATATCGTGTGACTCTTTAGTATTTTTACAATTTTTACAAAAATAATTCCCCATCCATAAATCCTTGATCAACCCTGCTTTATAGTGTACTGAGGTTTCTATAACATCTTTTATATTTTAAGCTTTTATATTTAATAACATAATATGATATTTTAATATATAATGAAGACTCTTTCTAGTTAATATCAAAATAATTATTAAACTCTAAAACACCGGTATATTTAATGAAAGAACTAGACATCTCTTACGACCTTTTGAGGTTATGAGTTAAACATTAAAAATTTCAAATATTATTTTACTTCTATTCAGTCCCAACTTTTAAACATTTTATACTAGCAATGAAATGGTTTTAATGAAATATTAGCTTAAAATCCTTCATTTAGTCACCACAAGTATTTCTAAATTTTTAAGTTGTTTAACAAAAACTAAAATTTAAAAAAAAAAAACGAAAACTGAATATTGAATTTTAAATTTTGCCTGCAGTGAATTTCATTGTAAAATTTTCTTTTTATTTCAATATGCGGTAAATAAGTCCAAGTAATTTTCTCAAATAACTTCAAAAGATTTTAAATAACTATCTAATTGTTTATATATCAATGTTGTAAACAATGCAATATTCAGCCTACATCCCGTTAAATTTCTATCTAAAACAAAAATGAAATTCATTCAAATTTAGCGGATAATCGATTTCATTTAAGTACACTTTACCGAATATAAATGTATACAATGAAAGTTTTTGTCAGCCAGAAGTTGAAAGTTTTAAAATATTTTTTTTAAATTGTATTTTATATTTTGTGTTTCTGTAAGATTTTTTTATTTAACAATAGAAGAATACCCCGTTCTAGTGTACTTACAATTAAATTAATTATTAAATACTAAAAGCGATTTATAAACATAATAAGATGTCTGATTCCAGCAAACTCTATGCTTTGCTTCAAGAAATCTTAAAAGTTGCAAATCGTAGTGTAATAATTTGTGGGGATGTGTAAGATGCAGTGTTCTAAGATTTGTACGGCAGCGACCCGAAAATGAGCTCTAACATTTTAAAACTTCACAGAAGGGCTTGCCCTCGTATGCTATACTTATCCAGTTTAACTTTTCGTCCCTCAATATTATTAGTTTTGAAAATATTAAAATTGGTTCTTAAAAAATTTATGCTGAAGCTACTCGAAGGTTATACTCAAAACCAACCTCAAACCTACAAATTTTCTGAAAAATCGACATTCCGAATAAATTTCGAAACTCGTCTAGCTCTTTTTTTTTTTGAATTATTTTTATACTCTCTATATAGTGTTAAAAACGTGATGCTAAATTAAGTATACACTACGTTCTTACATTTATTTTGTACAATGAAAACTTAAATATATATATACATTACATATATATGTATAAAGTAATAAAAATAAACAACACTCAATAAATTAGATTTAAAAGCAAATTAAAGTTCCAAAATACAATATACAAGACTTTGTTATATTGTATATTCGCATACTCATTAAACTTAATTTCCTTATGTAAAATTCTATACATATATATATATAGTATTGTATATTTATATATATATATCAATTGATATTCTAGGAACCAAATGCAGAATTAATTTGCAACAAAATTTAAAATTACATACTTACACAATAATGTAGGTTAAATATTGAATAACAATGAATATTGATTATATAGAACCTGTAAACCAAAATTTTAAAAATTTTTATTTTTCGAATATATTAAAAAGAAAAGCATTACCATAAAATTATCTTATACAGTACGTTAATGCATGTATATATATATGTATGTACATGTATATGAGTTTATTTTTCTTATACAAAGTTAAATGCTCATAAATATCATTGAAATTGATCATTGTTTTAAAAAAGATTAATATAGTTATACATGGTATATACAAATATACATAATATAGCTGAATAATAAGCATCTAGAATGTTAATGAGCTATTTATTTCACCGTTATTTTCAGATCTAATGGGGGGAATTTTTCAAAATGACCTTGAATAATTTATAACCAATACAAAAAGGAATTCAAAAACAATATTAAAATCTTGTTTAAAATTTACAGTTTAGAACATTTATGCAATTATTTTAGATTTAAATTTCATATAAAACTCTATAAGTATTGACTATATAAACAAATTGCTCAATAGAGTTCTATTTGTTTTTTTTTCCCAGTTTTAGCACCAATACTTTAAACCGTTATTATTTCAGCTTATGCATTTATTTATGCTTTATTTAAAATTTTACAAAATAAACCATTAAAGTTTATAAATTTAAATTGAAAAATTTTTTTTTAAAACTATATAGAAATTGTAGCTCATTTTTTTTATTTCTAAATTCTACCTTTGATGTGGCCTTAAGGGATTTCATATAATAGCACTAAAATACATTTTTTACACCTTGTTAAAAAAATATTACGGAAAAGATTTTTCTGTTGATTTTGTTGTTTGGTTTTCATTTTTCTTTTTGTCTTCAAAATAAATCTTCTTGAATTCATAAATGATTATTCTTATTGCATCTTTTCATCATCCTCTGGGTTAATTAGTTTTATATTTTTTTTTTTTTGTAAGTTTTTATGGTATGGTCGAAAAAATCAATTTAAAAAAAAAAAAATAAAAAATGGAAATAGAAATTAATTTTAAAACACAAAAAAAAAAATTAATATTGTTGGTTTCAAATTCACGCTTCAAATATCAAGATGATAAACAAGCGAATATACTCTGGTAACACTAATTGAGTATTTTGACATTTTGAAGTAGCTTCGTGAGATTATCATTACATTTGTTCATCTATCATGTTTTGTTTTTTTGTTTTTTTTTTTTGTTTTTTTGTTTTTTAGTTTTTGAAAAATATTATTTATATATTTTAAAGTTTTAATTACGTAAGACCGCTAATGTGTTTGTAAATTTTTTTGATTTTTAAATTTTCATACAAATTTGAATTTTTGAAATTGAATTTAAAAAAAATATTAATTGATTTTAACTGTCCAACTGTAGGATATTTACTTAAAAAAAAAAAAGGTTAACAACCTTAAATTACTTAGGAGATATTTTCAAGTAGATGCGTTAGTCCTAAAGCCGTTGCGATGTTAACATTATGTAAAATAAATGAGATCAATTTTAATTCAAATTCAAATAAAAAAATTTTAAATAAATGTACTGATATAATTGTCACTCTGTCTGGGTATTTAGTAAACTTATACAGGGTTTGAAATAAAGCAATGAAATTTAAGCTACGAAGAGGTCATAATCTAATGAAATTTAAACTACGAACAGGTATTGAATAATAAGTATTTTAATAAAACAACTATTTTGTAGCCATCCATCGATTAGCTCAGAAAAAAACTTTGTATTAATTTTTATAACACGAATTCTGAAGGATCTATATATTCAATCCAGAAAAGCCAAATGACAGCTGTTATGGTAAGAGATGTGAGAAAAATGTGAGGGACACTTAAATTGACGCTGAGGGATAAGGGATTTTAAATAAATTTGGTACATTAACAACAGTTTTTATGAAAATGTAAAATAATTACAGTTATTTACATAGTGACAAATATTAATATTTTTTTATATCAAAGTCCTTGTTACCCTGCAACTACGAAAAACAATATTAATTGAAGACATGATTACGAAAGCATGAATATAAAAGTTAACGAAATTATCTCATCTATCACCTCTGCTTTTAGTGACTTTTAAGCTTCGGACACCCTGTATATATAATTTTCTAAGAAGTTCAATTTTACGTTTAAAAATTTGTAAATGTGTTCAGTGTATGTTTGTGTATATATTCACTTTTTTACAAATCCAGTAATTTAAAAAGATAATCTTCATATTGTGATTCTATGAGGTTTATTAATATTAGACAGCTCTTATAAATTAGATTTTCTATTGTCATATAACTTTTCAAAGTAATTTTAATTGTTCCAATTAATTAGCTTTAGCTCAGTGCTTAGCACATTTGCAAAAGATTTTGTAAAAATGTGCCTATACAGTTTCACTGCATTATCACATCTGCTGTACGACTCAAGTTGCATATACATATTTTAACATTTGTTAAAAGTTTTTCTTAAATTTAAAGGGACCCTTAAAATTGAAGAAAGTGTCTTTTAGTATTAACCATTGTTGCTTAGATATTAAAAAATCAAGGTGAAATTTTGAAGTCACAATTTATTTCCTAAAACCTCAAAATTTTGGAAGGTGGGAGGTTGGGTTAGATTCTCGAGAACCATCATAAGTTTACTTAGTAAAAATTTGGTAACCTTATATATTCCGAAAGTTAAACTCAGTATGAAACACTATATAATTTTGAAAATGTGCTATTTTAAAAATCCTTGTTGTTTTTCATCACATTTTAAGTTTTTATTAATTTAACTAATAACTAAGTACATAATCTATTTATTATTAATAAAATTTTAAACCTTCAATTTGAAAAATATAATCCTATAATCGTGAAATCAATTCCATTATTACTCATAATATTTTTTTTGAAGAATTTTCCATTTCAATTTTCCATATTATAAAAAAAATAAACAAAAAAAAAAACCCATCAACATTTGTCAGCAAAATTGCCCAACACAATTAATAATAAGTTGCTGGGTAATTTGTTTTTTCAATATTTCTAAATATTTTTTGTATTCTCGTATTTCTCTAATCATAATTTTCAGCAACTGTATAATTCATATTTCATTAATGTTGAATGTGTGTTTTTATTTTTTTGTTTTTTTTTTTTTTTTTTAAATTTTCCGAATTTTAAACAATAATAATTCTATTCTTTATTTACTGTTTTATTTGCTTATTATTTTTTTTAACCTCAATTGATTTGTTCCAACAAATAAAATCAAAGCCAGGATTAATATTTTCCATTTTTTTTTTTTTTATTATTGTTGCTTAAGTTTTTTTTTTTTTATGTTGCATATACAAATGTTGCAGATATTTCTTGATTATTTATTTTTTTGTAAATTTTTTTGTTGTTTCTTAAAAAGAAAATCTAAAAATTGACTTGTTGCGCAGTGATATACTATAAAATATACTATAATAATATATTGTATGGCAACGACGAGTTATTGTATGACATCGGGCAATTGTGTTGTAATATTAGACACAGAACAACACAATACCAATGTAAAAAAATAAACAAACAAACAAAACAAAACAAATAGAAAATAAAAATCGCGAAATTTTTTTTTTAAATAGAGATTTATCATTTGTAAGATTAATGAAACAAAATAAATATACATGTATATATGTAATGTATATAGCTTTGTATATACAACTTTTTTTTTATTTTAATAATTGCAAAAAAAAAACTAGCATTACTGCAACAAATTTTAAATTGCCATATAGATGAAAACATTTGGTTATAAATATAAAATATACGCAAAATTAAAAAAAATAACTGAAACACCAAACTGATGTTTCAAGCTGACCAAATAAATCTGAAATAACATGATGAATATACAGAGGAAGGGATAGAAAAAGAAGGGGGGAGGGGCAGGAGACTTAAAAGAGACATTGACTTTTTATATGTAAATATGTTGTTGTTTTTTTTTTTTTTTAATTTCATTTTATTTTAATTTACAAACATTGAGGGTATGCTGCTGTTGTTACTGCTGATAATGTTGTAAACCATTAAGAATTCAATATTTATTTTTTTTTTTTTTTTTTCACATTGAATTGTTGTTGTTTTGCTGTCGTATAGTAAAGATATGAGTTAAGTGTGTGTCTCAAATTAAAAAAGATGAATTATTTGAGATTTAAAAATATTGTTTTTAATATATATATATTTTTTTTTTTAATAATGTTATTTTTTTGCAATTTTTTTTTAATTTATGACATTATTTTTTAATTTTAGTTTCCAATGCATATAGATAGAGATTTAGTAAAAATGAGTATATGTAAATTATATGTATATTAAAGATATTTGTTTCAATGAAAAAAACTTTGTATCTGGTAAAATTTGAATGGTAAATTAATAACATGGGTTCAATATTAACACCTTTATGGTTTGAATTGTATTTGCTAGTTATTTCAGATTAAAAATTGAGTTTAATATCCAATGCCCTTTTTAATTATGTCAATATAAATTAAAATTAAATTACTCGGTAGGGGTGGGTATAAACAATTTTTACAAAACTTTTGATTGGTTACTGTGATTTTGCGGTTGAAATATCGTTACTACTGCAAATTCAATTAATGAAACTATTATACTTTGAATGAGGTTTCATTCCATGAAAACTATTAGACAAAAACCCAAATTTAGGTTAAGTCGAATTTACAAAGAGAACATTCTTAAAAAAGAGGAAGCCTTCAATAAATACCAGGGCAGCGGTTTGAATTACAACAGGGTCAACATTATATAATTGTTCGGAACAGATGCTGGACAGCTATCAACAATCAAAAATTCTCTGACGTTAAAGAATAGCAAATCTCTTTCGACATTTGGAGAAAAAGCTAAAAAGAAGATACTCGCAGGTCTTCTATCTTAAATCCCATTCAAATTTTTTTTTAAATTCCCATTGTCCGATCAAACTCAGGTTCCTCTTTAAAGTGTGGCTCAAAAAGTTTATGATTTTGGTATATTAAAGTCGCATACTACCCAAACGAACACCGCACAGTTCCAATGGTTAGCTTTCGAAGCTTTTCATTCTCTCATTAAAACAAAAAAAAATGTACCCTACATATGACAAAATTTATTTCGATTAATTTGATAAAATTCATATTTTCCTTTACATAATAAAATACAAAATATGCGGATGCGCTATATCGAACCTCCTATGAACCTAATTTATATGCTTTTTTTATTAATATTCAAAATAGCCTATTTATTTAAATTTAAAATCAATTTTAATACAGCAGAGTAGATTTTCATGTCTATTTTTTTTCTTTAAAATAACAAGAAAAAAAAAAAAAAAAGGAATTTAATAATTAATAAATCAAGACGGGCAAAAATTAAGAGATTAAATATCTGTTGTACCTGTATGTACCTGATGTCTTTTTTTCGAAATCAACATCCTCTCTTTTTACTATATGTGAATATTTAATTTCATTTAAGATATCAAGTTGGTATTAAAAAAAAACAAACCCAAAAACAAAATCAGAGATAAAGTTGAAATGAACCGTTTTCTATAAATTCTATCATGTATACGAGTAAAAATTCAAATAGATCCTAGCTTAGCTTCAATACAAAAACAAAAATGAAATTCTTTTTAAGAATTTTCTCAAGAATGCTTTTTTTTCTAGTCTGTAAATGCGTGGATGGTCGGTCACACGCATTTATTATTAGTTTCATCCATAGTCTTCTTCATTTCTTTTTTAATTTAAAAAAAAAAAAAAACAAAATGTAAAATAGAATTTTATATAAGAATACATTTAAGAATATTAAATTAATTGTATAGGAAACATTAAATGGGAGCTAACAATTAATTACTAACACTAATGAATCATGCAAGATCCTTATTTTTAGTTGACTAAAGCGCTCAATCTTTCTCAACCTATAAAATTTATAATTAAGATCAGTACACTTCAATCTATTATTCGATGCATCGAACCTAACCTTAGTTATTTAAAAATCAAATTCACTAATATTTGGTTGCAACATTCAACTATTTTGAACAATGTTTAAATAAAATTTATATAATGATTCTAATATGCAAAATGGAGCTAATATCGGTATTACCACAATATGTAAAATAGAGCTATAAGGCCACAAACACACAAATAGCAAGCGAGCAAGCCCTTTTTTTGCGAAACATTTTTTAGAAAAAAATTCAAACATATTGGTTTTTGTATTAGTGGCAGTATTATATAAAGCGACAAGTGAGCGTAAAATTATATGACTTTTACTCACACAAAATCGCTGGCAGAAAAATCACACACGTGCTGTTTGCGCGTTTGAAAAATATAAAAAGAAGGTTCCAAATAGGAAAATTAATTCCAAATAGAGAAATAAACCGGATAATCATAATATATTATAAAAACCGACGACAAGAACAGACAAAGCTTCCAAAAACTATTTAAATTGCACAATATTTTTCATACAATATAGATATTTAATTTATTTATTATACTGCTTAACACAAACAGTTTACAAAAAAGCATACAAATAACAATTAAAATTATACAATTAAAATCAATATAAAAAATTACATATTTGACTAATTATAAATAAGTTCAAACTAAAATTAAAATTAAAAGTTAAAAATTATACACTTTACATTACTACAAGAAAAACAAAAATAATCCTAATAATAGCGATTGTATAATTTTTGTTTTTGGGAGTGTTTTGAAAGTGTAAAGTCAATATTATGTTTATGTTTGTTACCTATAATAAGCATTCTATTAATAGGTTCGAATTTGCCATAGTTAGTCCTATGATTATTAGTTTTAAATAAATTGCAAAAGCGAAGGCGTTGAAGATTTCTAATAATAATTTTACTAGAAATTAAATTAGATTTAACGTACCCTTGACAATTTCTGTAATAAAAATGACATCAGAAACTTCACGTCGAAAATGTAAAGTACACAAATCAATTAATTTTAGCCTTTGTTCATATGGTGGTAAAATAATGGGATTCGACCATGGCAAATGGCGTAAGGCAAATCTAAGAAAATTTTTTTTTAATCCACTTAAGGAAAAATAGTGGAAAACCATATTTTAACTGTTAATATTTGAAGTAACAAACTCTCTATAAATGTTCTGAATGTTTTAATCAACAAAATTAAAAAATAAAAAAAAATAAATCGAAAAACAAATGTTAAAACAAAATAAAAAAAAAAAAAAAAAAACTGATGTATAACAACCTTGAAATAGCGATAAAACTGTCAAATGACAGATATCATTTCGCGCAGGATATGTATCTTTTATTAATTTTTCTTTTATTGAATATTTGTTTTTTTTTTTTTAATTTTGAATAATGATATTCATAAAATGATCAATTTCCATGTATATTTTTTTAAATATATTACTTTGTATATAAGTATGTATCTTACATATATATATAATATTATATATACTTAACATAAATATGAAATAGTTTAGTGCTAAACTTTTTTGGTTGATTACTCTAGATTCTTGAATTTATATAGATAATGTCTAGAATATGATGCAATTTAAGTACGTCAAAAATATATAGTAAAAATTTAAGTGGGAAAATATTTGTTTTTTTTATACTGCGCCATCTGTGATCATTTTCTTATTACATTTATATTTCTTCAATGTTAATAAGTGTCTCTAAGCGAAAAAACATTTCTAAACGGAAATACATATTTTTAATTTTCTTTCTTTTCAATTAGTTGTAATTAATTTATTTATATATACATATAAATATACTCAATATTATGTTTTTGTTGTAATTATACGGTAAAATTAAATTCTAATTTAAAATTTAAATTATATATAATTATTTTTAATAATTATTTTACTTATTATTACCAATAATTTAAAAGAAACCTATATACAAACACATTTACATTATATATACGAGTAAATATATATATATATAATGAATATAAGAAATGTGATTTTGCAAAAATTGTCGTCGTGTATCCTAAATTACTGTTAACTTTTAATGGGATATTAAAGTAATAGTATATATTTGAATGATAAGTTACAGCAGTAATTATTACCAGAATAGGTTCATTTCCTGAGGTTCTAACCTCAATTTTTTAAAAAGAATTAACAAAATAAAAAAAAAATTAAACCATTCTCCCACGTTTACTAATGTTTATAATTGCAGTTAAAAATTTTTTTGTTTATTTTACTAAAATCGTGAATTACATATTGGAAAAATCATTTAAACAACCATTTGTTATTTTTAAAGAATACTTTTGTAAGTTAAGTTCAGTTTTTAACAAAAATTAAAAAAAAAAACTCCCATATTCAAGTGCTAAAGATTAATGTTAAATCATCATTTGTATATATACAATCAAGTATTAACTTGAACTTATATGATCTATTCATAAGTAATTCATAAAATATACCTCCTATATGATAGTATATAAGTACCCATATATATATATATAGGAATTTAATATGATTTCCAATCGACAACTTTATAATTTAGGTCCGTGAAGTTGGTTAATTTCACAATTAAATTTTTGACTTAATTTCATTTTTCAATTTTTTACGATAATTAATTTTAAATTTTTTGTTTTTTAGATTCTGTTTCCGGTTTATTTTTCAACACTTTCAAAAAAAAAATTTTGAAAAAAAAGTTTCATTAACGACATTTTTTTTTTTTTACTTGATCTTGATTAAACGCACCATATTAAATCTTAACTTATTTTCTTTTTTGGTTTTTCAAAAGGATCAGAAATGTTGGTTTTTTTTTTTGCCAGTTTGGTAACACTAAAGTATAAAAGGTCAATGATGAAAAATCAGACATGGTAATTTAAATTTATTACCATTCACACCTATAATAAATTATAGAGTGCAAAAAATGAGAGCTTTTTTTTTTTATTTTGGCACTTTATAGTTTCTGGTATAGTCGATTGTTTTTTTTTTTTTGTTTTTTTTGGTACCAGCTCAATTTTTAACTTGAACCTATAAATTATTGAGCTCAGTGCACAAAAAAACAAATACACTATATGATCATATATTCTTTGGAATCTATATAGACTAAAAGACTAAATAAAAAAAAGAGGGTTGCACAAATCATTCTTTACCGTTTCATGGCTAATTTTTTTTTTTTTATTATTTTTTGTACAACAACAAATTTTACATCTGTTTTTTCTATTTTTTTTTTTTTTTGTTGCAAAAAACTTTAGTTTTAATCAAAACGAACCAAACTAACTTAAAAAAAAAAATAGCTGCAATAAATGTTGTTTTCTTGTAAATTAGGCTAAAAAATACAAAAACCCAAAAAAAATTTTTCCAAAAAATAAAGAAAAATAAAAAATTAGACAAATTTTTAAATTTAATGCAATAGCGAAATGCAAAAATCTCTATAACATGTCATTTATTCCTATGCCATATTAATCCTGGATTGAATTGAAACCGTTCTTTTCTTTTCCTTAACATACACATTATACAGGGTGCATTAGCACCATATTCCATTATAGGGTAAGGTAGAAAAAGAAAAAATTTATCTGAGATATTTTGATGGAGTATGAGCTTTAATTTTTTGCGAAACATGGCTTTCCAATTCGTAATAGTTGTAGAAAATTACGAAAGTTTAAAGTGTTTATACCCAAGCATATACATATATAATATCGGGTATATTAAAGTTGCTCCTCCGTTTGTAACGCATTGGTCTAGAAGAGCTAGATATAGTGTCAAGGGTACGTATCGGATCAGCATCGAAATCGATGTATGTCTATCCGTCCGTCCGTCCGTGTGTTAGTACGATAACTCAAAAACTAAAAGGGCTAGTGTTTTGAAATTCACACAAAGTCATTTTTAGACAATTTCTAGCTTCCTTATTGTTTTTGGTAAAAATCGGACCAAGGTTTCGAGGAGCTGCGATACAACTTTTTTGCACCAATATGAATTTTTTCAAAACTAATTATACTACGAGGACAAAAATTACACTCGGTTAGTTTAATATTAATGAATCAAGCACTTATTTGAAGTTTGAAAATGTAACCATTTTTATTACCATTTTCAGGCTGCTGCCATACAAAGTTGTCAATTCGATAACTGTGAATCTAATGAAGCTACGAGATTAAAATTAAAACTGGGCAGGACAAGTCACTTGACAAAGTTGGACATCACTCGGACCAATTTTTCAATTTTTTTTTAAGCAATAATTATGGGATAATGAGTTAATTTCTTTTTAACTATTTTACTTTTTATATTTTTTTTCGTAATATATTTAATAGCATAATGAAAATAAATAACGGTTTATTTTATTTTATACATCATAGTGAGTATGCATGGATATCTAAAAGGTGACAAGGGAAACTATAATATTCCTCGTTTTATTGTAAAACAAAATATGATTAAAAACTCTATTTTCTTTTGTAAAACCCTATATTTGGGGTTCTTATTTTTCTACCATATTTGGAATTAGCATTTTAAATTGTGGCTTTAATTATGAGGTAAAATTCTATCTCTCATCTTTTTTGAAATATAACGAATTTTAAAGTCTGTTACAAAATAACTCGAGGTTTATTTTTAAGTAATAGATTTTTTTATGAATAGTTTTTAACTTATGAATAGTTTTTAAAGTCAAATTTTAAAAACGGTACACAATACAGGTTCGTCCTATAAAATTTTTTACCGGATGTTACTTCCTCTATCTACTCTATAATGAATGTGATGCTTATGTGGAACACCTTGTATATACTTGGATATTTTCAACACTATTATGTACAGTCAGTCAGTCAACAAGAAATGGTTTTTTTTATCTTTACCTAATGTTGATTCATTTTTTTTTATTTTGGTATTTGGTTTTTTTTTTCAGATTTTCATAATCGTGTCTCTTCTTCATCTTCTATATACTGACCAACCATAAACACCATAACATTACACTTACTGTATGGTCTCTATTTGTTTAGTTTGCTCCACTTTTATACTTTATTGATTTTTTATTTATTTTTATATATCGTTCTTCTTGCAATTTTTGTTCTTATCTGAGTTCTGATGGGATTTGGATATTTATGCAACAACAGCAACAACAATAACAACAACAAAATTTAAAAGGAACATAATACATATTTTATGGCAAATACGATTCTGGCAATATGTATACATATGTATGTATATATACATTTAATATGGTATGAAGCATGAATTCGAACATAACATTACTTTAATATAATATATATCACTTTTATAAAACAGGTGACATGTAACATGACATATTCTTGCGCTCGCTCTTTTTTCTTTATACTACACCATCATCATAATATAATGTTAATATATATGTTATGTATATACATATATATAAATAATATATATATTACAAGATTTAGATTTTAGTTGAGGTTGTTTCTTTTTTTTTTTGATTTAATTCCTTTTGGTCAATTCTTGCTAAGACACAAACCCCATATAATAATAAAATATAGTTAGTGTGTCTTTGAAATGTTTTTAATGCATGAAAAATATCTTAAAATTTTATATTTTATTTTTAAGATTTATTTATTTTTATCTATAAAAAAAAAAAAATATTTACATTTTTTTTTATTATTATTTAAGTAGGTCCCCCATTCTATACAGTAAATTGGGGTTATTATATACTTTTAATTGAACTTGCCTTTGTCTATGGCTTTATTTTTCATTCTGTCAAAAGTGTTTTAGTATAAAAGTAAATTGCTGAAATGGTGACAGTTCTTCTTTCAGATAGTCTTAATGCAGCAATACTAAAACACTTTTAAATGCAAAAGATCTACCATCAATTTTTGGTTAATGAAAATTTTCAACATTTTAAGCTTAAAAGTTTTCAAACATTAAAAGAACTGTTTCTTATACCAGCAATTTAGTTTTATATTAACACAGTAACAAATTCCCAAGATCTACAATTTTTTATTTTCTGCATTTTAGGGGGCTAGTACTACTTTAATAAAAGTATATATTGAAAAAAATATTTTTTTTTATTTTATTTTATTTCTTGACTTAAACTCATATTTTAGTATAATAGAAAATTTTGATTTTTTTTATAGAAGAGAACTTTGTTCAAAACAGTTTCAAAGTTTGATTAGAATTATGTGTTTTATGTATTTATTATGTAGGGTTCTAAAGTTGCAGTATCTAGGCTAATTTGCACGTATTGAAAATTATACAAAAGAAAGTTGCAAACATAAAGACAATTACAACAAACAATATAAACACTTCAAACTTCGGCTCAAATCATAGCTTAGCTTAGCTTAGCTCAAATTAGTTAACTTTCACTTATGTTCTCTATAAAAAAAAAACTCACAAGTACCTCACAGAGTTGACATATGTTTGACATATGCTCACACTTTGAGCTATATACATTCGGTCACTCACAGAGTTTACATATGTTTATTTCAAGCCTGAAGTACCTCAAAATTTGAGCTGAGTTTAAGTTAAATCCTGTATTTTAGTTTTAGCTCAATTACATTTTTAAATTTCAAAATATTTAACTTTTTACAGCTAATGTAAAACTACAAAAAAATATGTTTAAAACTACCCCATTCAACAATATTTACCTTGCATTTTAAAATTCTGATCGTGTTAACTTAAAAAAAAAACACGCTAAGCTCTTATACATATATTTTTATTTATATACATATTTCATTTACATATATATATATTCTATATGAAAAAAAAAACTGAGCCTTTCTTTCTATTTTATATAAAATTAATACCTAAAATCATTTCATGCTATTTTCTTCACAGTTTTCATAATATGGGTGAATGGTGGAATTCACAATATGCGCAATGTACTAAAAAAAATATGAGAGAAAAAGAAAAAAGAAATATAAACAAACAATTTTCATTTTCCAAGTTTTCTTCTAGAAAAACTTCGCTCAAAAAATATCACCATCATTGTCATCAACATCATTATCATCGCATAAAAGTTAACATATAATCGGCACTGAGACTAGATCAAGAGAGTGATTTCTACTTTAAAAGTATCTTCCAAGGAAACTTCAAATCGCATCTTTACAATATAAAGAAAAAAAATTAAGTAATAGAGTGCCAGAGTACAGAGCTCTAATAGAGTAGAGTTGAAGAAGTAGTATCAATGTCCGAAACAAACAAACAATCAATACAAAAAAAAATATAAAAGAAAAAATTAAAAAAAAAACCTAACAAGCCGCCATTAGGATATTTGTCTGGGATGATCAAGGCAAATACTACAGGCAATTTATCTTAAAAAACAAAAAAACCCAAAAAAAAAAGGAAAAATATTTTAAAAATAACGTTTCATTTTCCGATGCTGGATGATCATTCTTATATATACACGTTACATAGCATCCTACCTCATCTACATATGAACACACATACAATTGTGCATATATATCTTAGATCACAAAATTAATATACTTATAAACATGAAATTGTATGTATATGACAACATTTTATTTATTTTATGAACATTTGAACGTATCTAGCTCATGTTAAAATTAAAAAAAATTAAAAAAACTGAGGATTTTAAAATAACAGAAAGAGAATAAAGGATTGGGTACGTAATTCCAAATTACAAAATTCCAAAAACAAAATCTCAAGTTATAAAATCCCAAAAAACTTTTAACAGATTAGAAAATCCGAAGTTCCAAAACCACATATTACAAAATTAACAAGTTTCGAAATCGTATTTGGGCCGGCTACGAAGCTTCAGAAACATATTTTCTTAAACAAAAGACATATAGCTCTGATTTTGAATCCAACTCTAAAATCTCTTCTAATTTAAAACCTCATATATACATATAAATATATATTAATATTCTGAAAAAAGCAGCAATCCTGATTTTAAACCCAATTAAAAAATCTATACTACCCCATGTATGTCAATATTAACTGGATTTTATATAAAATTTTGACATTTATCTATGAAAAATTGTAAAGTTTTTAAAAATTTTGACTTTTTTGTATGAAGAAAATTTCTAATTTTTGGATTTAAAATTTTAAGATTTTTCTATTTTAGGATTTTTTAATTTCGGATTTTGATACGTTTCCGAGTAAAAATGCAGATAAATTTATACGTGAAAATTTTCAATGTACCACTCAATTTTTTTTTTAAATTTCTTGGACGATTGTGAATGATAATATTATATACATTGCAATTTCAACTTCTTCATCATCAACATTTATACTATATCACCATCACAACGAAGTAATCATCATCAACATCAGAAAATAATAAAAAAAAATAAAAAAAAAAAAAAATAAAAATGTACTGTTATTGAATACGCGGAAATAAAAAATTGAAAATTATTTATTGGATAAAAAAAAAAGATATTCAATGTATCCATTATAGATTTTGGTGCGCTTTAATATAAATTTGAGATCTTGCGTTTGACTCTGTTGGACACATTGGATGGAAACTGTAGATTATACACACATATATATTATATATATATATATATTCATTTCTTCTCAAATATTAATTTTTTTAAAACTTCAAATATATTAAAAGCGTTTTGGTTATCAAAATTGATTTCAATACAAATTATCTTTAGAAAAATAGAAATAGAAAAACAATAACAACAACAACAGTCAAAGTAATAATAGTAACGCTAATAATATTAATAACAATAATGTAAAAAAAAATTTTTCTAAAACTATTAAGTTATGTTAGTAACATGGAAGATATACATTTTCTATTTTATTGAAATCTTAAATTTATGATATAATGGATTGAAAGGAAGCAAAATGGAAATAAGATATATGCCAGATATTTGAAAAGAAAGAGCTTTAACAGTTAAATCTAAAATTAAAAAATTGATATACACAGAAAAGAAATTGGGAATATTCGGGAAAAATGTAGTAGTTTTCTAGGACATTTATTTAATAAATTTTTTTAATTTTTTAATGCTTTTTTAATGCTACTGTAAATTATACAAGAATTAGATAATATAGGCGAATCACTGAAATTTCATCAGGACCAAGAAGAATAAATGGAACAAGAAAGAACAATAATACAGAAGCATGCACGCAGCAAGTTACATAGGAAACGACCCTTCTCAAGACTTTTATTTATTTTGTAATTTTGTACCGTTTCAACTTTGGAATTAAGACAACCCCCCTTAAAAATCCAAAAATTTTTGAAGTCCATTTTAAAATTTGAAGTCCATTATTTAGTCCATATTTAAAAAAAAATCAAAAAAAAAGGAAAAACATCTCATTTATACGAATATTCTATATTTTTATAGCACTTCATGGATTATTTCAAAATAAAATATAATAATATATTCAATTTAAAGCTATTAAATTTAATTGAACTCTTAAATCCTGAAATTATTAAATTACACTTTAATAGTAGAACAACAACATGGACTCATGTTATTTTAAATTACTTCAATTTTAACTTAACTTAAACGCTATCTAAAACATTTTTATAATTATAATATAACTAATTTAAAACGCTTAACATACAGCTACTAAGAAAACCATCAAATTAAAATCGAAAAATCGATTTAATAAATTGAGTTAATTGATGTCGCATGAATATTCATGAAACGGGGTAATATAGCATATATTTAATCATTAATTATATTTATTAAAAATATTTAAAATTAATGCAGGACATTAGCAATTTCTACTTCATCACTTCACTGAATTTTCAAAGTTTTAAATCAGAATTAAAAAAATATATGCATAACGTAAGAGTATAAACCCATAGAATAGTTCAACTATTTAACTTCCTATACACAATCTAGTAAATTCTGTAATTTCCAAAATTACTTGAAGTACATGGTGGCACAAAAAGACCGATATGGTTTGAATGTTTAATAACTTTTTAAATTTATTTAAATTTTTTATTTTTATTGCAGAATTTTGTGAAGAAAACTTGTGGAATTGGAAATGGAACAGTACACAATAGAACAGCGATCAAAAGTTATGAAAAATTATATTAAATGTACTGGAAACAGCACGAATGTGCGAAGCCGAAAATGGTCACCACTTGCGGGATATAACTTTTCTACTTAAGCTAAAAATATTCCCCATTAATATACTGTACAGCAAAAAAATAATAATAATAATTAACCATTAATTAAAAAGGTTATTAAACATTCAAACCATATCAGTTGTTTTGCGCCACCCTGTATATGAGAATTTTTTATTTTTAAAATTAAAAAATAATATGTATTGAAATTATATTAAAAAAATAGATTAAAAACTAGACTTACCTTTGTAATTGTCCTTCAACACCATGCGGTAAAGAATCTGCAACAATAAATACAGCTTGTCCACCACCATGACCAGATGTAGTATATGGTAAACCACCTTGTAATACAATTTGACCTTCAGCAACTAAATTATTAAGATCAGCTTGTGAATAAACCATTTCTAATGCTTTTTGATCACTTGTTGTATATATAACAGTTTTATTTCCATCCTCATATATTAAATCAATTGGTTGATGTTGTTTACCATCAGTACTATAAACGGTTTCCAATTTTCCATCAATTGTTTCTTTTTCATATATTAAATCTTTTGGATCTGCTTGTGTATATACTGAGGCATCTAATGGTGATGTTTGATACATTCCACCATTTGGATCATCTGATGTTAATTTATGATTTGTTTCAAATGCTTCATCTGGTGATAATAATTTTGATGGATCACTAACAATCCGAGTTAATATATGTTCACCAGCTTCATTTCTAGATAATATATGATGTTCACCGTTAATTATTTCACGACTTATTATCTGTTGTTGTTCACCATTGGGACCAATTACCCGTATAATTTCACCATCCATTTCAATTTTTGTTAATAATTGTGGTTGTTGATGTTGTTGTTGCTGCTGTTGTTGTTGTTGTTGTTGCTGTTGTTGTTGTGCAACAGCAGCAGCTAATTCATTTTGTGCAGCAGCAACTAATCTAGCATCAATAACATGATCTTGTTCACTCATTTCGGTAACTTTTTGATCACCATATATGAATACCGTATTTTTATCGTACATTTTAGCTGTGTCTTGACCACCTTGCGTTTGTAAATCTAAAACACTGACATTTGTCATTGCAGAAAGTTCTGATTGTGGACTATCAATTGATTTGTGTATAACGTTATTTGTTGTTGATGATGTTGATGATGTTGTGGTTGTTGTTGTTCCTGTTAAAATTTCTTCTGAATCATTTGATGATTGATGTTTATGTAACATTGTTATTGTATTGGTGTGTGAATGACCAGGTATATTTCTATTATTATTTGTATTTCTTTTGTTTTTGTTATTATTATTATTTTTATTATGGCTTGACACTACAACATGTGTTGTATTATTTTGTGTTTCAATATTTGATGTTGATCTTATTGTTGCAACAGCAGTTGATGATTCAACTATTGATGAAGATGATTTAGATGATTTTTTTTGTTTCTGATGAATTGATGAATTTGATAAATCTTGTGTTTGTGGTGAAGACATTATTTGTTATAGCAAATAAGAAAAAAGTTTGAGAATCGCTTTTTAAATTAAAATGACGATTCAAAATAAAAAAAAAAATAAAAAAAACAATGGAAGACCAATGATAAAAATTAATTCTCAAAGAATATATTTAAAGCTTGTTTTATTGTAAAATTGCACTTAATTAACTAATATTTTTAATTTATATCTAATTTTTTAATTAATAACTATTTTTTTTTTATTTTATATTAAAAATTTTTAAATATAAAATGTATAAAATTTAATCACTATATGACGGCTGTTTAATTACTTAATTAAAATATTTCTGGAATAATTGAAGGCAAGAATTTCATATACTTTAAGTTAATTTAATTAATTATTTTAATTAATTTCGATAAATATAAAACAACCACAATTTGGACGGAATTGTTTCAATTATTTTATTTGATTTCGATGTAAATGTTTATGGCACTTTAGTAATCCTTCAAGTTGTAATTCTTAGTTGCTGTTTAGTTACATTTAACTGCACCAAATTTTTATAAATAGAAATTTTAAACTGAAATTAAAAAATTAAAAAAAATTAATTAGTAAAATTATTAGTTATAATTTTAAATATTGATTGAAAATATTATTTAAAAAATCAATTGGATTTTTAGTATAACTTACAAATACAATGTAACATGATACTAATAAAACTAGTACCTAACTAGTTCTCCTTTAAGAATATTAACCTAAAATATTTTGAGCCTAAAGATTTCAAAATACTAGGGAAGTTCATATACTTTCTAAAAGATTCTCTAAATTCTCTAATACTGTTAGTCTTTTAAAATGTATGCTTTTTATATGGCTATAGTTTTATATTTTGTATCTGAGAGAAGTTTAGTTTGATAAAAACTTTAAAATTAATAAAAACTTATTCTATTGAAGGTAAAAAATCAAGAAATAGGAATTTAAACAATGACCAATGGTCTAATCGAGATCCTGGCGTATAGTCGAAACAAAATTTAATTTAAATAAGTTTTATTGGAATAAAAATTCAGTAAACAAAAGAGTCATATTAAAAGTAGAGTGTAATAAAACATTTGTAGATTTAATTTCAAAATTTAATGCAGAATAACGACTAATTGTGGAGTTGTGCGTTAGGTTTCCTTTATTATTTTAATTCGAGATGTACCCTTCAGTCCAATTATATTATTCAATTAAATAGAGAATCAATTCATTAATTAATTATTCTCTAATTTATTATGTAATTATAAAACCAATAATATGTAGAAAAAATCTAGGAGACTTGAACTCAAAATCAGTGCTGCCACCATTTGCGGAAAATGTAAGATTCAGAATAAAGTAAGGATTTAAGAGATAAGGAGCAAAGTATTTTATGAAATTTTTATTATCAAATCAAATCATTTTTACAACTAAATAATAGAATTATTTAATATTTTTTTTTTATAATACAAAATATTATTAAAGATACATATTTATAGTCCCATTTTTTTCTTTATTTTATTTCACTCCATTTTTAGTTTTTTTTTTGTTAAGTTAATTTATAACTTAATTGAGCTTTCAATATATTCCTCCAATAATCTTATATCTATATGTTTATATGTATGAAGATCATCTCCCTACAATATCAGAACAATTTCTTTATTTTACTTATTGAGTGGCATAAAATAATATGAAAAACAATTGAATACATTTTCAAAAAAGTAAAAATTATTAAAAATAAAATTGCCTCAACAATTTAAACGGTAATATGTATGTAGTTTAAAGAACTAAATTCTTGATCAAATCCATTGATCTTTATATTTGGAATTCCCTTATGGAATTATATTTCTTTATATACAATGTATATGAATTCCACTGTGGAATAAAATTTTTGAAAAACAAAATTTAAAGCTTCGGCTATGAAAGTTATCCAAAAGATCCATTCTATAAGATAAAAATTTATTAAAATGAAATATTAGATTTTATATATATTTTGCACTTTCCTGCTTATTGGGGGGATATCCATTGTTGGGTTATTCATTAATTCTTTATATTTTCTTGTACTTAAATTTTATGAAAAGGGGTAGGCATTTATTGCATTATCGAAAAGAAATAATCTATAAATACTAAAATTATTAACTGATGTTTAAAAAAGAACCCAAACGTTTTTTTTTATCCATTCTTTTACTACTCAACTGAGAATTAAAGAGTTTTATATAAATGTATATTTAATATATGAATATATATATGTATGTATGTTAAATTTTTATAATATTATTACTGAAATTATAACTCATAAAAGTTACACCTGTAGGGGCCTACAAAATTATTAAATATTGTTTTACTGACCAACAAAACAAAAAACGAAATTTTTTTTTTTAATAATTTATATTCAAAAAGTAATTGTTGCTGAAGATTCCTTGAAAAAAAATTTGTAGGGGTTTCCATAGTTTTTTTTTTTGTTTTTATTATTTTTTTTCTTTTATTTATATGAAATTTGAATTTGAAAGAAAAACTAGTAATAACAGTAAACAAGGATTCTTGTGAATACACATTTCCAAAAAGTAATAAGTTTTGGGTACAGAGTACTTTTTAAAAGTAACCAATAGTGCGTAATAAGTTATAAGTATAGTGTATATTTTGAAAAGTAACTAATGTTCCGTATTAATTTTTTATTACAAAGTACTTTTCAAAAGTAACTGAAGTTTCGTAATAAGTTTTGGGTAAAGAGTACTTTTTAAAAGTAACTAATGGTGCGTAATAAGTTTTAGGTATTCAGTACGTTTTAAAAGTAATGTAATTAGTTTTGGATATAGAGTATCTTCTCAAAAATAACCAAAGTTTCGTAATTAGTTTAGGGTATAGAGTACTTTTAAAAGTAACTAATGGTGCGTAATAAGTTTTGGGTATTGAGTTTTAAAAGTAACGTAATCAGTTTTGGGTATAGAGTATCTTTTCAAAAGTAACTAAAGTTTCGTAATAAGTTTTTGATATACGGTATATATTAAAATATTTCTTAGAACTTTTATTAGATAAAAATTTTAAAAAATCATTGGACCATTTTCTTCAATATTAAGGAAGCTGAATAATTTTGCAAAAATTTAATTTCGCATCTCCGTTAATTGAAATACCATATGGCAATCCTAAATTAATTTTATTACCTTTTAGAGTTCGCGGTTGAAGGAACTTGTGTTATAACAATTTAATTATAAGGTTTTTTCGACTTTGGGCGGCTGTAGCTCCGTAATGGGTACAGGACTATTAAAAAAAAGCTTTTCAATAAACAACATTTTTTCCGGATACTAAAGACCTTTTTTCGTCAAATTTAAGACTGCACAATTTTATTCGCAAAAATCTTTTTTAAAATTGTATTTCACAAATAATTATTTTATAAAAATAATTAGACTTATAGTGTTGTAAATTTTGTAAAATAGGTCCTACGTTTAAATACGGAAACGTGTAATGAAAAAATCATTGATTTATTTCAAACAGTGTAAATTGCAGAGGTTTTCTAAAAATCTGGGCAAACTAACTGACAAACGGACACAGTAAAACTATATTGGACTTTTTTTTCACAAAAAATTTAAAAATGTGCCAAATATTACTAAAAATTATGAGTAATTTTTGTGTAATAACATAATTTTTGTCATATATAACTTTTTTGTTTTTGTAATTTGTGTAATAAATACTCAAAAAAAAAAAAATAAAGGAAGAATTGAATGAATGAATTGTTATTAAATGCATATTTTAACACAAAAGACTATATAATTTTAATATATTATAAATAATAATAGACTTTTAAATATAAATTCTTATTTTTATTTTATTTTTTTTTTTTGTAATTTCCTTATCGAAAAATATTAAATCTATTGAACAGTAAAATGTTAATTTGATGTGTAAATTGGGTCAGAAGTGAATACTTTATTGTAAGAAAGTTCAAAGAAATTTAAAATTTATATATACGATTTTGATAAGTTAATTTTTAAAGATATTTCAAAGAAATATTCGAAGGAATCGAAGCTTAGTCCAGCGTGTAGGTGCACTTACCAAAGACGCACGCAGAACGTTGTCTTGAGGGGGGGTTTGAAAAATTCGATCATTTCTCTTTTGAGTTAACTTTTTATAAAAATAATTTTATTTGAAGCTTTTCTATTCAAAAAATAACGGTATTGATATAATAATTTTTTATGGGCCCATTATTCCTTTTTTTCTCTCCTACATTTTTGAGCATAATATCAATTATCTAGCCCAAAAATTAGATACGTTGTAGTAAAAGAACACTGTTGTACATTTAATTTAGCTGAATAAGATTTTGTGGATTTTGTTTTGAAATTAATAGAAAGAAATTAAAAAAAACCGGTAAAAAAGCGTTTTTCCTGTAAAATGTCTCCTGTTCAAACGTCAAATTGCCAAATGATTACTAAGTCTGTTATTAAATGCATATACATATTAACACAAAAGACTATCTAAATCTTATTTTTTTATTATTTTACTTTTAACATAATTTTCATAATGCAATATAAGTTTAAAACAATATAAATACAGTTTTGATTATGAATACCACAGTACTCTTAAACCCGTCGGCAAATCATTGATAATAAAAAAAAATTTTTTTTAATCCAAATATTAAAAGTTATGATGTGGAAGCTTCATTTTAGGATTAGCTTAATTAAATTTGGCTTTAATTATATTTTCTAATTTTTAAAGATCGGCAATCCAATATTATGCAACCAATTTATAAAGTTAAAATAAATATTTTAGTTATAAATTCAGGTAACATTTACAATAGATGCAAGATAATATTAAAAAGTAGACATTCCTTATATACATTAAAACCTAGATTCTTTTAAAAAAAATCTAATAAATTACCAAGAAACATTTTAGGTATCATTTTTTTGGGACTCATTAATGTTCAAAATAAAATAAATTAATTTTTTAGATTGTACTACAGAATTGTGGACTAGGTTTTTCAAATAATTTCAGTTGATCTTCTGCGTCCCAAAGATTCATTTCATTTGAAAATTTGCGATCAATTTAATTTAATAAAAAACCGAATTGATTTGTAAAAAGACCAATCCCATCTGAAAAGGAGTAAGTTCACAATGTAAGTTCAATGTAAAAGGAGTGTACCAGTATATATTTATAAATTTTAAGAGTTCTTTTAATACAGTGAGATATTTAGGTGCATTTCTGCATGGGTAACTCGAACTTTTAATGAAATGTCATAACATAGCGGTACTTCATAATATAAAATTACTTTAAAAATTTATTTATTTTTCCGCCGCTAGAAAGAAAATCCACCACTTAAGGCGGGTATTCATGAAAAAATTTTGCCCAGTATTCTTAACTTTAGAAAGAGAGGTATGTAGTATACTCTCAATAGGAGAGAAAGAGCAAAATTATTAAATTTATACTAAAATTTTTTTATATGTTTTGACAAAAAAAAATTACATAACCTTATTTTTTTTAATTTTTAAATTTATATTTCGCGAATTTTTCAATTCAAAGTTAAAATTTTATTAATTTAAAATAAATTATAACATTTTAATCAATTGCAAATAATTTAAAATAAAAATTCGTTCATCAAACCATAATATAAAATTTTTTTTTTGTTTGTTTACAAAATTCAAATGTCATGTATCCATAAAAATATGTATAAGAATGCAAAAAATGTTTGTGTAGAATACACTTTTCTTTTGTATGTAGTTGCAACTTTATAGGAAAAAGACTTTAGAGAACATCTTTTTGCCAAGGATTATGGTAACTCTCTCAATACTAGTCTAAGGATTATGGATGACTCTCCCAGTAATTTATCGTATTTTCTTTGTCACACGAATAGTATTTTTGTATCTTCTCCCTATGCTCTAACTTTTGCCTAGTAAATTTTTGTAATGAAACTTAGCTTTAATAATTATATTCGAAATTTTAGACTACACATGGGAGCCGTAATGTTATGACGACATCTTAATAGTTTCCCACCCGTATTAAAAAAAAACTTTTAGTAATTTAATTAAAAAAAAAAAACAATATTACAAAATTTTTTAATATTTAACTTAAATATCTATGAAAATTCTTAAACGTAAAAAACTTTAAAAAAAAAGTTTTTCAATACCACTAGAAAATCTAAATTACTTATTAAAATTTATTCTGGTGAAAGTAATTGAAACCCAAAATTTAATTTATTTCACCATAAAAATCCTTTTATCCTTGACGAAATATTTATTTTATAAATATACATATATATATATATATATATAAAAATTCATTTCATATATATGTATATATTTTAAATTTACCACATCTGATAACTGTGATGAATGACAATATATACATTTTAATAATGTTGGCAATCAAATCAAATAAAAAATTATTGCATTATTGAAGAAATTTACAACAACAACAACAATTGCATTAAAAAAAAAATCACAAGAAAACAAAAAAATTTCTCCCCATGATTAGCATCAATAAATATTAAAAAAAAAAAAAAACAAACAAACAAAAAATCAGTGTAAATTTCTTATTCAGCGTAAATCTTTTCATTCTTCAGATATTTTATAATAATTCATGTATAATTATATAAATACCTGTGCGCATAGATATACACCTGTTCAAAAAAAAACTTTAACTTTTTAAAGCTTAAATAAAATTTAATAATGAAAATTAACGAAATTTAATCTTTTATAACAGATTTTAAATATTGAAATTCAAAAAAAAAAAAAGCGCGCAAATTATCAGAAAAATAAAAAGAGTGAGAGCCTTTTAAACAAGTGATGAAAAAAACCAAGGGTTTTTAAAAAAGCACATTTTCAAAATAATATAGTGTTTCATACTGAGTATTTTATCGGAATATAATGTTGAAGCTTCAATGTTAACGTTTAATTTAGGAAATATATACGTTGTTGACTAAGTTACTACTTATTTATAGAAACCGTAATTTTTTTAATATTTAAGTCCTAATAGCCCCTCAATGGGGAAGGTTGCTCAATTTCTAAAGGATCTAATCCTCACTACTTCCCCTCCCCCAACTTTTTAGGTTCAAGGAATTAAATTGTAAATTCTACCAAAATTTTATTTAGAATTTTACTATATAAGCAAAAATGGTTAAAACTGACAGACACTTTCTTCAATTTAAAGAACCGCTTTTAAATTTAAGAAAATCTTTTAACATATGTTAAAGAATAATGTTGGACCTTCAAATTTTGTATATTAACAAAAAAAAATTTGAACAGGTATTCAAGTTACAGGCGTTTAAAAATAGCAAAATTTCAATTTTCGAACCCTTACAGCTGCTAAACAGGGGACGTGACAAAAAAATGTTGTGAACCGACTCCTACTAATTTCTGAAGTTCTAACTTCTCCCAAAATTTCAAGACCCCAGCTGAAACCGTTTAGAAGATATGTGGGGCCAAAAATTTTGCAAATTTTGAGTTTTGCATAATGGTAAATTTTAGTACCGTATGACAACCCTGTACATTTTAGTGACGTATTTTTGTAAAGCCTAAGAAAGCAGCTCTCTTCTGCCTTTTTAAATTGAAAATACACCTAATAGAACTTTTGTTATAACAATTTGAATATAGGGATTTTCCCAACTTTGAGGGGCTACAGTTCCGTAACGGGTGGGGCTATAGAAAAACATTCTTCTACGAAATAATATTTTTTGTAATACCTACTCGTGGTTCAAATTTCTTTACTCTATTTCAAACGATGTAAAAGTTTTTGTAAACATACGAACAGACGGACGGACGGACAGAGTGAAACTATATAGGCACATTTTTACAAAATTTTTTGAAAATGTGCTAAAAATTGTAAAAAAAAAAACAAAATAAAAAAACATTGCATGAATTTTTACAAGTGTGAACCGCTGAATCTTAAGATACAAAATAATAATAAAAAAAGAACAAAAAAAAACAATATTTAAAAAAACAGAGAAAGAAATTTACAACACTTTAACTTTAAAGAATGGCATGTAAGAAGATGTGTGGGCAAAATATTGTTTTTTTTTTTTTTTAATGGTACAATTGTTATTTAGCGTTGCACGTTGTTGCAAATACAACAAAATGTAATAAAAATAAAAATTCTATACAAAAAAAAAACTAAAAATATACGATAAACGAATCAATATATCGTCTTAAAGCCATTTTTCGTAAATTACAAGAAAAAAAAAAATGAATGTACAATCAAATGGATGTAAATATGTACGTTTAATCTGTTGTTATTTTTGTTGTTTTTTTTTTCGTTCAAAATTTACGACGAAATGTAATATTTTTTAACAGGTAAAAATGTTTAGCGGTAAAGGTAAACACTTTTCAATATTTTACTTATTTTATTTTATTTTTTTGATTTTTTTATATATTTTATATCATTATCCGAAATGTTAAAATAAATGATGGATGCCTTTGCGTGGTGCCGTTTTTCATATTTTATGTGATTTAACCATATAATATTCATGCCATTTAATAAAATTAAAAAAAAAAAATCAAGTACAAGATTGGTATATGTATATATACTCAGCAACAAAAGCAACAAATGCAACAGAATTTAAAAAAAAAAAAAAAAAATAAGTTCACCACATGTAATTTTTTTTTTTTTTGCAAAAATTATGAGAAACATTTATACAACATCAAATTGTAATATATACATATGTGTATATAAATTAAAATATATATATATGTAAAAATTACAACAATTGTACATACTATTAAATGTAATATGGTGTTGATGTACAAAGTGGTTCACCAATAACCTGACGTAGAACTAACTGAGTTATTATACAGTATAATGCAAGCAACCCATAATACATACAATCTGACCAATGGCGTAGTGATAAAAACACCGCTTTTCATGTAGAAGGACTCGGGTTCAAACCCCGGTCAGATCATATCTAATAAAAAAATATCGTAAAATTGTATAATTATATCGTAATAGTTTATACCGTAATATAAAATAAGATTTAATAAAAAATATATAAATAATTCTTGTGTAAGATTATAGATAGCGCACAAAGTTAACATTTGTGCATTCATATTTCATAACCTTATACAATAGCTACAGCCGAGTAATCAACGCCTTAGTGAATATTATGATTAAAGAAACTGAAGCCTAGTTTAAAATAAAACTTGGTGAATGCCCTATACTACTTAAAGGAGTGGAAAAGGAATAAAAAAAAAAAATAATACAAGCAAAACATTCTTTTGGAGGTGACGTCGAATCACATCCGATTGGGAGAAATAAGCTTTGACTAAGCTTGACTATAAATTGAAAACCATTAAAATAAAAAAATTTACTGAGATGATCTCATCTAGATCTCTTAGAACTAGATTTATCGGAACCTGAAACTTAAAATTTATTAAAATTTTACAAACAAAATATTATTTAAAGTTTTTTATTCATAAAATAAAACGGTATTAACATAAAGAGTACTTGAATGTCCATTACTCTTTTTTATTTCTACATTTTGAGCAGAATATCATTTATTCAGCACATATTCAGCATAAATTACAAAAAATTTATTGAAGTTACTTAATTTTTCTCATAAAATTATTTATATATATATAATTATATACAGTAATCCTTGTTTAAATATCTCACATCAGTTAAATACTTCCCACTTGATAACTTTTCCCAGTTAGTCCCACAGTGAATCATCCATTAGTACCACAGTGAAATCAAATATATGTACAAACCCCCCCGTCTACTTACATCCTACATAAATTCTTTACAATGATCTCTCAAAAATATGCCCCGAATAATTTTGAAATAAAATTAAAAAAACTTGGCTTTACATTTTATGAATGACTTGACTTTTGTTAAATACAGTTTTATCTATTGGAATTTCGGTTTTGATTGACAGAATCACAAATGTCAATTTTTCAATATGACTTATTACATGGATTTTTATAAATAAAATACTTGTATTATTTTTGATCATAATTGAATTCATATTTTTATTAGTTAGTATATTATTAGCTTTTATTTGATTATCAAGTCCCTAAACACTTTTACAAAATATTTATATATTAAATTAAATGCGAGATTCTGAATCAGGAGATATCTTATAATTCTCAAAGTCTCGGTTTTTAGCTTCTTTCAGAATATTCATGAGGATTTTATAGTTGGTTACCAAATCATGGTTTTGAATTTTTTGAAGATTTTGGATTTGGGAACTTTGGTCTTGAGAATTTTATCTTTGGGAATTTTAGCTTGAGAATTGTGTATCCAATCCGGTTACATTAGGGAATTATTATTATGGTTACTATTGTGTTAAAGTTTTTTTAATTTTAGTAAATTTTAAATCAGTTTAAGAAAGATAAATACCAGAACCTGTTTTTGTTTTATTAATGAGTTTATTTTCTCTTCTTTGTTCCCCAAATTTATAGACATAAAATTAAAAAAAAAATTCAAACAGCCTATATCTATATCCCAGAAACGGATGTAAATTGGGCCCCCTCCCCTACAAATATAAATTTTGGTTTGTTTAGAACCCGAAAATAGTCTCTAGTTTTATGGCAGGTTCTATTGATGAAACACTCTGTATATATATAATATAACTATATATAAATAACAATGTTTGTGTTGATAAATGTTGTTGAGATTGGTACAAAATCTTTTAAATGCATAACAAAACTGTATTTTGCACCATAATTTTTTTATTTTCTTATTTTTTTTTTCATTATTATTATTATTATTTCAATCCGACAGTTTTGCCATTGCAGTTTAACGTCATTTCTATATGAACATTGTTTCAACAATCCAACAAAATAAAAAAAAAAATTGGAAAAAAGGTTACAAGTAAATGCTGCTGCAATAGAAGAAGGAGCAGCTAAAAATAAAAAAAAAAATTTTAAAGTTGGCACGAAAAATGAGAAAACAATTTATGGCAGTAATCTTGAAAAACTTTACATATAAAATAAACAACAAAAACATTCAAATATATATATATATATATATATTTATATATATAAAAAACTTATATATCTTAAAGATTTGTGGGAATTTAATGTTACATCCATTTATGCTCATTATATCTAATCAGAATTATGATGCTGTATATTTATATATATATTTATATATATATATATATATATATATATATATATACATATGTATATATATAATATAAGTATTCATATTTTAAAGAACAATTTACAAATATTTTTCAATAAATAAAAATGATGTTGAATTTGCGCGTTAGATGAAAAACGCTTTATTATAAAATCATTTGAAACATTTTTTATATTTTATTAATAATGTGTTTCAAATCTAATAATTTGAATTCAATAAAATTCATTGTAAAGAAATAAAATAATTATTTTAAAGATACTTGAAGTTGAGTTATTTTTTTTTTTTTAAAAGATAATGGTATTATTTTTGTGTCTAATGTGATCATGACTTCTATATATTTAATATAAAATATATATATAAATATAAATATTATTTTTTTATGATTTACCTTGAAACTAACAGTAAATAGAATTAAATAAAATCAAAATTAAGTGAATCAAATTTGTAGTTTAAAATATCTTATACAAAATGTAATGTATTATTTAGTTAATATTTTATAAATAATATGGAAATAATTCTATAAGTAAATCGAAACTGGAATTAAAATAATTTTTCATTGTGATTCTACTATTAAATTGAATTTTTTAAATAGTATCTGAAAGATGTTATAAAGTCATTTTCAACAAGCCCTAATATACATACATGTAGTTAGGATAAGAAAAAATAAAAAAATTACGATAAGCAAGAAACACTGATTTTGAATCGCAATCTCCAACCCTCCTAGATTTTATAAATTTGAAAATAAAACTTTTTAGGTATTATTGCCCCTCGTCGGTTTAAATATACTCGTATAGAAGCCTGTAAATCATTTTCCTATATTATATCATTAGCCTGTTTTTTTGCAGAAATATTTAATTTTCATACAGTTGTAACTTAAGAGGTATGTGAGTAATGGACTTTAACAACAATAGATGAAAACCAGCTATGCATTTTTGAAAGAAAAATATTAAGAAAAAGTAATGATGAATTAAACGAAATTATAAAACAAGAGAATATAGTTCCTTTTATGAAATATCAAAAATTAAGATAAGCCGGCCACGAAAAATAGATCACAGTATAAATGCTTAGCAAGTACTCCTTAAACTAACAGAGCAAGAGGTCGCCCATTAGCAAAGTAGACAGATAACGTCGAAAACAATGCAAAAGTGTTAGGAGTGAGAAATTGGAAAGCTATTGTTTAAGACAGAGAAATGTGAAGGACTGTTGTGAAGAAGACCCATCCAGGGTTGTAGACCTAAACGATGTTGTTAATGATTTAATTTTCATTAATTTAGTTAAGTGCTAATTAGTTTAATAATTAATTCAATGTATTGAGACACGTCCAGATATATTGAAAACTTAAAAATTGCAGACCAAAATCTTGAAAAGTTTTTAAAATCAAAATATTTTTTGAACAAAATCTTAAAAAATAAAAAATGTTTGGACAAAATGTTGAACACATACATATATATATATAATTATTCTAGAAAAGGCGAACAATTTTGACTTTGAATCCTACTCTGAAATGCCTCCTATTACTTTCTCTTACATTAAATCTTAAATATTTTAGAAAAATTTGATAACCAAAACACTTTAATTTCGAAATCCACTTTTGTTATACCAAACATTAATCCTTTATCTTCATCTTTCATTTGAAGAATTCAACACCAATAAGAATAACGAATAAAGTAATTTTAAAACAAAATTGTCCACAAAACCGCATAAACATATTTAATTATCTGCAAAATATTTTTCTCAATCCTATAAAAGATACGACAGCACGTGCCACGAAATTGGCCACAATATCCACCAAACCAAAATTAACAATATTTTTGTGTTATTTATTTCTTTTTATTTTAAATATTTTCTTTGATTGTTTTGAAAACGCATTATAATAAATATGATAAGCACGTGCGTATTACGCTTTTATTCTAGCGCATAATAACATAAAAATCTCACCTTTATAATACAACTATTAATATGATTATCACGTTCTTAAAAAAAAATAACACAAAAAATATTATATTTTTAACAAATTGAAAAACATTGAAAAAAGTTTTAAACCTGTTAAAAAAAATTTAATTTACAAAGTGGAAAGCCGTCGTCGGTTTTTAACTGGACGTTGACGTTCATTAAAATAAAGAAATGGTGGTTTACCACAATATTTTGATGTAGATTTCAATGAAAACAAATGATTTACTAAACAATTGATAGAAAGAATTATTCACCCAAATGTAAATCGATCATAAAATAATGAAGAATAATTTTAATATTTTAAAAAAAAAATTAATGATAATATTTTGATTGGTTAAAATAGAAACTTATTTTTTATGTTTTTATGAAATATTAAAAAAGAAAATGGAGTTATGAAAGTAAATAATTCAAATTGAATAATGATTATAGAATAATGCGTATTTGAAACACGGATAATGTCAATTAACATTATGCAACGCCCCTGTTCTATTCATTAAGTCATTCATTATTCAGCTGTAGGTAATGTTTAAGATTATGAATACACAAATTTTGAATTTTTGCATCCACTCCTATTCTAAATTCCCTCGTACAGCTACGTCGGAGATAATCTACGTAAAATCTCTTCTCAATTCCGACTTAACATTACGAAAAGTGCAAAAATCTACGAAAGAAATATTAATTTGTAGCATATTCGTACTTCATATATTAAAATTTTTAAAAACGAAAGAACTAGACATAATCAAAATAATAAAGAATTGATATGAAATATCTTACTATTTTTTATTTATAAATAATCTTAAAATACTTTTTTCTCAAAATAATATTCAAAAATTATTAAGTATCTATTACAAATTTGAAAAAAAACATCATTATTTTAACTTAGAAAAATGAATTTAAACGTCAAAGTTGCCATTGCAGATTAAAATTGTCTACGAGAGAATTGAGAATCGTTAAAACTTTTTGTTCGTAGCGTAGGCAATTTTTCGTAGAAGTTCTACGAGAGAATTTAGAATAGGTGTGATCATCTGTTATCTTAATTTATTTACATATTTTTCTATAACCTTATTTTATATTACAATATAAATTATTACGATATAATTATACAATTTTACGATATTTTTTTCTTTATTAAAAGAAGTTCTGAGCGTGGTTTTAACCACTTCCAATTCAAAGGTCGGCGTCGCGTCTTGGTTAGATAATATTGGATATGGGTTAAATATTTATTACTGAAGTGGATGAATTGTTTGAGGGACTGAAAATTGCCTGGCTTTAAAGAAAACTTTCCTAATTTCTAATGCCTTCAAAATCTCATTTAAATAGCATTTAAAATAGTTTTTAATTAGTAATTAAAATTATGACTTTACGCATCATATTTTGTAACTAAGTAATAATTATATTGATTAGTCAAATCAATATATGAAAATCTAATCAATTTTTGGACACTTTCCTTCCCATACCCTTTGCATTTTTAAACATTTAAATTTTTACAAAAAAAAATAAGCTTTAAATTCAAATTATAATAAAAAAGCTTTGATAACGCTTTATAAAACATTATTCATAGCAGAAAAAAAAAACAAAAACTTTTATACAAATAATTTTTTAATTCTGATATTCAAATAACTGTCAATAACCTAACAACGATTAAATCAAGAAATAAATTGTTTTTTTTTTTTTTTTTTGTATTTTACAACAAATTTTTACAAAAAGCCAAATGACAAGCCATCAATTTGATAAATTTATATGCAAAAATAAAAAAAAATAAAAGAAAAAAAACGCAAATTGATTGCGTTAAAATAAAACGCAAACGCAATAATCTAAAATGTTGTTTGTTGTTATTCTTATATTTTTGTGTTGCAACAAAAATATGCAATTAAAAAATTTTGCTGTATAATAATAGTTGAAGATTTATTGCTAATATAGTAATATATATGTAAATTTGTTGAATATTGGCATTGCATCAATACATTTAATTAGATTGTATGCTAACACAATGTTGCTAATCGCTTGTTCTGAAATGGTTAATAATTTAATATTAAAAAAAAAAAAAAAAAAAACAACTATATAACTTGCAACAAGTGCAGAAGATTTCGAACAGGTTTAGATCAAAAATACAAAAAAAAAAATAAAAATTATTAAGTTGATTTAAAGTAATTATTAAGTATCAAGTGAAATAATTATTAAAAAAAAAATGCCTTAAGGAAAAAAAATTCTTTAATTTTTATCATTCGAATTAACTGTATTTTTTTGGAATCTAAATCGAGGCATCTTGCAGGTTTACTGCAGAATTTAAATGTCATTTCAATCAAGTAGCAGAATTCTTTTAACAGAATATTCAAAAATTGTATGTATATTTCTATATTTCAGAAATATCTATTTTAAATTGGTGTCAATTAATGTCAAGATTAAAATATTTTAATTCATTTTTTTATGCGTAAAATTTTTATTTTTTTAATTTTTACTTTTTTAAAATATTGTTTTAATCATCAAAATCTTAATATATGATATAATACTTAAAGCAAGTTAAGACGATATTTTAGTTCAAAAGCTACATAGTTAATATCTAAAATTAAAAAATAATTAAAATCATAAATATTAATTTTATAAAATACGTACAGACTGTCCCAGCAAATAAAATTAAAATATACAAAAAATGTTAAATACGGTCTAAAAAATTCAAAATATTTTTGAATTTAATGCATTCTTTGCAGATTATTCCGAAAATAGTTTAAACTGAATTTATATTCTGGATAACAGGTATTGCGTCAAAGTCCACATTTACTGAATGTTATTAAGGTTGATTATAAAATAAAGATTGGCCATGTTCCAGGATCTGTCTTTATATGCAGCTATTTGGAGATATTTTATCTATATATATAAAAGCGAAAGTTTGTTTGTATGTTTGTTTGTTTGTATGTATGTGTCGAAGAGACTCCTAAACTGCTCAGCCGATTCTCATGAAAATTTGTATATAGGGGTTTTTGGGTACGGAAAGAAATCAAAACGGTTCGGCCGATTTTCTTCAAAATTTGTATATGTGTCTCTTTTTGAGAATTGAGTTGAGATTATTAACAGTTTTGGAATTTGTTAACCCATGTCGGCTCGACGGTTGGTCAAAATAATTTTGGAAGCTAATATTATCCAAATGTGCGAAATAAAAGCTTCAAAAAATTTTGTCGAGCTTCGTTAACCCATTGCGGCCCAACAGCT
Organism: Dolichopus griseipennis; assembly: GCA_963082915.1. Lineage (NCBI taxonomy): Eukaryota > Metazoa > Arthropoda > Insecta > Diptera > Dolichopodidae > Dolichopus > Dolichopus griseipennis. The sequence goes on along the minus strand of OY720442.1, from coordinate 144,896,879 downwards.
TTTTATAGATTTTTTGGTTACTTTACTCTAAATTAGAAACGGTTTAACCGATTTTTTTCAAATTTTGTATATGTGTTTCTTTTTGAGAATGGAGTTAGATCTATTAACAGACTTGGAATTTGTTAACCCATGCCGGCCCGACGATTGTCAAAAAAAGTTTCGGAAGCAAATTACGTCCAATTTTGGAATTACAGAAATTTTCAAAAATTACAAGAATAATCCTAGAACAATAGTTTTAAAAAAATTGCTTTCATACATTTTAAAATTTACATTTACACCGCGTGTAATTTTTGTGTTAACTTTTTGCAGTAACATCAATTTCAATTAAACCTCCATTGAGAGGCGCGCAGCAACGCGCACCGGGTATTAGCTAGTATAATATATTTATATATATTACATTTATATTCTGAAAAAAGCAAATATCCTGCTTTTTTAACAAACTCAAAAATCTTACCTTAGTATTTTCTTTCATGCATTAATGCATATTAAATTATAAATTAGAATTATGGGCTTTATTTCCATTATTTTAAAATAATCAGTTCCAAATTTATTTTAATAATTACCATTTAAAATGAGAAATAACTTTTTAAGAGAATTTTAATTACAAATGGAATAAAATCTATTATCTTAATTTCTTAGGTTTTATTGCACCACATCGTCCCTGATACTCAATACAAAATACCAAAAATCATAAATAAAAGTAAATATTATTTAAATTTTTATATATGTTTATGCATTCGGTACTCTTAATACCAATTGAATGTCAAAATAATATCAGATAAAACAAAAAATTTCATTATTTTTTTGAGTTCATTTAGCTTCGAAAAAAATCGCGAATTAACTGTATTATATCATGCATCAAATACCATTATATCCCATTAAATACCAAAGCACTTTAGCGCAAAAATACAAAACAAAATGAATAAGATGTGTGGCATGAACTATTGAATTTTATTACCCCACGGATATTAATAAAATAAAATTATGACGACGTAAGCATTATTGTAAAATGGTTAAGATTTCTACTTTTTTAAAGGTTGCAATTTTTTTATTATTAGAAAGAAAATTTATTTTCGAAAATGAAATAAACATTATATATATATATAAATATAAATATCCTCCCACCATACCGCTTTGCTGTATAGTCTGTCTGTCAGTAAGTTAATCTGTTTTTGGCTTTTGTTTTTTTTTTTGTTTTTTTTTTAATTTCAATGACCGCAACTCATAAAATTCATATTCATAGTTGGATATTTAATTTATACATGATTTGGCTGGCCTATTGAATGCACATTTATGACTTCAATTATTCAATGAATATAAAATAAAATTAAAAAATATAAATATTAAAATAGATAATATCAATTTAAATGAAAAAAAAAAAAAACTTGGGGGTTAAAAATAAAAATAATAAATAAATTTTTAATAATTGATATTAGTATTGTATACTGCCAAAAACGCCTACGATTGGAAAACACAGAAAATAAAATAGAAAAATACAAAAGCTAAAGTGAATTAAAATAAAAAAACAAAAAAAATGTAATAAAAGCGAATTTTTAGTTAATATTTAAAGGATTTGAACGTGATACTTAGTTAATTCTATTGAATATTAAAAATTTGTAAATAATAACAGTCAGTGGTAATTTATTTTTTTTTTTTAAATATAATTAACAAATTTATAAATAAATTATATATATATATATGCAAAAAAAATTAAATAAAAATCGTGAGTTTAGTTAATCATGAAAAGTTGTTGTTTTTTTTTTAATAAATTAGAAAAAAAAACAAATTAAGTGGCGCTAATTTAAAACTATTAAAAAAGCTATATAAGTAACTTCATATTTATAATTTTTAATTTTTATTATTATTTTTTGTATGTATATATAGTATATAAATTTTTTGTAAAAACTTATAAGACCCATGTGACTAGATTTAACTTTTCAACAGCTCCAATATTTTTATTTAATAATTTGAGCTTTAATTTCTTATTATTAGGTTTGTGAATTTGTACTGAAAGGAATTTATTTTATTTATTTAATATAATTACATATTATAAATGAAATATCATTATAGGTATATGTTTGGATTCTATTATTTTATTATATTAGAACTTTTCATTATATTATACTTATATTACTATATTTGATCTTGAGAATTGTAATGAAAATTACTTTTTTCAAAACTTTTGCTTGGTAAGAGAACTGAAGATCTGTGAAGGGCTCAAACCCGCACTTCTTAGACTGATGCACCCGGTAGTGAAGCACAACATTGGTTTCTATAACAAACTAGTATATTTTTTGACTGTATTTGATTAGTTTGTATTTAATTTCTCTTTCGTTAACTTGTATTTAATTTTATTTTCTTGTATTACAATTTGTCTGTTTACTATTAATTTGTTTTAGATATTTTTTTATATTAATATACGATATATTATCAAAAATAAATAACCAGTAACCCCCGCTAAACAATTTATTAAAACTCTAATTTTTTGTAACTAATTCCAAAATCTCTCTGAGTTAGAATCTTACATATAAATAAATATAAATATTCTGTAAAATATTCTGGCAAATAAAAATGCAGGCAAATGAAATATAGGCAAATATTGGCCACTATGGCACCGAGGCTAGCTCTTCTTTTTTAACAAATAAATCATCAACGAATAAATCACCAACGTATAAAACGAACAAATCATCAGATCTATAAACAGAGTATTTTAATAATTAAAAAAACGGTGAAAGTGAAAAAACTTTTCTTGTTTTTGACTCGACTCAGCTACCATTCGCCATTGGGTTCAAATTAATTGCTTAATTAATAATTAATAATTATATATCTTTAATAAAAAATGCATTAATATAACAATATAAACAAATGCAAAATATAAACAAATAATTTAATTGAATAATATAACTCACAGATATAGAATACGATATAACTCAAATACAAAATATTACAATATAAACAAAAAATAAAATTGTAAATATTGAAAATCTAAGACGTTTCTACATGTTATAAGGCCTAGTACTATCTTATGTTTAAATTGTATGTGGAATTCATTAAAACCAATTCTAATAACACGAATATAATATGATCCTCTGTTCCAACATGTACCTATGGTATAGACAGGCTTAGATTAGCCAAAGCAGTTGAACAGTTAGCGCTTAAAAAAAAAAAAAAAAAAATTTCTTAAACAAAACATATTTCCTCAAAAAGGATAATTGGAACGCCTTAAAGTATGCAAATCAATTACATACTTTTATACATTTCTATTATACATTCTGACCAATATTGCGTAGTTATTGTAATGCGTAATATTCGAATAAATAAATAAATATGACCTGTGACAAGATTTAACTAATAAATAATAAATTAACTTTTGCAAATGACATTTGATAATAAAACCCAATAATCTTTTTCATATTATATTTCAAACTTAAATTCAACACCTTAACTTTGCTTTCTTGTATACAACTTTCAATCAAAATTATTCATTACTATTCATTACAAATAAAAAAAAAAATAAATATTTATATATAAGTTTTACTCTTAAAATTAAAGTTGTTTTAAAAACTTGTTCTAAATAAATGAAATTTCATTCATAATATTTTACAAATTCTATTTTTAAAAAAAGCTATAAACCAGAACTAATTGTATACGCCGAAAAATCAATATTTGAAATATTTGTTTTATATTTTTTTTTTTTTACCTTCATTTATTTACGAACCGGTTACAAATTGAGATTCAATTGATGTAAAAAAAAATTAAAAAATTAAAAAATTAAATTAAGAAGTCAATTAATAAAAACTTAAATAACCTGACTCTAAATTTACTCATCATTTTGTTATTTTTTCTTTTTTTTTTTTTTTTTCTTAACTCGCCCCTTTGATTTTATTTTTTTGAACAGGTTTACTATTTATATTTTGAAACGTCATTATATTCAAAAATCAAAACAACAACAACAAGCATATCAAAAGAACAACCACCCAACTAAAATATGATTAAATGCAAAACTAACTTATTTTAAGCATGGTTAACTAACTGGCAATTTATAATAGAAATTATCAATGTAAACACATATATATATATATATATATATATATATATAAGAAAAACTTTAAGTTACCAATCGACTTAACTGACAAGATCACTTCCATTCTAAAGATGTTGAAGCAAAAAACACAAAAAAAAATTAAAAAAAAAAAAATAAAATATTAAATTAAATGTTTGAGATTTTATAAAGGTTATTAGTTATCAAACAAGTTACAATTCTAGATTTTTATGATCATTTTGTGTGTGTTTTTTTTTTTTATTTATAATATTATTTGTATGTTTTTTTTTACTTGTTTGGTTGTATATATATATATATATATATATATTTAAACGTCATGAAATAAAAAAAAAAAAAAAAAAAGTGCGTCGACCGACGATCGATCTGATCTGATCGACATCATAAGAAAATCAACAACAATTAATAATAATAATAGCAAGTATAAAACAACTGTCAGAACAAGTCTTACAGTTGCCGGTTTTATTTTTTGCGGTTGTTGATTGTTTATTTTACTTTTGTTTGTTTTTTTTTTTTTTTTAATAATAATAAATAATATTCTATAAAAGTACAAAATATTGCAAACCACTTTTTTTTTTTTTGTTTCTTCTTTTTTGTTGATTATATTTTGTTGCTATTGTTGAATAGCAACAAAAAAACGCATCAAATAAATTCCTGTTATTAAAAATAACAAAAAAAAAAAAAACGGTTGACTTTTATTTTAAGTTTTTTACTCTTATATTCAATTTTCAAAATGATAAAGAAATATTGCAGTCAAGATGAGATCTAATCAAATTCGAATGATCTTCAATTATAAATATATAGGAAATGTGTTTTAAAGAAAAAAAAAAATTTATGTACTTTCATGGGAACAAAATATTTCAAACATCTAATCAAAAATCGATTTAATTTTAATATAGAAATGATTACTTTTTATTTTATTTAAGAAATAATAAAAAAAAATAAATCCATTATTGTTAGTGGTAATAAAGAGACAATTATCAAGATAAAAATAATAACAACAATTCTTCCTGGAATTAAAATGAAATCAGTTTGTTTTAAATCATGATCAATATCTATTTGGTATAAATGTGCATTTTGACAAAATGATTGTAAACACACATTAAACTTTTAAGATTACCGTTCAAAAAACATAAATTTTAAAATTTATGGAAAATTTCTGATTAATTGTTAAGTGAAACAAGTTTAAAAACAAAATTAAAAAAATAACAAAAGTCATGAACTTTAAATTAATGTAATCACTCTCTCTCTTCGATGCCTATCCACTACTGGATGTTAGCGGTCATATGTCTTGAAAGTTGAGTTAAAATCTAGATAAAATGCTTCTGTATTCATTTCGATGCATCGCTATGTGTACCAAATGACCGCTAACATCCAGTAGTAAAATGCTTCTGTATTCATTTCGATGCATCGCTATGTGTACCAAATCACCAAAATTTGATATACCTGTCCAGTTCCTGATGTTGTGTAACCGCGACATTTGTTTTCGGCCAACACTTCTTTTACCTTCAATTTTCCCTTGCACGATAAGCTGTAGGAGCTCGTACTTTTGACCTCGCATCACATGTCCAAAATATGATATTTTCCTTCTTTTGATATCTGTAAGAAGTTCTGGGCCTTTACTTATTCTTCGAAGAATTTCAATATTTGTGACACGATCTACCCATGAAATTTTTAGTATTCTTCTGTAGAGCCACATTTCAAAGGCTTCGAGTTTATTCATATGGGTGGTTTTCAAGGTCCAAGTCTCTACTCCATATAAAAGAACCGACCATACATAGCATTACAAAAAACGTAAACGAAGATCTAAATTCAGATCTCTGCAACAAAAAACTTTTTTGTACTTAATAAATGCACCTCTCGCTATTTCAATACGACATCTTATTTCTTGTTCACATATCCACTGCTCATTTAGCCAGCACCCAAGATACTTGTAGCTAGAAACACGTTCAATTCTAATAAAATTTAATAAATTAATATAATTAAAAATTTTATTATTCTAATATATAAGAAATATAATTCATGTTGGAACAGAGGGGAAATATTATATTCCTTAGAACTGATATTAAAAAATTCCACATACAATTTAAACAAAAGATAGTACTAGGCCTTATAACATGTAGAAACGTCTTATATTTTAAAAAGATATAATTTTATTTGCTGTAAATTGTAATAATTTAATTTTTAAAATAAAAGGTATTTCTATATCTGTGAGTTATATTAGTAAATTAAATTATTTATTTATATTTTTTATTTATTTATTTTGATACTTTAATGTATTTTTTATTTATTATTTTATTTATTTATTATTGGTTATGCCATTAATTTGAACCCAAAATCGAATTGTCGATTTCGAAAATCTGATAAAAGTTTTATAACTTTCAACCGGAATCGAACCAAGGTATTTCAAATAAAAGATTGGCTATCTAATCATTGTGCCACCCTGGTGGGTGTAATATGTAACTTTATATATCATGTTGTAATTTTATAACCAATAATGTGAAGGAATTAAATAGAATGCTGTAAAAATTTTATAATTTATTAAAAACTTTAAATTATACTGGTGGGGGTTAATACAGCAATGATTAGATTATGATGATGAAATGAACATACGTGTTAATAAAATTGCGATAATTTTTTTAAAAAATCATACTTTTCAACTTGTGCCCTATATCTAAGAACTACTAAAAAAGTAATGAAATTAATTAATTATGAATTTGTAAGCAATATTAACAAAGATTCTAATATAAAATAAAAATAATATGTTCGTCTTTAATTTTTAATTAATTTAAAATTCTCTAAAATTAATTAAAAAACCATTCTCTCGACTTTGACTAGATGTTCGAAGCAACCAACTTTTTCTTAACCTTTCATTAATCAATTGTTGAATATTTCATTAATTATTTATTAATTTATTTATCTGTAGTACCAGACAATAGTAAATAATGCCTGATATAATAGTCCTTTGCTTATTTGGCATTTGGACTTCTCTAATCTACACTATATGTTTTACTTGATATGATCCGACCAGGTTTCGAATCCAAGTCCCTTCGATTGAAAGACCGACGTCCTAACCACTACTCCGCCAGTCGGAAATAATAATTTAAATTAGGCAGACTGGTTTTAAATCATATTCTTTAACCTTTCATTGGCTAAAGGACTAATTGTCTTCATGTATCTAAATAATTTTTTTTTAAATTTATTAAATTGGTGCGTTTATATTGGAGTTGCGATAAGTGATAAAAGCGTCGATCAGAGAATCGGTAAGAGCATAGAATAAACTTTGCTCTATGGTGTGCGTATATATTAAAGCTTCGATTATAGCTATAAACTAAATTAAATTTTCCCATTTTTAATTATATTTTATTATAATTATAATTATAATTTAAACGGAGATGCTACAAATTTCTATATTGAATGTTAAAATGAATAATAATATAAATTTGGTTTGATTATTACAACGAATACAATCATTTTATTCTGTAACTTGAACCATATTATGGAGGTTTCTATCCATCTGGTCCAAAAAGTATTGTCTAATAAATAGTTCACTAAACAGAAGCTCTTTTCGTTTATCAATGATCAAAGCGATGCTCCGATATAAACACGTCTTACGCTATGCTTTTATCGATGCTCTTATCACTTATCGCAACTCCAAAATAAATGCACCCTACTAAAGGTATATACCTATATATATATATTTGTTTTAATTTATCTTTTTCTAAATTATTTACTTATAAATGAAATTATTATTAGTTTGCAACATATTATCGACCAATATAGTATCCAAATAAATATGAATATATGTACATCCATTAGCACACACACTGCAAGGATGCTGTAAATAAATATACTTTCCCTCCTACAATTTTTTGTTTTTTGTTTTTCATTTTCATTAAAACAAAGTAATTAAAGTAATTACCGTTCGTGGCGTTCAAGGTACATTCATATTAGTACCCCACATACAAATATATGTTATGCAATATTTAAAAATAAATTAAAATAATAAAACTAAAAAAAAAAATAAAAAAAACAAAACAGAAACCGCCATTTTTACATTTTATTCTTGTTTTGATAACAATTTTTTGAGTTACGACATCTATTTACAATGAGATGAAATTATTATTGTATATTATATGGCGTCATAATGTTGTTTAATTTTAGAGGTTTATATTTTGTTTTTAATTTTTTATTTTTTTTTTTTTGTTTGTTATATCGGATCAACAATCCAAGAATGAACTTTATAAAATATAAATAAAATGAAAAAAAAAACTTAAAACAAGAAAAAAAAGCACATGGCTGTTTATCTGGTTATAAATTCATTCATTCATACTTGAAAATCTTGACGTACACCACTATTTGAAAATGAGTAAAGAATTAAGAAGAGAAAAAATAAAAATATACAACAAATTTAAAAAGTACAAAACTATATATACTTAATAATAATGTATATATATATATATTGCTAAAAATTAGTTTAACCTATAACCAGTTTTAGATTAAAAACAATTTTTGGTTTAAGCTCTTTAACCTACTCTTTTTTTTTTTTTTTTTTTTTTGTGTGTATCTGATGGTAAATTTACTGATGATGGAATTTGATGATGATGATGTTAGTGGTGTAAATCTTATTTAACTGATAACTTAAAAGCTTACAAACTAATAATATAATAATATAATGTTGTAAAGTTTTTCAGATGCAAATATTGAATATTTTAATCTAAGATCTGTTTTTTTTTTTTTTTGTAATTCAGAAAATTAAGAAATCAATGTCCCGTTCCTAATACACAATATTGATTATAAAATGATATTTATTGCATGTTGTGTATAAGAACTAAAAATTTAATTAAAATTGAAAAATCGACGAAATGATAATAATCTTTCAATGAAAATTCATCATTTAAAATGTTTGTGGAATTTATATTGGTTTTTTTTTATATATTGTATATATTTTAATTAATAGCAGACTATGTGAGACATGATTTAAAATATTTTGAAAAGAAATAATAAATTTATGTATTGCCTGTACAACTGTTACTCTAGTAAGCCTGGTCTATACCATAGGAACCTATTGGAGTATGAGGAAAACAACTGAACATACTTTATTCTTTTTAGAAGAAGAATTGATCTTAATAAATTACACTTATAATTTTTTAAATGAATTATATTCCTGCATCTGTAAGTTCTGCACTCTGTATCTAGATATAAGTTGTACATCATCAAAAATAAAAACATATTGGAAATACTTTTTCATTTTCGTAGAAATTCAAAAGTAAAATATAAACTTTACTAATTTTAAGATGACGAAATATAAGTAATTTAAAAATATGTATCAACTCCGCCGTAGCCGGTCCCAAGCCCGGTTGAGAAAGGAGGAGGGAAGAATAGTTGCAACCTTAATGGCCATATACATCGGTGTCTCAGGAAGTAGGAAAACGCTATATAATGCAGTTGTTGCAGTTGTAGCGTAACATAGTTATGAGAACTTCAACGCATTATATGGCAAATTCCGAAGCAACTCTTCAAACCCAACGGCCCTCCAAAGATGTGGGTTTGGCATACGGTTAACAGCCCTATTCAGTAAAAAATATTGTTACGAAACCTAAATCAAAGCCTCGGATACAAATGGAAACACGTATTTTGTTGGTATGTATTTGACTTAACTCAGTTTTAAATTTTCAAAATGATATTATTTAAATTACTTTGATTTGTTATGGGAAGCGTTTTGCATCTGCAAAATTTCTTAATTTAATGAAACACCGTATCACCATGGAGAATCTATATAAATCTATACCAGATATACTAAACTCTTCCTGAGTAAATAAATTTAATAATATATTTAGATTTAATCAAAGAAAAAGTTATTTGAATTCTGTTTTGGTGGTATTAGGTGGGTGAACTTGTACTGACTGATTTGATATCGGTACATATTTTTTTTCGAAAATGAAACTAAGTCTTCAGAAATCGTCTCTGAGACGGTATACCGGAAAATCTTGAAAACTTTTGTACGTCCAATATTTCTCAATTATCATTGTATTTTAAAAATCCCACAACAATGGCTTTTCGATGATCGAATAATTTCAAAAAAAATGTTTTTTTTCGCCTTACCACCTCATTCGTGAAATTTTACAGCCTCTAATTTTTTTTTTTTTTTTTATAGGGAAGGAACTGGTTTAACCACAAGACGTTTGTATTTAACCACAAGACGTTCAAGAACAACAGCAGAATATTCGATCAAAAATTTCGCAACGTAATCCTATTTGCCTTAAAAAAACCTATTAACTACTAACAGGAAAATAGAAAGAACGAAAAGTATTTAAGCATGTCATTTTCTACACTTCAATTATTTATACTTTTATTTCAAAAAAATAAAATAGTCAGGCTGTCCAAGTTGTCCCACCCTGTATAAGAAATTTTATAAATTTTTCAAATACTTATCTCAACATTTAATTTCATAAATTCAAAAAAAAAAAAACAATTAAAAAAATGCAATAAAAATTACTTTAGATCCACCCACTATGAACTTCTTTTTACATATATACACAGTAAAAACTCTCATAAACGGACACTCACGGTTCTAAAATTTTTATCCGCTTATGGGAATTGTCCGGTTAATAGAAAAAAATTTTTTATAACTTTTCTTAAATTCTTTATTAATTTTTTTAATAACGTTTTTTCAAGGGTAAAGTTATAATGGTAAAACAACATAAAAACTAACTAACAAAAGAAAATAAAAATTACTACAAAAAACTAAACAAAAATTCAATAAATTCAATACAGATTAACATTATTTGGTTAAATTACATACTACTTCCATTTCAGAGTTTAAGAATTAGTAGACTTTTGAAAATAATTTGAACTCTTTGACTGCAGTATTTTTTCTTCGTCAAATTTTGATACATTATTTTTGAAATGTATTTCTAAGTTATTAATAAACTGGAATGCTGTAAGATCCTCTTTAAATGTTGCAGATTTTTTTAAACTATCAATAGTTTTTAAGACTTCAATTGGAAGAACAATTGGAACTTTACCTAAAACGTATGCGTAATAAACCTAATAAACCTAATACGTATTATTTTTAAAAAATGTAAAAATTTTTTGATTCTTAAGAGAGCGAGTTTGCATCTGATTACTAATACATACTCTCTTCATTGCTCAGAACGTTTTAAAAAATAAGCAATAAAAAGTACCTCTATGTATTAGGCATACATAATATTATTCAAATCCAATTATATATGTATTAGATTCTTTAATTAAATATAATATAATAGTAAATTATAATACAAAATTACATCCAACACCACATTACTCACATTAAATAAAAAAAGCTTGCTCATAAATTACAAGTGTCCGTTTACGGGAAATGTTTTTGAAATTTAAAGAATGATTGAAGTGTCCGCGTCCGGTTATTAGAGTGTCCGGTTAAAAGAATTTGTTTTGTATGGAAAATTAAAAAAAAGAATTGGTTTTGAAAAAACTGTCCGTCTTAAAGAGATGTTCGTATATAAGAACGTCCGCCTAAGAGAGCTTTCACTGTATATATATATATATATACATACAATTATTATTTAATTTTTAAAAATAAGAATTATAAATATTTCTCCCACGATTATAATTTCAATAGACAATTCCAATAAACTACATTTAAATTGGAGGTGATTAACACTAAAATAAAAATAAATAAACAAAAAACAATCAAATTAAACCTTAAAAAATAAAAAAAAAAAACCGCGATTTGATTCAAGTTTTTTTTTTTTTACATTATTTTTATATTTTTTTTTACACTAATATCATTATTATTATTTATATTATTGTTATTATTGTTATTATTATTATTTGTTATTATTGAGCACAGCCTGTCCAAACAACTACGACATCAAGTGAGTATTAATGGAAATCAAGTTTATGTCAGTTGTTTTGTTTTTTTATTTATCTTTTTCTATGGAAGAAACAACCATATGGTTGTTCTAACGGTCATCATCAAGTATATCCTGATTTTATTTGTATTTTTTTATTACAAAATAATAAAAAACAATCAAAAAACAAGTGTACAAAAATAAAAATAAAAACAACAACAAAAATACTACGAACAATACCCAAAACAAAAAATATAAAATGTAAAAATCAGGATTTCAAAATTCATGTTTTTCTGTTCTGTTTTTTACAAATTTTTTTTTATTTTGTGATTTAATTTCTGACTTAACTGGTCTTGTTTGTGTGTGTGTGAGACGGTGTGTTGTTGTTTATGGATGGATGGGATAAAGATAAATCCATTGTTATATTTATTACAAAAACAAATATATATCCTGTTTGATAAGTGGTAATATTTTCAAGGTTATGTTGCGTTTGATATATTTAAAAAAAAAACAAAAAAAAAAAAGAGGAAGAATAGAACAAGTTTTTAATTTAATCTTTTTTTTTTTTTTAATTTTTCAAAAAAAAAAAACATGTAGGTATAATTCCTTTTTCACACTTTTATCTTAAAACAAAATTGTCTGTTATGTATATTGTCAATGCAACTTGTCCAGATTAAGTTGTTATAAAACAGAACCAAAAGTAACACAACACGCAAAATATTTATATATATATATATATATATATTATATATATATATATATTATATCAAATATCAAATTGATAATATCAACAATCAAAACACAAAAAAACAAAAAAAAAAGAAAATCGGTTTGTTTTGATTAAATTAGTACCGGCATCTTCAAAGTCTTCAATTTCATTTTTCTTTTATTTGGGTTTTTAATTAAAATTTGTTTTATATTTTTTTTTTTAAGTTGACCAGTTAATGGATTTTTTTGTTTTTTCTTATAATAAAAATGTAAAGAAAAATCAAACCAAATTCAAGAAATTCTTAACATTAAAGGATTTTATATAAAATGCAACAAAAATTGTCATTGGATTGGATGCTCTGAAAGGATGCATTATAAATGACACGCAAGATTGTATTAAAAGATAAAAAAAAAAAAAAAATGAAAATGGGAAATCTCGATATATCAGTGTGGGAAATATTAGTTTGCTTTGTAAGCCAAAATTAAATTTTTCACAATTTTTTTTTTTTAAATCGGTTAATTTACAAAAATCATTAAAAATGGTTTAAAAATTTTTTCAACATATTAGACATCCCATTATAAAAAGTATTGAGGGTTGTGCATTTATACTAATTTTATGATTTAATACAATTCATCCATTCCTCTAAGAATCTTTGTAAAATCAGTTACACCCCAGCTATAAAAGCTAATATAATTAACTTACTAACTAAAGTTATGTATCTGTTGTATACTTGTGATTTTCCTGCACTAGAAAATAATATAATTGCGACGTTTGCTGATGATACAGCGGTTTTGGCTGTCGGAGAAAATAATAAAGATTCTACAGAAAAACTGCAGAGAGCTATGACAAAAATCCAAAATTATACAAAAAGATGGAGGCTAAAATTAAATGAAGCTAAGTCAATTCATGTGGATTTCACAAATAAAAAAATTTACCATAAACCAGTATATATGGTCAAGAAATACCTTATTCAAATACTGCCAAATATCTTGGTATGACATTAGATGCGAAGCTTCGCTGGAAAGCCCACATCAAAAACAAGAAAGAAGAGCTACAAATCCGTTATAGAAAAATGTACTGGCTCATAGGTAAGCATTCTACCTTGAAAATACAAAACAAACTTATGCTCTATAAACAAATATTGAAACCAGTATGGTCATATGGCATCCAGCTATGGGGATGCAGCAAAAAGAGTAATAGAGATGTTATTCAGAGGTTCCAGAATAAAGTTCTAAGAAATATTGTGAACGCACCCTGGCTCATCAGAAACTATGACCTACATAGAGATATGCAAATAGAATTTGTAGGCAAAGAAATCCAAAATTTTGCAAGAAGTCACGAAAAAAGACTCCAAAACCATGTAAATGTTGAGGTAGTCCAGCTTCACATATATACAAATATAGCCAGACGACTCAAAAGTGTAAAGCCTTTTGAGTTAGTGTAGCTATAATAAGAGAAAGAAACAGTTAGATAGACATCGCTGGATGGAATCTACATTTAAAACTAAAATAACATTAGCCCTATAGGACTAGATCGCAATAGAGGAAGGGTGTGGTTTTAGTGCGTAAGAAATAAGACCCATTCCTCATATATCCTTTGTTAAATCTAAACTGTATATTATCCTAGATATGGACTTTCACAATAAAAAAAAATGTCTATTAAATATTTTAATTATATTTAATTAAAATTAAAAGATAAATTTTACTTTCCATCAAAATATGTGAATTTAAAACATTTGAAATTTTTTTCAAAATTTAAAATTTTTCAATTTATTCAATCAAACAAAACAGTCCCTCAAGTCATAGGTATACCTTAACGCAGTTTTCAATTTGTTTGTATGTTTATACAGTGGTTTTAACTTCAATTTTGATTATAAGTTTTCTGTCAATTTTTGTTTTTAATTACAACAAAAAAAAGCATCGAACTCCTTTTTACCCACTTTTAATACTTTCTTTACTTTGTTCACAATTTTTGAACTGAAAACTTTCCTAACAAAATGACAACATTTTACTTAAATAAAATAAAAAAAAAAACTAAATAAACGCAAGGAATTAAAATAAAAAAAAATTAAAAAACAGAATTATCAAGCCTCGATAAAATTATATTTAACAAATAATAATAATAACAACACAGCAACAACAACTTTAACAACAGCAGCAACAGCAATAGAAAATCGAAAGAAATCAATAAAAAATTTATAATTTATACAAGAAATGAAAAAAAGCTTTAAAAAAAAAACATTCATTTGACCAATACACTCATAAATATAAAATCAATATATTTTTTATTTATGTATAAATATTTATATAAGTACGAGTATATGCATACATCTATACATTTATAATGGACATTAGCAGTTAGCATGTATATGTATATTTAATGATCAGTTAATAAAAAACGAAATAGGAGACAATCACAGTATAAATGTTGTATCTTTTAAAAGGAAAACAAAATTAAAAAAAAACAAGAAAAAACAAAAAATATTTTCAAAAAGATCTTATAAGACACCTACGTACGTTTTCTAACTAATACATTAAAAAAAAATTTAAAAAATAAAAACACAAAAATAAAACAATTTTTTTTTTAGTTTAGTTTAGGGGCAAGCAAAAAACTAACACAGTGTGCTTTATGAATTAAAAAATATATAATGACCCGCCCCAAATTAAGCTTTATTAAAAATTTTATTTGAAATATTGAATATTTTTTAATTATTTTTATTAATTAGCACTTATTTTGTTTTTTGAAGGAAATTAAAATCAATTCAAATAAATTTGGCTATTAATAAAATTTGAATTAAACTATTAATTGAATTAAAATATTTATTTTAGAATTGTTTTTTTATAGTCTATAACAACTGTTAATTTGTAGTTAATAAATAAATAAGGTTAAAATTTTAATATTTTTTTTTTGGATATAAGAATTGAAAATATGAAATTTTGTTTTTTTTAATTTTAAACTTAAATCGATTTGTCGAGGCCTCGGTTGTTTAATGGATAAGCAGTGCGAATTCGATTACCGTATACATGATCAAATATATGTAAAGTAACCCCTTGGTGGCAAAAAATATATAAAATAAAATATAAAATATATGATACATAAACCAAATTTTATCTATCTATCTTTCTATCTGACCAATGGCGTAGTGGTAAAGACGCCGCCTTCAATGTAGAAGGTCTCGGGTTCAAACCCCGGTCAAATCATATCCAATAAAAAAAAAAAAAAAAATATCGTAAAATTGTTTAATTATATCGTAATATAAAATAAGATTTAATAAAAATATATAAATAATTCTTGTGTAAGATTATAGATGGCGCATAAAGTTAAAATTTGTGCATTCATATTTCATAACCTTATACAATAGCTACAGCCGAGTAATCAACGGCTAAGTGAATATTATGATTAAAGAAATTAAAGCCTAGTTTAAAATAAAAACTTGGTGAATGCCCAATACTCCTTAAAGGAGTGGAAAAGGAATAAAAAAATCTTTCTATATATTTATCTATCTAATTTATAAAAAAGTGAATGTTTGTTTGTTTGTATGTAACTTATGTAATTCTAAACTGCTCAGCCCACTAATATGAAAATTTATATATAAAAACTTTTGGATACGAAGAGTATTCCTGGGCTAACAAGTTTGTTGTAACAGACCACCAAATTAAGGCTGTGATACAAGTATTTAAACTTGTCTGTTCTAAGTAGCTTGATCGATTGACTTCAAATTTTATTCACATGCTGCTCTTTGATAATGGAAATGACTCTATTAACAGACACTTAGAATTTTTTAGTAATTTTTTTATTTTTTTTTTCAATAACATAAACCTCAATTAAAAACTCTTCTAGATAAATTTGTACTCTAATTACACATTGTAAATCATGTCAATTTAATTCACCCCGCATTTTACCGAATGGTAACGAACTTTTAGTACCTTAAATGTATTAAATAACTCATCTAAATAATCTCATATACTACATTTCAAAAAAAAGACCTTTAAAACAAAATGCCTTTAAAAAAATAATATAAAAATTATTATAAGAAATTATTATTTATTTCTTGAATTCACTCTGTACATAATCTACACAGCATCAATAAAAGTCTTTTTTTATAAAAATACCAAATATATAAAAGCGAAGCAAACGTTTAAAAAAAAAAATCCACTTTTCTTCTTAAGCTCTACGTGCATACACACATCAACATACCAATAAAAAAAAAAATAAAAACAAAAAAAAAATTTAATAAGAAAATGAATACTCAACAGTTTGAAATTCAGTTGAAAAATCTTTAGGTCACTTCACTACCAGGCATCGATTGTTTACAACAATTCGTAAAAAAAAAAAGAACTTAAGAGAAGCAAAAGATCAGTTTTTTTTTTTCTACTTTTTCTTAATTTACTTTTATTATTCTTATTTTTTGTTTTTTAATGCTTTTTTCTTTATTTGTTGTAACAACCAAAAACAACAACAACAACAAGATCAACCAAAAAGCAACACTAAACATAATAGCACTAAAATGCTTTTTGCTGTTGTTTTTATACATTTTATTTTATTCTGAATCCCCCTCTTCAGAGACCCCATTATTTTTATAAAATATTTAAAATTCATAGGTAAAAAACTTAAAAAGTTAAAATTTTATTTTTATTATTGACTCATATAAGTTAAATTCCTTTTATAACACTTTCTAAGAATCAAAAGAATATTTGATCGTATAATATAGTTAAACGTTTGTTGGTATATTCAAACAAAAACTAATTTCTAAAGTTTTAAGGTGTTGGATATTTTTTTAAGTGCTAACTGTTCAACTGTTAGGCTAATCAGCTTTTCTATAGACATGTGCATATTGCAACATTGGTGAAATATTATATTCTTATTATTAAAATTGATCTAAATGAATTCCACATACATTTTAAACATGAGTCAGTACTAGACAACATATATAGAAAACGTCTTAGATTTTAGGATACAATTCTATTTGACATATTATATTATAATAATTGTATATTTGAATTATAAGGTATTCTAGTATCTGTGAGTTATATTATTAAATTAAATTATTTGTTTATATTTTTAATTTATGACGACATATAATTATTAGTTATTGATAGTTACCCTTAATTTGAGCCCAATGGCGAATGATAACTAAGTACAGATTTCGGAACCCAGATAAAAGTTAAAAGTTTTTCATTTTTACTAAGAATCGAGCCGGTGGCACGCGGATTTACAAAAAAAAAAAATGTGTTCATAATATAGAAATATCTTTTCTTCCCTCTCTGCTTAATTAATTTTTTTTTAAAATATGACCACAAAGTTATAACCAGGGAGAGAGCACAAATTTCAGAATCTAATAAAAAGGTTCTTTTTGCAGGATGCTTAATAACACTATAAGTTCAGTTTCTAGAACTAATTTATAAAAATATTTCTAACTAACAATTTTTTAGCAAAACAACGCTTTGAATATATTATATTTTCTAGATACTTAAAATATTTTTCTGTCAATTATCAATCTCTAATTAAACCAAATTAAACTTCAATCATTAAAAAAAACTTTTAAGCTCCTACATATTTAATTATTAAAAGAATCTCTTATTTAATACAACAAATAGCCATGAATAGGTCTGCTCAACTCAACTCTTATTAAATATATACAAAATTCCCTCAACTCTAAGACTTCTTTTGTTTATGAGTTTTCTCTCTTTTATTAGATGATGACTGTGTTGTCCAGAGATTACAACAAATCCGTAAAGGTACATATACGAGTATTCAACAATGCACATGATAAAAAAAAAAAACAGAAACATAAAAAAATGTTTCATTTATTTTTTTTTTTTTTTTTGTATCTTGTAAAAAGAAATTTAAAGAAAAAAAAATACCCCGATATAAATATAAAACACTGACAACATACAGCCAGCATTCACAGTACACCAATATTGGAAGGTTATATTTGGTGGTAAAAAAAAAAAAAACCCAAAGTTCATATAGCCAAGACATGTTGCACAAATACATTTACAATACAAAATGATACAGCGAGTTGAGTTGAAAAAAAAATTTTTTTTTTTTTTGAATTTTTGATGAAGAGTTGGGACCATGGATGGTTAAAAAAAAAAAACAATAACTGAAGAAAAAAAGAACTGAAAACCAATTATGGGACATTAAAAGAAATTTTATTCTTATTATTTTTGAATTTGTGAGGTTATGATGAAGTTTTTTAAATATTTTTAAGGAAATTGTTAAGTGGACGAAATATTTTATTATAAGAAGAGTTTTGAAGAGTTTGATGATGAAAAAAATTTAAAAAAAAAAAATGGAACGTATATGTGTATATACACAAATTAAAGAAAAATGAAGTATTACAAACAAACAATTCAATACCTATACTATTTGTTCTAAATTAAAGTTTAAAAATTTTATTGAGATACAAGAAAAAAACTTGTAAGAGTTTCATTTCGAATCATAACCCAAACAATAAATAAGAAATAAACAATTGATTTAATTTTGAGTTATAACCTTTGATTTAAAACAAATTTTAAAAATTCCACCAATTTTAATATTTTAAGACCATTTACTCAAGAGTTCTAGAAAGATTAAACTATGGGAACTACAAATATAGAAATAGAAAGATTACAGTAGAACCCGAACAAAATAACTAAAACCAAAATTTTGATTTACTTTATTCCTGGCTTAGTTTAACATGCGCAGATCTCAGATTTTACTAAATTGAAAATAACATGTCAAATATATATCGCAAAAGTTCGATATTATTTTTATATATCGAAATATTCTAAAAGTAGGTTTGGCGTTTGCATACCGTTATATAATATCTTCAATGTAAAACAGACCTCAATAGGTTAATTTTATTTACATGGGTTAATTTTTTCGAAATACAAAATTTATTTTTTTATATGAATTTTTATTCCTATTAATACTCACACAAACAAATATATACATACAAATATTTGCACTTAACTTTAAATTCAGTGTTAATTCAAAAAAAAAAAAAAAATAAAGCAAAAAATTTTATTCGAAATCTTACAACTTAAAAAAATTAAACTTCAATAACAAATGGTTAAATTTTGCAAAAATATTTACAAAATAACCATAAATTCAAAATTACATATATACAAAAAACATAATATTAAATGAATTTAATTCATTAGTATATGTAATACACAATTTTATATAATATATAATATAAAATTGTATATAATTAAATAAACTAAATGTTATTAAAGTTTAAGTTATAAAAAATAAAAATGTTGCACATACCTTAATTAAAAATATAAAAAATGAGTAAAGTAATTATGTATTTTATATTAAAAAAATAGCAGTTACTTTTTATATGAAATCGTTTTTAATCCATTATTAAAAAAAAATTTCATTTATAATTATATGTATTTAAATATTTCAAATTGAATTTAATGGATAAACAATGTAAAATACTTATTTTAATAATAGTATCTTTAAGATACTTATATATTTTCTTTCTCTTTGAGCCTTGAGGTTTTATTTATTTTTATTTTTTTCATAAAATATTTCATTAAAACATTTTTTATTTATATTTCATTTTACAAAATTTGTTTTTATTATCACTTATTTCTTCGTATTTTAATATTATTTTGAAATTCAATTTTGTTTAATATTTTTGAATTATATTTTATTTAATTTAATTTAAAATATAAAAAAATTAATTTAAATTGAAATATATATAGTTAAAATAACACTGTGTAACATTATAAAAATCTTAACTAAAAAAAAAAAAACACTATGTACTATTTAGGTACGTTTTAATATTATTTAAGAAAAAAATATATTAGAGCCATACAAACAAACACATAAAGAATTTGAATTTAATTCACAAACACATGTAAAAATAAAACACTGTTCATATATGTATAGTTAAGATTTTTTGCGCGACCAGGAACACAATTCCAAACATTTATTTTTATATACATATAATGTACATAAGTATATATATATAATTTTCTAAATGAAATTACTTACATATTTATTTTTTATAATATACTAATACACAAGTGTGTATCTTAAGATATAAAATAAATTAATATAAAAAAAAAAAAAAATAAAAAGATATTTTTTATTGGATTTTTATGTATGTTTTTTTTTTTTATATTATTATTATTATCTTTTTTCTGTATTTCTTGTAATAAATTACGAAATTTTTTTAAATTATATTATATTTGACTGAAATATTTTATTAATTTTTTTTGTTTTTTCCCCCAGTTTTTAATTTTCCTTTCGAAATATCTTTATTATTAAATAAAATTTAGGATTTTTTTTAATTTCATATTTTTGTAAATTATTAATTTTGTGTATTTTATAAACTACACAATATATTTATTTATATATATTTTTTTTATTTCACATTAAACACTATACTATGTAATTCTTAAACACTATATATATGTAGATAGACTCTTTAGATTTTCACTATTTAAAAAAATTCCAAATTGAATTTTTTTTTAAATGCAAAATAAAAATACTAATTTTGCTTTATACTTCACATTTTATCTAATTTCTTTTATGTTTTATATTAGTTATAATTTCAAAAATCAATTTAAAATATATTATAATTTATTATTAAATAAGATTTATTTTTAATTAATTTTTTTTCTTTTGTATAAAATAACTTTAATTTTGATTTCTTGAGATACGAGAAACGTCTTTTAAAA
This sequence comes from Dolichopus griseipennis, assembly GCA_963082915.1. Taxonomy (NCBI): domain Eukaryota; kingdom Metazoa; phylum Arthropoda; class Insecta; order Diptera; family Dolichopodidae; genus Dolichopus; species Dolichopus griseipennis. The sequence continues at coordinate 144,875,576 of OY720442.1, read as the reverse complement.
ACTATGGAAACGAAAGACTCTCGATATGAAAACTTTTATTTTAATTTGTATGATTGTTGGTTTTTTTGTTGTTATTGTTATTGATGTTGGTGTGGTGTTATTCAGTGTTGAAAACTTTATAGAGATCATACACTTAAAATGAGAGAGACAGAAACCACCAGGTACCAAAAAAAAAAAATAAAACTCTTTTAGTCTTTTCTGACTTAATTTAACTTTATTTCAATGATATAAGTGTACACCAATTTATTATTTTTTTTTTAAGTGTATTATTTAAACAATACAGTGTACAACAGAGTGTATAGATTCAACATTTAATTCAACAATTCTTAAAACATATGGTTGTCTTATTTTCATCAGTTTAAAAGACTTAACTTACCTGTTGTTGTATTATTTTTCTTTTTCTTTTCTTTTTGGAAAATTGAAAATGGTACAGGTACAAAGAAATAAGATATAGAAATTATATTCAACAATAATAATTTAAAAAAAAAAAATGTATAGCTATTTCCTTTATACTTATTCAAAATAAATAACATTCAATTTTTAATTTGATCGAATATATAATATATCTTTCTCTTTTTTACCGTCTTATTATTACTCAGTCAGATTTTTCTTTTCTCTTTGCAACTCTTTTGTATAAAATTTAAAATTTAACACAAAAAAAAGTTGAATTCGGTGTTGGTTTGGTGCTGTTGATTTTTTTTTAAATATGTACATTATACCTGTAGAATTAAATATACAGGTGAATATACTATTATATTGGATACATTAATAATAATAAAATAAGTTAGAATTATGTGCATATGTATTAGTATGCAATGTAATAAAAATTATACAACAAAACAAAAAAAAAATTAAATATAAAAACTGAGAAAAAAAACAAAAAATTTAAAGAAACCATAAAATAGAAAAAAAATAAAAAGATTAAATATATGAGAAAAGAAATATTTATTATTGCTTTTTTTTATAGAGACCAAAATTTATCACACGTGTGCATATGTATGTGTTTGTATTGTATGTATCATAAAAATTATATGAAGTAAAATCAAATATATTTGAAAGAAAGAAAAAATAATAAAGATTGAAAAAATTCAATTCTGATTGATTAAGGGGTTTTTGAAGTAGAGATACTCGCTTAAGTCTTTTGATTTGATCGTATTTATATTTGGTATTTCTTTTTTAAGAAATTTTGTTCTAATATTTTCTTACATATTAAAAACATTTTTTTTATATCGAAAATTTTTTAAAATAAAATTATTGGCAAATCAACATGATTCCTAAGCCTAAGAAAAATCTTCTTTCTTCTTGAATTTCCTTTACCATATTCTGCTCGATAAATGACGATACCTAAAGTCAATTTTAATAATCCTTTTTAAATCTTTTGTTTAATTCTTTATGATTAGTACTTAGGTAAATAAGAAAAGTATTGTCGCTATACTATAAATATTTTGCTTTCGATCTTATTTTTTAATTTTTTCAACCATATCGAATAATATTTAATTTAATTAATTTAAAATGTATTTATTAAATGTAAGCAAATTGAAAATACTATTCATATAATACTTCTGATATTAATTTTAAAAAATTTCAAATCGTTGCTAACGCAAAACTTTTTCTTTAATACCTCGTTTTTTTTAATTTTAAAATATTCTAAAAATTGATTTAAAACATTCACTCGCGCATATATAAATAAAATATTAATAGATAGAAAAATATATGTTATATATTATATATCATATATTTGCGCCATTTTTGTCCAAATACATTGAATTCGAAAAAAAAAAATGTTATAAAATAACAACAGCAACAATTTTAACAATTATTTTTATATCAAGGCAATATTGTAGATTTGATTTTTATTTTGTTTTTGTTTTAGTTTAATTTTTTCTATAGATATTTTTAACAGAGTATTAATTTTATATTAAAAAAAAAAATGCACTTTTGATTGTATTAGTTTTAATGATATCGTATGCATAAAAATGAAGTCGATTCAATATTAAAAAAAAAACTTTAAAAAATTTTGCAGTTGGTTCTAGCAACAAATAGGATCAAAATACTCTTTTAAAAATTTTAAATTGTACTCAGATTTATTTTCTGATAGTAAAATTTATTTTAATGGAATTTATGATATTTACTTTAAAGAATAAAGTTTATGAATAGAGTATTGGTGGGAATATTACGAATAAATGCCAAGAAGCGAACTGTTAGCTATTATAGATGTGTTAAAAAATAATATTTATCTTTTCACTTTAAGCCTAGATAGTAAATAGTTGAAATTAAAATTCAAAATAGCAATTATTTTAAACATTTGTATCTAGATTCAGAAACAATTTTAACCCCAAATTGATTTTCCATTCAAAGAAAGAGTATCTAAGTCAATTAAAGAAGTCTAAAAATTGATAAGAGTCTAAATCAATTAAAATGTATATAAACATTAAAAATTATACATTATTCTCTAAATAACTCTTATAATACTTTGCTATACTACTTAATCAGTGGACTGAAAGTATAAATTTAAAAATGGGATACTCACATTCCAGAAATTTTTAAATTTAAAACTGAGTGCCAAACTGGGGCATATAAATCAAAGTTCCTTAACTTAAGTCTTTCATCATCAGAGTTATGGAACTATGAAGTTGACTAAAAAAATTGTACAATTATTTGAGCAACTTTACTTAGTGGTATCATAAACTCAGTTACTTGCATAACGCCAAAAGAGATTTAAAAAACGAATGAAAATTTTTATGAGGGTATAAAAAAAAACAGAAAATAAAAAATTACTGTTTTTTTTTTTTTAATTTTCTTCTCGTATATACGAGAAAATTCCATTAATAAAAAGTAGGGTCTTTAGGTCCCAAATATGGTTACCAACATATTTTACTTATGGTTTTCTTTTTTGTTTTTTTGGTTTTTCATATCATTTATGCTTTTTTACCATTTTTTTTTTTTTAATTTGTTGCATTTCGGGGAATGATTCGTACACGTTAAAACTTAAAATTGCACAAACAATAATAATAATAAAATGCAATTGTAGTTGCAAGCAATCTTAAGTTGCGTTATTTTAAATCTTTAATTGTACACAAAAAAAAAACTGTGGGGTGATAAGACAGGCGAAATAAAATAAAAATTTTTGTTTGTTTTTTAATTTTATATTTTTTTTTTTTTTTTTTTGGTTTTATTAAAAATTTTTAATGCATTCATTTTTTAGATCATGGATGCTGGTATTAGTCTTTGTGCTCTGGATTTTAAACAAATTTAATTTTTTTTTTTTAACTTTTGCACGGTTTTCAGTACAATTTTTCGTACCAAAAACTTTTTTAAATTGAAATACCAACTGAAAAGCACTTTTAAAAGAAGTAAAATAAAAACAAAAAAAAAACTACAGACCAAGAAAAAGCCTACGCGAAAGTGCCACATTTACGACAACAATGTATATTGTTATTATTGCTGATATTTATAGAGTATTTATATTTTATAGAATCTATAGATAATTGATATATATTTATAGATACATTTAAAATAAAAAAACTTAAAGAGAAAATAATTTCATTGCAATTGATTGTATATGTATAATTATATATATATATATATATATATATATGTATATATATATATTATTTTGCAAGAGAGTTGAAAAAAAAAATAATAAAAATAAAAAAAAAACTATATTTCATAATTCATTTTATTCTTTAATAGTAATTATTAGTTTAAATCATGTCGGTATGTCTAATTAATAATATTATATACATCATATTTATTTTATTATTTATTTATTTCAATTTGTTAATTTATGGTAAATTTATTTTTTATTAATATTGTATTTTATTACAAATATCGAAACATTTTATAAAATTAAATTACGAAAATACAAAAGATTTGCAAAAAAAAAAGTATTTGTAAGTGAAAGTTTAATATGTGTATATATGTGATTAAGGAAATGTTCTACATGATCGAAGATCTATCATAAGTATGATTTAGGCATTAATTTATTAATGAATCGCATACTGTTGTATTCAGTGTCCCTGAAATAGAATCTGTGACATAAGTTTGAGCTTCACTTTTGTTTTTTAGCTATTTTTTTTAATTTTTAATAATTTTTAACTAAAACAAGGACATAGACAGCGTCAATTCTGAGAAATCTATGCACAAACAAAATTTGAATACGTATTATAGTATAATTTGATTAAAGAATTGGACTTGGACAAATTTACAGAACAAATTGAGTACTAAACTTAACTACTGTTGTGCAAACATTTCATACACCTTTATTACAGATATACAATTATGAGATTATGAATTTTGTATTTATATATAGCAGAGCAGCTACATGAATTTCTAATCCACAAATAACCAAATTGTTCTAAAATGTTTTCAAAAAACTTGTGCATCTGAAGCTTTACCAAAATTACAAATTTTATCAAAAGTTTAGAAGCACATCTTAATTAAATCCTGAGTGATGAATTAAAATGAAAGAAGTTCTATATGGCAGCAATTGGATCCTGTTACGGTAGACTAATTAATTTTTTTGCAAATGTTAACTTTAAAACTTAAATACGTTTTTATTAATTTTAGACACTTGAATATAGTTAATTAATATAGCTCAGATAAAAAACTCGCACTCTGTTAGAAAAATGGCGATTTGTGAAAAATTCACAGTCCCGGATTTTACTTTTGAAGCTATCATAAGAACGGATGATCGATTCAATTTTCGATTCTGATCCCATCCATACACTTCAATCTATACATTGTTGTTGTTGTTTAGACGGGGGGGGGGGGGAAGCAAGTCTCCCTTACACCTAGGCCTTGCGGCCCGTTGTGCACCCCTTATTAAATACTTTCTTTTTATTTATAACTACTATATTATTTATTTTGTGTATATTGTATATTTGTATATTTATATAATATTTGGTCACCATGGGGATTCGTAAAGAAAAATTATTTTTCAATAATTTTTTTTAATTAAATATTGTATGACCTGACCGGGAATCGAACCCGGACCCCCTCGGTTAATAAGCCAAATGCTAACCCACTGCACCACCGAGGCCCAATCTATACATTTGTCTTGTTTCCTTTACACCGTCCCAAAATTAATGTCAAACTTAATATACACCAATAACAATCTTGAAATTTTTTGTATATTTTCTTTAAAATTTTTAAATGATTTTACTTAGAAAAGCTTTTGTAGTTAATTTACTACTTTTTTGACAGATAGTGTTTATTGTCATTTTTCTATAATTCGTTTCAAATATTAATAAATGGTATTGGTTTTTTTAAAGTTCTTAGGTGCAGATTAACTATCTCTTTAAGATAGAGAAGGCTAATTATGTCTCAATTATGGAAATTAAAACGATTTATTTGCAAACAAATATATTTTAATGCTTGGTTTAATTATGAGAGTCCTGCCCTGTTAAAGAGTTAAATCTCTAGAGTTTTTCTATTTTTTCCCCCCCTTAAATTGATAATTTTGATTGCAAAAAAGAGAAATCTTGTAATTGATCTCATAGCCCCTTTCTAACTTTCTAAAACAACTTTTCAAACATTTGGTTCCCAAGTTATTTCACGGCATCTATTATAATTTATAAAATCCAAAACTTTTTTTTTTTTTTTGAACATTATTAAATTAATAAATTTTAAATAATATATAAATTTTTGTTGTATCAGACAATTGCTTAAATCTAGCATCAGAAAATGTTGCTCATTTAGTGAATCATCAAAATAAACTGAAAAGTCATAATTTACAAGAGTCAGTGTGTTAGTAAAATCTACTATTAAAAACTAGAAAATAAAATTAATTAAATTAAATTATTAAAATAAAAGAAAATAAACGTTAGAGACCCATGCCAACAGCACTGAGCATAGCATTTCAAACATTCAAGCTATTTTATCATACGATATGTCATGATCAGTCATACATTCTAGGAGAACTAGTCATCCTCGCGTAAAGTCTAGCTTTCAATGTTAATTTGTTAACGTTAGTATCAAAAAGCTCGGACCTTATGTTAGTCTCTCTTAACATACGCTAAATTGAACAAAATACAAATTTAAAATAAAATATGTTAAAATAAATTCACAGACAATTTTGTTATCCTATAGATGCTATGAATTGATATTTATTATATTCAATCAGAAATTGTTTTTTAATTAAATTTTCATATAATTTATATGTTAAATTATTATTATTTTTTTCTATTCTATTATTTTTTCTAATTTTTAACATCATTTTAACTCACTGACTGCATTGACTGCATTGACTGCATTGGCATTGCATAAATTAAAATACAAAAAAAAAAAATTCTCCCTCTACTGTGCAAAACTAATAAGATAAAAAAAAAAAAATTAGAAATCAAGAACAGAACATGACTAAAATACAAAAACAAAAAAAAAAACAAAAACAAAAAAGGATAAAAAAAATATATGAGTGTGGGCTTTAGATACTTTTCGTTGATCTTTTAAAGATCTCAACAATTCCTTCAGAAGCATTTTAGTTGTCTAATACTACTGAAAAATCCGCCATATTTTCCATCTAATAAATACCGAAGAGAATAATTTATTTTTATAAAAAAATTCTTATTTCATTTTGTTTTAAAACTTTTTTTTTATGCTATTAATCTTTTCCCCGAAATTAAAAAAAAAAAAAAAAAAAATCGCAAAACTCAATCAATAAAAAATGAGGAGACGGACTGAATATAGTTAGTAAACTAAACTATAAATCACAACGCCTGACATTTTAACAAGATATGAAATGATTTTGAATTTTTTTTTTTTTTTTTTTGTATCTTTAGTTTTTTTTTTTTTTTTTTTTGTTTTAATATTTACTAAGATATCAGATATATATAAAAATGTAGTAAGAAAATAAGAACATGCACTAGATTTATAATCTAAGTTAACTGTATTAAGATATGCATTTAAAATTAAATAATGTTCAGTAAAACAAGGTAAAAAAAAAATAAAATAAAATAAAAACAAAAAAATTATAATAAAATATTTTCAAAAAGATTTTAACTATAACAATTAAAGGGTACCTACACAGAAGTTGGGAGATTTTAAATTTATATTGATAAATATTAGTAAATTCTAAATGCAGAATAGAATCAAAATAGTACAAGATTCGAATAGCAAAGGCAAAGATTATAGGCTTTTTTTTTTAAACTAACGTTATAAATCTCACACTTCCCAGAACCTTGAGAATAAATTGAATAAATTCTAATTAGAGCATGCACACAGAGTACGTCGTATTCCGTAGAACGTTCAGATTAACGCATAAAAATATGAACGCAATTTGGAATAAAATGTCATTATAATGTACTTGACGTTTAAAATTACTAAAATGAAATTTATTTCATTAAAATTTAGTTTAGGAATTAAATTTAAATTAGATCTTTTGATGCTTAAAAAAATTTCAAATTAAACTTGTCAATTTATTTAGCTAGATAAACTACGATATATTTGCGTTCAGTGCACTTTTTGACAGTTGCTCCGAATCTGCTCCGAATTAAAAAAAATTAAAAGGCTTACATTTATAATTAGTAATTTATTATATAGGTACCTGAAAAATTATTGAAATGAATGAATGAAAGAATAAATCCGTTAAGAAATTCTTAAAGATTATTGCCAACGCTGTTAACAGTAGAAGATACATTTTTGTTTTAAAAAACAAAAATAAAATTATTGCGTTTAACAAAATTATTGCGTTTTTCCGAAATTTATACAAAACTGATGATTTATATTAATCATATTTATTTTCGTCATTTTTTCAGTTCCAAATATTGATTTTTAATACAAACTATAGAATTTTTTCAATTTTTCATTCAACGCAGCTAGTCGGTCTCACGAGTTACGAGTTAGACAGATGTTTTTACTGATTTCATAAATATTTGAAGCAGAAAAAAATTTTTTAAAATTAGAACTCTACATTAAAAAAAAAAACAAAAAGCATTTAAAAATATGTTGTACATAGGAGATTATTATAATATGAAATGTCTATGAAGTGTCTATGAAGTGCTAATTCAATTTATATGGAAAACAAACAACCTAGGATTTTTCGGTAAATTAAAGAATTTCAAATCGGGATTTTAAAAAAAAAAAATTTTTTAGTACCAGAACTCAACTATAGTTTAACTACATCTTGCTATTACTATTTAATTTTCATTATTTAGCCCTTATATATATAATGTTATAGAATTATGTTGTCAAGTGTTTAAATCAGCGTTGAACTAACCAGCAAAATATTTCTATATAAAAGATTGTATGCATCTTTAAAACATTGTATACAACCACAGTTATAAATTTTGATAATGTCTATTATTCAAAAATCAGGCCGCCGATTAACATCCATTTGGAAGATATGGGCTATTGAAATGTTTTTATTTTAAGGTCTAAATATTGAAAAGAATAAACAAGATTTCTAGGTCTCTTACAACCAGATTTATCAGAACTTGAAACTAAAAACTATTAACTTTTTACAAACAAAGTATTTTTTAAATTTTTTTTTTTTTAAATAACGGAATAATGTTTTAAGAGACCTAGAAATATTATTAATAACGATTTTATTTATAAGCTTATTTTACCTTCTTTTATTCCAAATTTACCTTCTTATATTTCAGAGTTATAAAACTAAAAAAAAAAAATTGAAACCCAAACTAATATTTATCTAATATGAAAAAAAAAAATTTTATCTTTGAAGGAGGATCGAACAGATCTATTTACACCCTAAGCCACTTTGCTAAACACTGAACCATACAATTTTTAGAAATCTATGGTCATATTTCTAATATAAATGTATCACTAACTGACAGAATGAAAAATAAAGCCATAGACACAGGCAAGTTCATTTAAAAGTATATAAAAATAAAGCCATAGATACAGGCAAGTTCATTTAAAAGTATATAATAGTATTTTTTGATTGCCTTTTTTGATCTAAAATAACCTCTAGTTCTATGGCACTATTTTGGGAATCACCCTGTATAAAAAATTAATTTAAAATTTAAAAATAAATTTCTTTGGTATTCTAAACGTTATAACAACTAACATGATAACCAATATTTTATTTATTATCAAAGAAACTTATATTTTTAAATGTTAAATTTTTAATATACGTTAAGCGTATAGTAAATAGGTATATATGTATAAAATAGATTTTAATAAAAAAATGCACATATAGTATATATCTGATATGTTCTAGATGTAGCACCTAATGATGCTTGTTATATGTATATATATGTATTTAAATTGTATCGCAACATTTTTTTTTTTTTTTTTAAATTAATAAAAATAAAAATTTATACTTTGTAATCAAAAGACTATGATTATACAAGTTAAGTTTAAGAACGTTTTAATTTTTACATATTAATATATATATATATAATAAACATATATATTTTATAATAGTGAAGAATTTTCGGAACGCCTCTTTATTATTATAAGTTAAAAAAAAAAAAAAAAAATAACATAAGATTAAAATTGTTGCAGTTGTTGCTATTGCTGTCGTACATAAATAACTATGATAAAATTGATAAATGCTAAACAACAGTTTTTTATTTTTTTGTTTTTTTTTTAATTTTCTTTTTTTTCCTATTAATAGTTAATTAATAGGTGTACCTGAAATTTACTGTTTTCCGCAATTTTATCTATACTACAATAACCATAACATAATTTTCAAATGAGATTTTCTTGATATACTAAAATTATTATATACATACATATATATATATTTTATTAATTTTCATTTTAATAATATAATCAATAAATACAAAGGAATTTTATTGAATATAATGTTTAAAATTAATTCAATATTCATTTTCCTTTTTTTTTAATTCATAACTTTTTTTAAAAATTAAAAAAGCAGTAAGGAAATCGCTTTAATATTCCATAACATCTTTATTTAATAATGTTATATTTAACAAATTGATTTTAGCTTAAAACAAAGATACTATCTATTTATAAAACTAACAGATAAAAAGGTTAACTATCTTTAAATTGTTAAAATTTGTAATGATTTTTTTTTTTTAATTTAAATGCTAAACCTAAGGTGGTGTCGCGAGAATCAATTTTTTTTTGACTTTCAACTTTAGTCGCTTTGAATCAACCATCGGTGTCGGGGAAAACAATTTTTGTTGATATAAGTCGTCTGAGTCGACTTTGAAAATCAATTACATTTTTGTGTTTGACGTTATATTATTGCTTAATTTATTATTGCATTATTCTGTTATTGGCTTTGTTTGTTGCTAGTTGTGTTTAAAAATTTAAAGAAATGTAAATGGGTCATAATTTAGAAAGGTATATACAAAATTTAAATAATTTATATAAATTTATATTTATATAAAAAATGTTTTAGCAACAAGAAACCATTAGAAAAGTTAATTAGTTTAATGGAAGCTAACGCACTAATTGGCAAAGCAATTTCCAAAAAAAAATGATTCGAAGGAAAAGTGGTAAATATTTAACTTCTTCCGAACAGTTTTCAGAAATTTTATCCGTTTTGGGCAAATATATTTTTCAAATATATTCAGAAGTTCCGTCAAAATTTCGGAAACTGTAGACCGACCAACCCCTACATTATAATCATTAGCAATACTTAATTGGTAGCTTCCATGGACGCAAAATCTTAGCAAACACACGAATTTAACTAAGTTGAATTGATTTTCCCGACACCACCTTAATTTTGTAATTTTTTTTTTTTTTTTTGCTAACTGTTTAATTTTTAGGCGGCTAATAAGCGGTACATGTTGCAACTGGGGAGGACGCATTATATTATTATTATTAGAATTGATTTCAATGAATTCCAAATAATTTAAACATGAGATAGTACTATACCTTAAAAAATATAGAATTGTCTTAGATTTTTAATAGATACAATTCTATTTTGTTTATATTTTTATAATTTTATATATACTGGATTATAAAGTATTTCTATATCTGTGAGTTATAATATTAAATTAAATTATTTGTTTATACATATTTTGTATTTGTTTATATGCCATCAATGGTGAACCCAATGGTGAATAGTAACTGAAGCGATTTCGAAAGCCAAATATAATTTTATTTCACGTTTAACGAAAATACATTTCCATATTTTGGATGTATTCTTCGGATTATGTTTTGTTTTAAAGTTAAAATAAGTCAAAAAAGATCTACTAATGGTGCTATTTTAGTAATAACAACACTTGAAAATCTTTAGAGCCTTTAAATTAAAATCTTAGTCTTAGTAGTTCTAAAGAATAAAATTTAGAATAAGTTTAATTTCAATTTTAATTTTAATTTAGTCCTATTTAGTTTAATAGGGGTATGTAAACTTTATAACCAAGTAACAGAACAATCTTAAGGTGCAGGGGATTTTTATAATATTTGACATTGTTTTTTTTATATCTAAAAATTGTTATCATCATTGTAATTCTTCACAAAACTTAGTTAAATTTTAAAGTCAGAAATATCATATTCAGAAAACTCTTAGATTTGAATAAATTATAGTTAGAAACTGAGAAATTAAAGTATCAAATTTTTACAACATTTAGCTTTTACAATATACAACGAATAATTTAAAAACTCTTAATTATGATTTATTAATAATATTGACTTCAATCACATTTAAGAATATTAACAAACTGAACTTAATTCCAGGTTTAAAATAATTAACAAACTTTACTAATTTAATTTTATATTTCCCAAGTAAAAACTTACCACTCACTGAATTTTATAAAACGTGAGACATTTTTTTAAGGTTCTTTGAATTAAAAATTGATAAATGCAATATTTAATGAAACATTTCTTCTATAAAATATAGATTACTTAAATATATCATAAATCTAGTAATAGAATCTTTTTTTTTTCTAATATCTAGTATAATATTTAATTACATTTATAATAATTTTACAAACTTTTGTATTAATTTCAACGGAAATCAAAAACAATAAATCCTTTTTTTTTTTTTTTAAACTTACAGGGAATATTTATTTCTACCCCTTTTTTTTCTGACAAAGAATCATCTTCATCATTAAATAATGTCAAAAAAAAAATCCTATGATTCACTCCTTTAAGAGGTTCTTTGAAAAAAAGTTTTAAAAAGAAATTGCTTGAGAAAAAGTAAAATTTAAATTTAAACTGACCATTATTGAAATTGACCCTTTCAATTTTATACAAGTCCTATAAAGATAGTAAATAAAATAAACGTGCCAGTTAGATCATTAAGAAAGGGACAGATGCACAAACCCTGGTTCTCAAAAAATTACATATATTTTTATTTTTATTTTTAAACTGAATTCAACCATTTAAATTTTAGGTTCACAAAGCAGTAAAGAAGTTGTTATATTTGTATATATGTTAAATACTTTACGCCTGATACCTGCCAGGTACAGTTTCATTACTGTCTTTTCTATCAAGCAACGAACGAGTCGTCCCATATATTTCAGCGTCTTCACGCTTTTCCACTGTTGCTATGTGATTAAATTTGCTTGTTTAAAATTTTCAGCCCAATATAAATTTGCTTTCTTTAAATTCATCACTGAATCACCATTACTATTCTGCCAAGTTGTTTATTGTTTCGCCTAAATTTGCTGGCAAAGTCATAATATTTTTGTATATCTCAATTACTGTTATTGCTTCCAAATTCCTTATGAAAATGGTTACAACTGAAACTTTAATTCCATATATTCCATATATATATATATATATATATATATATATTCTAATATAATTATATAAACATATTTGAAAATTTAACAATCTAGTTAATGCTTCTATATTTTGGAAGACCATTGTACTTGCTTACAAAAAAATTTTATGTTAAATTAAAAGAAAAAGGACGAAAAGGATTTTTTATTTCTTGAATCCATACATTACATACAACCAAATGTACTGGGATTGAACTTTAAAATGTGAAAAAGGACGAAAAGCTGATTTTTTTTAAACAGATATGAAAGTCATGAAGGGTGAAGAAATATTAATAATAGAAAATGATTTTTTTTTCAAAATATATGCACAAACATGCATAGGTAATATAAGTCCTTGAAGGAATTCTTTAAATTTTTTTTTGTTTCATTTTTTATATGTCATTTGCATAATTATAAAAAAAAAAATAAAAAAGGAGAGATCTTTAAAATATAAACAATAAATTTTTATCTTTGAAATGGACATTACTGACCATTATCCAGTATGTCTCTAGTTTCTTTTATTTTTTTATTATATTTTTTTTTTTTATATAAAACAAATAACTTGAAATTGTTTAATTCCTTCGTGGTATCAATGTATTAATTTAAAATTCAGCCGTTTATTCATTCATAATCTAAAAAATAAGGAATTTGTCTAACAGTAAAAAAGTAATCAAAAATAATGGACATTCAGTTAAATTTTATAACAAGCGAGGACATCAGAATGTCTGTGTTCTAATTGAATTTATTTAAAAATATGAAAATCTTACTTAACTTGTTTTGCAACTTATCATTTGTTTTTTTTTTTGTATTTGAAGAATTAAAATATCGTATTTTATCATACAAATAAATAATAATGGTCAAGAATTGTATTCACAAAAAAAATTAAGAATAATAAAAATAACATATCTTCTTTTTTTCTTCTTTATTAAAGAATATACCAATGTCATAGTTGTATAGTTTGTTTAACGTAGATTATTATATGATATCGGTATGTCATAGCATGGGTATTTGAAGCTCGTGAGAAAAGGATTTTCTTTAACAATAAATATACGCAGTACTCACATATGTGGAATTATAAAAACATTTTTTTTTGTTAACTTTGGTAATTGGTGATGTGTGATGGTCAGTTATTTAAAAAAAAAAAATATATATACAAATTTGCTTACTTAATTCCTTAGCAAAATTGTAATTTTTAATGCGTTTTTAATTTAAAACCGGAATTTGGTTTTATAATATGTCTTTTTTATATTTTAAAAAGAATAAATTATCATAGACAAAAATTTAAAAACGGTCATGTGAATTATTTTTCAATAGAAAAATAACAATATAATTTTTATAATAAGCAAAACAAAACATAAATACAAATTTCTTTCTTATAAGTCTGTAAACAATAAATTAATCTTATGCATATTTTTAATTTTAGCTTTTTCCATGATTTTTTAGGAAAAGAATTACTGACCAGATGGTAAATTATAGCCGTTATAAAGATTTCTATCAAATGTCCTGTCTTCTATATAAAAGAAACTAACAGTCTTTTGAATTGTTTAATTCTTTTGTTTTTTTTCTAGAAAATATCTTTTTTTTTATCCTTGTAAAAATTTGCAAATTCTAATAAAAAAAAATAGTTTACACAAAATTTACAATATTTTTTTTATTTTAATCAAATATATAACATGAAAACAAAATAATAAATACTTAATAAAAAAAGATCTTATTTATTAAAAAATTTCATCTACCCATTGCAACAGCTTCATCTGCCATAGCGATTTCATCTGTTGGTGCTTTAGCACCCTTTTTCTTTCCTGAATACCACATAAAAAGAATTCCTGTTAGTAAATTAGTTGAGAAAACAAACCAAGCCAGATAAACTCCATAACCGTACCTAAAATATAGTTTTAAGAAAAATATAATAAGCTATTACATTATAATACATATAATATTTTAACGTACGATAATACAGCGCCTTCAGGATATGTATACAATAAATGTTCTTTAGTATAATCAACTGATGCAAATAAAACTTGTAAAACAACAACACTAGTTGCCGCTGATATAAAATGAATACCACCAGCAAGCCTTTTAAACATATATCTCGGATTCATGAATGTGTAAAATGAAAAAACGGAACCCATTGACATAATTGCAACCGTTATACAAGCAAAAGATGCTTGAGTTCTAATATAATCTAAAAATAAAGTATTGAAAATAAATTATACAAATTACATTATAAAAAAAAAGCAATTAAATGTTTTTTTACCAAGAACTTCTTCATCAAAAGCTAAATCTCTTTCCATCGAATCGCCAGTAGGAAACATATCAATATACCAACATCGTTCTAAAACAATATTAATATTTAAAAAATAAATTGTATATATGTTATACATGATAATGTATTACCATTCTTAATATAATCATAATGTCCTTGCAATCCTTTACCTTTTTTAGGAGGTAAAGGCGGTACCAATTGCAATACAACACCTTCTTCATTTAAAATTGTTGCTGGCAAATCTAAATCACGACAGTAAAGAGATATTAATTTTGGTGTTGAACTATAAAGAGTCCAATTCTTCATAAGAGCTGCTTGACATACGTCTGGTATTACTAAATTATAAGTAATTTCATTGGAAACTACTGTAACTAAACCATTACCAAATATTTTTTTCTCATATAAATCTTTAATATTTGTAGGATCAACTTCCACTGCTTTGGATCTTTTTGGTTTTCGATTGTAATATTTATCTACAATCAAAGTTTTAAATGTATTTTTCAATAATTTGAAATTTTTTTCATCATTTAGTAACCAATAGGCAAACATTTTTTCTTTAGCCATTTCTGTAAAGTTATCCATATGCATATTAAAGTTTTTATTGCTAATAATTTCTTTAAATGAATCTTTTTCAGCAAGTACCCGCTTTGCTTCATTTTGATTATTTACAGTTTTATAAGCAATTGATGATATGTTGATTGCAACATTGTCAAATTCTACAGCTACTGGAGTCGAAGTTTTACGACACATCCGCCATAATCCTTGATGTGAATTAAGGAAAAATCTCCGTGTTTCGGGAATAAAAATACCTAAAATTATTAAAAAAAAATATGTTAGTATGTATTAGGTATTTATTTATTAGAATTAAAATTATAAATTGGCTAAACGAAATTAGAACCCAAGAATTTTTAATTCCTTTCTGCATCTTCATTAAGTGAGTAACTACCAAGTAATCATCCCATAACAAAATTCAACATTATATCACATTATATGGAAGCTACTTTGAATTTATTTTATTTTTAATAAAATTTATAAGGTATTATTTAAAAATAAAAATTTATAAAACAAAACATATAAACAATTGTTTTTGTTTAGTATTTATATTTACCATTTAGAAAATGTCAAAAACATATGTATTTGTTTAGTCATTTCACATGAAGTTAGAAGTATGCTGAAATGTCAATTGTCATGTCATTTAGTTTTATTCCTAATTTCCTGCTATTCAATTCCTACTTTTACAAATATCTGTTAATTTTAAAACACTTTTTATAATTTAATATTTATTTTTTAGAATTTTAAGTTCCAATTAGAGAGAAAGTTATATAAAAAAAATTTATTCACAATTTTATTTGAAAAATTAGAAGATTCCATTAATTTAATAGATTTCATTTTATTTCAAAGGAATTTTTCGATTTGTTTATTTCAGAATTTTTTTGTTAAAATTTATTTATAATTTTATTAATTTCATTTAATTAATTTTATTATGTTTTTCAAGCAAATACATATGTATATAATTATATTAAAAATAATATAATTTTTCAAATGATTTGTTTTAACAATCATTAAAATTTAATTATCAAAAATTCACCTGATAATATAACATACTTTAATCTAAATCAGAATAAAAAATCTTTTACTATATAAAATAATAAAAAAAAATTAAATTATTTTGAAAGAATTTTTAAAAGTAATAAATCAGACACCTATATTTTATTTTCTTAAGACTTTGACTTTCATTTAGATTAAAATATTTTAATAGCCAAAACATTTTTTTAAAAATAAAAAAAAAAAAATAATATATATTGTTTATTATGTTATATCATAAAGTAACATATATATAGAGTATTCACGTAGAACAAAATTCGTTAGTCATTTCTTTTTAAAAATCCCGTCCCATTTTACTCAATATCCCGTCCCATTTTTACTCAACACTCAAAATTCATTTTAAAACTCAAATATTTTTACTTAAAAATTGAGAAGAATTTTTTTTAAGCTCTAGAAAAAAAAAAAATTCTTCATAATTTGAATATTATGATATTATATGAAGAGTATATGTATTATGTAAGTATATGTATGTACATATTCACATATTTACATTTTTATGCATATTTTTATGAATGTTAAGAAAAATGTATGTGTGTACATATTTTTTTGTAAATGTAACTTTTTTTATGTGATATTTTTCTCTATTTTTTTTTTGATGTATTTTTTATGTATTCTTATTTTGATATTAAGAATTATAATTAATTTAATAAAGGCGTGCATTTTTAAAAGTGTGAAGTGTTTATTTTGTTATGAACATATTATTAAGTATTAAAATTTGAATTAAAAAAATTGAGGAACAAAATTTACATGTAAGTATTAATTTATAAATTTTCTATTAGAATAAGTTATAAGCAATTAAAAAAGAAAAATAACATTCGCTACATGACAAGTTATCACTATTAAAGTAATTACATATTTTTACGAAATTTTTTTTTCTACAAAATTTGAATTTCCAGTTAAAAATTTTTTTTCATATCATCCAAAATTTCGTGTAATTACGAGGTATAACTTGTTGTTTAGAAGCCACAACAAAATCTGATAAATATCTTCCATGGTTTAGGGAAAATGATGAATGCTACACGCATAAAATAAAGTTTTTAGAGTTACTAATTAATCTTTTGCTAAAAAAGCAAGCAAAATGGTTAAGGGAAAAGCTTTTAAAAAATGACGAAAAAAAAGGTGAGAGTAATCAAAGTAAAATTAAAATATTAAATGCATAACTTATTTTTAATATATTTCATAATATCCGTCTGTCTGTCTATTTGTCTGTTTATTTCCGTCCGTCTGTCTGCATATGTTTGTACGTCTGTCTATCTATTTGTCTGTGGTTTAAAAAAATTTTCTCATTATATATAGTTTTAGCAAATAAATTTTTGTATGTAATTTGTAATACTATGTAATTTATTAAAATAATTTTTATTTTTTGAATAATTTACTTGATACCTATATTATTTTCTTTTCATGAACGAGAAAATTGGATGAACACGATTGAAGTACCTAATCATAATATAATTTTGTAAATATGGAATGTAAATAACTAAATTTAAGTTAATGAATATTTTTGTTTGTTTTCGATAATTTTTTTTAGTCAATGAATTGTTTTGTTTTGTTTATACCTATGTACATATTTTATATTATATTTTTTTTTTGGTATAAGGGTTTTTTATGCCGAAAGGAATATAAAATATTATAGCTTTTTTATATATTTTTCAATAATGTAATGCAATACTTATTCCATTTGGCTTTTTCATTTATTAACTAACTTAAGAATTAATAATAAAACAGAATTATTTAAAAAAATATTGAAATTTTATTAAATTTTATATTTTTACCTTTCATGTCCATTTAAATTTAAAAAAAAAAAATTTGAGTCAATCAAAATAACGAACTAAACTCTTCTTAAACGTAAAATTCTTATATATACTTATTAAAATGATAAGATTATTTATGATTTTACAAGCCATACAACTTTTAATAATAAGCTTGTCTGTCGCACATTCATTCAACATTAATATCAAAAGTTACAAATAATAAATATGAAAATAAATTTTTCTATTTTGATTTACAAGAAGAACGAAAAATACACTTAGCTGTTTTAATTTCATATTTCACACATGCATCGATAAAAGATGTAAAATCTCTATTTAGTTTTTTTAATTTCAAATCAAAGTAACGAAAAAAAAGTAAAAAGACCTTAAATATTTTATATGTGTTAATATACCTATACACTATGCATGCAGTATAGATTTAGCTTTTCATACTTTTATATGGAATAAGAAGAATAATGTATAAAAATAAATATGTATGTATGGATGTATATACCCTTCATATAGTTTTTTAAAGGTATATTAATAAATACTCAAAACAAGAAATTGAGAAGAATTTTTTTTTATTTATGAGTTTAAAACAAATTATTCTCAATTTTTAAGTAAAAATAATTGTTATGAGAATAATTTTTGAGTACTGAGTAAAAACGAAAAATATTTTTTAAAAAAATTGGTAAAAAAATTTTACTCTACGTGAATACTCTATATTATATGTTACTTTATGGTTATATTTATATATGTGCTATGTTCAGATTAAAAGACCAATAACAAATTTAATTAACAGTAGGAAAATTCAAAAATGAAACATTATAAAATGATATGAGCTGTAGAAACACGTGAACAAAAATAAAATATAAATAGATTAAAAATTTCCAAAAAAATATTTTTTAGAAAGTTTTTTATTAAATATAGCATTGTTAACGTAACATTTATGCCTTGCCCACAATTATCGCAGCCATGACGCAGCATCGAAGCTACGAAATTTCAAAAAACGTAGCTATCAAATTTTCAAAGCACAATGCAAAATGTTGAAAGCGTAAAAGTGACATTTAATATAAACATATTAAGTAAATAAAAATAATTAATTATTCAATCACTGAACTGAAAGTAAAGTAAAAAATTTAAAAAATGTTAAATTTTTAATTTTATTATTTGTGTAGTAAATTAATTAATTTTTATAATTCTACTAACTAATATCTGGTGCGCGTTGCCGCGCCTCTCAATGAGGGTTTAATTGAAGTTGATTTTACTGTAAAAAGTTAACACAAAAAAAACACACGATCTAAATGTCTAATTTTAAAATGTATGAAAGCAATTTTTTTAAAACGATTTTTCTAGGATTATTCTAGTAATTTTTGAAACTTTCTGTAATTCAAAGCAGTAATAACTACTTTCCAAAATTGGACGTAACTCCAAAACATTTTTTTTGACCAATCGTAGGACCGACATGTGTTACCAAACACCAAACCTGTTAACAAATTCAACTCCATTTTCAAGGTGCTTCACGCCTATTAAATTTGGAGTCAACCGGTCAAACCGTTTCAAATTTAGAGTAAAGTAACGAAAAATTCTATAAAAAGCCGCTGTGCCGTAATGGGTTAATGGAACTCAACAATAAAAATTTTTGAGACTTTTCTTTGCACAAAGGAATATTGCGCAAAATTGGACATAATTTGCTTGAAAAATTTTATTTTGATAATCGTCGGGCCAACATGGGTTAACAAATTCCAAATCTGTTAATAGAGTTAACTCCATTCTCAAAACGGAACACATATACAAAATTTGAAGAAAATCGGGTAAACCGTTTTCATTTTAGAACAAAAAAGTTTAAATACTTGCACCACAGCCACAATTTAGCTGTTCTTTAGAGCAAAATTTTAGGCCCACGATTTCGATTTTTCCATACACGATTTTTCCATACCCAAAAACCTTTATATACAAATTTTTAAGAAAATTGTCCGAGCAGTTAGAATTTCAACGTTATTGGCTGCGCTCATTGTGTTCACTAGATTAAAAATCATTTCACAAGTAAATGTGTGCGTGTAAAAGCAAAATATTTTATATAGATATTTGAAATATTAACGGTACATTCTAACGAATATTTTTTGATGGCCAAGGTCAATTTTAAAAGAAACATATATGAAAAGTTTAATAAAATTATTAAAATAAATTCTTTGACAAAATAGAATATATAAAATATACTTTAATATTTCAAATATCTACATAAAATATTTTGCTTTTATACGCACACATTTACTTGTTAAATAATTTTTTATCTAGAGAACACAATGAGCGCAGCCAAAAACGTTGAAATTCTATTTCAATTCTGAGTTGATATAACTATGTGTGTCAGTTCGTCGGTTCCACCAATAACTCAAAAACAAAAAGGACAAAAGCATAAAATTCTAGTAAAATATATTAAATATTTTATGGTTTCGAAATCTTATTTATCAAAATTTCGTGTATCGATCGAAGCTTTGAATAAACTATCTACTTTTAATTAATTCACCGAGCTCTTATTTATTTTATTATAATTAATTTTATTTAATCTTTAACTTCTACAACTTATTCATACATTATATATCTATGACAAATTTAACATGAATAGACGAATTTTTAAGTGAACAGTTAAGTATCGATTGTATCGACGTTAATATATTGATGACAGGGTTATAATATACAACAAGTTGAGTACTGCCATATGAATTTATTACCAACACTTGCAAATTCTTATTTATTTTTTTTTTTGTTAAATCTTATTTTTAAGGAAAAATTAACCTCATACATAAAAAAAAATAATAAACAGAAAAGTAAGTTTTTTGTTGATATTCCTAATGAACTTTTTTGGGACTCCACAAAAAATAATCCCCAAAACAAAAAAGAAATAAATAACATTCTATTAAAATTTGTTCGTGACAAAATACCATCTTATCTAATAAGTAAAATGAAATAATTTTCGAATAATTGGGGAATGTGCAAGATACTGAATTAGAATGGATTTGATTACGAAAACAGAACTTCCAGTGTTTTAGGTATAATGGATTTAGGTTAGACTTCTATATATTTGGTCAGTATTTTTTTAAATAAACGGTCGGTATTTTTTTTAAATAAATTATCATTATAAAATAATATTTTGGTCAGTATAGATAATTAACGGTCAGTAAAATTTTGTATATTTGGTCAGGACTCAGGATAGTTTTATTTATTGGTAAGTAAATTATTTTTTTTTAATCAGTATAATTAAAAAACAAGGCAGTATTTTTTTTTAATTTAAAATTTTTCTTACACAAAAAAAGATTATTTAAGTAATATGTACATACATATATAAAAAAAACAACAAAATATTAAATTTTTATTCTTATTCAATTAAAAGAGCACGGGTTGTTAACTTTCTATAATTTTAATTTATTATTAACTTTACAAGTATCTTGTCTGAGTCAAACTAACTTGTTGTTTAATTTTTTTTACAATAAAACGATAAAAAATCTAGAAGGTAAATTGAATGACAAAAAATGTTTGGGTTTTCCAATTAAAACCTTAAGGTAAAAGGATATTTTTGGGTTTTTCAATTAAGACCTTAAGGTAGTAAGTTGGCTTTTCATGATAAAAATATAAAAATTACAGACGTAATACCCTTGTTTTGGGTTTTTTTCATAATTCATATTTTAATTAATGAAATATAAAAACTTATAATTTTTTTATTATATACTGATATTTAATTTTAATTACTGATAATTTATTTAAAATACTGACCATTTATTTTATCTACCAACATTTTAATTAAAATACTGATCGTTTTCATATTAGCCGGCGACAAACTGATCATTTATTTTACCTACTGACATGTTATTTTAAATACTGACCATTTGTTTTATCTACCAACATTTTAATTAAAATACTGATCGTTTTTATATTAGCCGGCGCCATACTGATCATTTATTTTACCTACTGACATGTTATTTTAAATACTGACCATTTATTTAAAATACTGACCAAAAATATATAAAAATACTGACCCATTAAATAGCAGCCTTTAGGTTATATACAAGATTGCCTTATCATAAATTTTTATTTCCTGTTTATTATATACTTTTAATTGAACTTGCCTGTGTCTATGGCTTTATTTTTCATTCTGTCAGTTAGTGATACATTTATATTAGAAATTGACAATTGTATGGTTCAGTGGTTAGTGAAGTGGCTGACGGTGTAAATAGGTCTGAGTTCGATCCTCCTTGAAGAAAAAAATATTTTTGTTTTTTTTTTAAATTCAACAGAAATAATAAAAAAAATTACAAATAAAATTAATTTATTTGTATAGTTTCTTTAAATATTTGTAACTTTAAGAACTAAAATATTTCACTTTCATAATATAAAAACATAGACCAAATAATTATGTAGACGATCAGTTTCATATAAATTAATAATAATTTAAAATAAAAAGGGTTTTTTTTTATGTCAGTCCGTACATTTTTGGTTCATTAATTTAAAATGTATACAAGTAAATTGCTGGTATAAGATTGATGGCAGATCTTGTGCATTTAAAAGAGTTTTAATATAAAAGTAAATTGTTGGATTAATTTTAACATAAAGAAGAACTGTCTTTCATTTCAAAGATTTTTTTTATTTTATTTTATTTTCATAATTAATAATCTATTAAATCTAATTGCATTAAAAGTTATTAAGACAATTTTTTAGCTGATTTTTTCTTTAAATTTTATTTTTTCAAATTTGTCGCATATTTAAATCTGAAAAAACCCATTCGAAAACGACTGGAAAGTTGGAAAACTGTGCGTTGAACACAGTGATGCTATATAGAAATCAAGAAGCTTTCTAAGAATCAAATATTCTTATGGCCAGATACCATAATAAAAATATGAATTTTTAAATTAAATTATTTTCCTTTGAATATTATCCAACAAATTCAAAAAATAAAAATAAACAATAAGTTTTTATTCTCTTCAAAAAAAACAATCAAAACAAGGAAAAATAAATTTTTTCATTTTATTTATTTGTTTTAAAAGTCAATAATGAAATTTTTAATAATAAAAAATTATAAATTAAAAAAAAATACCTAATTATTTATTTTGCGGACAATATGAAATATTTCACATACAATTTAACATAAGTAAATAAATATGTAGATATTATGTAAATAAAAGTTCATTAATAATATTTTGGTTTTTTTTGTTTTAAAAATAAAAAAGATTAGTGGCGCTAAAAATATTGACAATTTAATTCTAATATTAATTTAGAATAGGTAGATATATCTTAAGATGTATCTAAAGATTTTTTTTCTTGCTTTTGTGAATAATTAAGAGATAAAAATAGAAAAGTAATTTAACAAAACCTACAATGACCGAGGTCATTTTTCTTTTGATTCTTGTTTTTTTTTTTTTTAATAATAATTTTTTATTATATTTTTTTTATTTTCGTTTGTCATTTTAAATTCCAAAAAAAATAGAAAATAAAAAAAATTTAATTTTGAAGTTTGCCAAAAAAAAAAAATAAAACCCATCACTTTTTAGAACTTGTGCTTTTCAGATAGTCACAATTGCTTAAATTTCTTTTCAACTAAATGAAATATTGTCAATTTTGTTGTTCTTCTTTTTCATTTTTATTTTGAATTTTTGTATTAAATGGAATTTTGATAAAAACAAAAAAAGAATACCGACTCATTGTAAAATATTACTTTTTTTCAACTTTTTTGTTCTAATATATTAAAAATTAATAACGAATCACCCACGAAATTTAGAGACAATGTCATTGACAAGCAAGCCTATAATAATGAATAAAAAAAAAATGAAAAACACTTTATTTCCTAATGACTCGGAAAATTTCTATTTCTAATGTTGAAGATAATTAATTTTTAAAAATATATAAAATATGGTATCCGGTCAGTTTACAGAAAAACAATTCACATAAAAACAATTCATAGAAAATGTATAAAAAGCAATTTACAGGAAAACAATTCACCGAAAAATAATTCATTAATATGTTGTAGAATTGTTAACGTTCCTTGCCTGATCCTTCGAATACTTCTTTTCATGGACACTATAGAAGGCAAATGTTGTTTAACTGCGTTCATTACTTTAGTTGAACAATTAGCTACTACTAATTGACTAGAATCTTTAGTCAAGTCTGCTTCATCCTTTAAATTTTCAATACATCTTTTCATTATAAATAAAATTTACCTATTTAGTTCAATAAACATTTTACCTATTCAACTATATCATTCTTTGTTTTCTTTGTAAATAGTTTCTTATTTTAAGGAAGAATTAATTCACAGAAATGGATTTTACGGAAAAAATAATTTCTTGAAAGTCGCGTAAAATCCGTTTCTGTGAATTAAGCTTCTGTGAATTGTTTTTCTGTGAATTGAGCTTCTGTGAATTATTTTTCTGAGAATTGTTTTTCAGTGAATTGTATTTTTGTAAACTGACCTAAATTCATAAAATATATAAAATAATAATAACAATAATTTTAATTGTTTTGTATTTTAGTTTAAAGGTAAAAAATGAATGAGATGAATCCTATTTATAATTTTATAATAAATTGAAATTGGAAATTTATGACTCGTGGTTTCATAAAAATACAAAATTGGTGAATCAATAAAATTAACAGTTAATTTGTGGATACTTTTTAGAATAATTACTCCTTCTCTCTTATTATATTTTATATTAATAAACTTTTATCATCTGTCAAATTACTATGAATATATCAATTATATATAAATATAACAATTTGGAACTTAATTAATATGTATTTTAAGTTTTTATAATAAAATATTATATAATTAAATTTAAATTAATTAAAATATTTTATTTAGTTATAAGAACGTATACTTATAGTATTTATTTATTGTTTATTGTAAAAGGATCATAAAAAATTCCAATCAGTACTAAAAACATAATTCTGTTATACGAATGTAATATATTAACTGACAAATGCTATACAACAATAATATATAAATCTTTACATCAATACTGTTATATAAGTTAGGTTTGTTTCTTGGATAATAAAAACAAAAAAAAAAAGGATTTTAAAAATATAAATAATTAATTTTACATACTTTTTGGCGAATATATTTAAAATTATTGTATTTTTGAAAAAAGGATATAAATCAAAAATTTAGATAAAATACAAAATATAAATTATCATAAAATTGAAAAAGTTAAGGTAATTATAAAGTTAAATTTAAAAATCAAATTTAATTAAATAAAAAATAAATACACTATATTTTTTTTTTGTAAATTCAAATTATAATTATGAAAAAAAGATATAAAATAGGATATAAAACTGTATACATATAAAATATAAACTGATATATGAACAATACAAAATAAATTCAAACCAGTATAACAGTTTTACTCATTGAATGGAATGATAAAATTAAACCAAGAGAGTAATTTTAAAATTGATTAAATAAAGGATTGAAAAATTCCATAAAGAAGAATCGAAGACACAGAAAATATGAAACCACAGACTAATATACTATATTATATAGTATATTAGTCTGTGATGAAACTCTACAAAAATTAAAAAACAAATCACATAAAAGGAAAATGGAAATAGAATAATAATTGTTTATTATAAATATAATTTACAATTAAATTTTTACTTATCAAATAAGGACTACAATTTACTTCATAAAACAGCATTTGATGAAACCTTATCGAATAAAATATCACAGGACTTCACAAAAAATTCTATTAGGTATATTTTTAATCCGGAAATGTCAAGAGATACAAGCTGTTTTTTATAAGTTTTATATATATATGTAACAAAAATGTATTTTTCAAAGTTTTTGAATTGGGAACTTGATATTTTGATAGAACTTAGATCTTAAAAAATAAGAGTAATTCTTTGAAAAAACGAGGAAGAGTGTAGTAGAGTAGACTGGGTCAACTCTGGGATACCCGTTTGACCGTAATATAAACATTATATCATTCGGTTTATTACTTTTGGAAAAATTTCAAACATTTAGCTTTATTAGATGTAGTGTAATGCTCACATAAAAAAAGAAGTTGTATGGCAAGTACTCGAACCCGTGGACCAAAATGGCTGGATTTAAATACCGATGGCGTCTATTGCGTAAAAACGAATTTGTGAAAATTTCAAAATCCTAGCTCCTTTATTTTTTGATTTATCGTGCGGACGGACGGACATACATAGCTAAATCAATTTATTTTTCGATTCTGATCCGATTCATACAATTGAGTCTATACCTACTCCCCTTAATTCTTTGCGTCACAAACATAATGGCAAATTTATTATACCCTTTAACCTATAACTTTCAATTTATAAGCTGTAAGGGGTCAAAAATTCAAAATATGGAATTTTGAAACACTTGTAACTTGAATACCTGTTTAAATTTGTTTGAAATATATTTGTATATTTTTTAAAGTATGCTAACAATTTTGCTTCATCATATGGGATTTTCTTGAATTGGAAGAAAGTCTCCCAGAATTTTTTACAATTTTTAAAAAATGTTTAACAAACGTTCTTAAAAAATTATTGTAAACTATTTTTCAATCTACTCTTTACTCAAAATTTATTATGAATTTGTTGTTTGATTTTGGAAATATGTTTTTTTTTTAACTCTTTCTATTCACAATAACTAATAGAATAACGCCGAATAATATTAGGTCTTGTGATCAGGGTTACCAGGTCTGAAACTGGAGAGGGACCCCAAAAATCTAAAAAAAAGTAGCCCAAAGTAGCCCAAAGCAGCTCAAATTTAAAAAGGTTTTAATTACAAACAATCTTTCATTTAAAGAATTTTATTTAATTATTCGAAATAATATAACGAAATAATTTTAATTCATTTTTTTTTTTGTTATATTTTATATAATTAAATAATTTTAATTCATTAAATTAATTAAATAATAACATCTTAGTAAAGCTATAAATCACATAAATCAAATTTATAATTAAATTAAGAAAATCAATAATTAAATTTAGAAAATCATGAAAAACTTCGTCTTGTATATATGTATGTACCTATACATATAAAATTGTTTATATCTGATTTTAAACCAACCTTTAAACTTCGGAATATTTTCCCAACTGATTTTATATTTCTTTTGGTATTTTTCCCATTTACCCATTTTGCAATAATGATGTAGGGAATCTTTAAATTTTTAATTATCTATTTATTTTATTTTAAATTGTAAATTCTCATAATAACAAAATTTAAACATCACTTTTAAATCGTAAAAGGTGAAAAAAACTACAAATAAACCAGTACACGAAAGTCGATAAACAACGTTACAGAAAATTAAATTTGAAAATTACATTACATGGCATATAAATTTATTGACATTTAATTTAGGTACGTTTTAGAATTTTACGTGTAAAAGAAACTAGATAGTTTTATTTTTACATTGTAGTAAATCGACTACATCTTTTAATTTTAACTTTTAGAAGTAAATTTAGAATTTTTTGAAGATCCCAAAATCACAATAATAAGACCCATTTAATATTAAAAACGATCAATTTTTAATAAACAAAATACTAATTATTAAAAAATATTGAAAAATCAAAAGTACAAGATTGTTCTATGAAAATAATCACACATTTACATGCATTACATATAAAATATATAAGTAAATTTAATTTTTATTTTAAATTTTAAAAAATTTTACTTATATATACATATAATATATATATTTATACCTTCTTTTCCTGATATAATAATCCAATGATCTGTTGCAACTGCAACAATCCAAACAATTAATGACAAGCATACAAGTAATGTACAACCCAATAATAGTCGCCTTTCAAACATCCATTGATCTAATAATGGTTTACGTTTTTCTTCTAATGATGAATTTGAATGTTCTCTTCTTCTTAGACCCATGTTTTAATTTTATTTTTTTTTTTTTTTTTATTTTATATATTTTATTTATTAAGTAAAATTTAATTTAAAGCACAACATACATATATATAAATTTTAAAAATAAATTTATTATATTTTTATTTTAAATTTTGTCATATATGCGAAGAATCTTATATAAAATTCATTTAAAACATTGAATTATTGAATTTTTGATAGGAACTTTTTTATTTTAATTTTTTTTTTTTTTAATAATTTTTATAATTATTTAAATTTGAATATTTTATATTAAAGAATTTTTAAGAATTCCAATAATTTACACTCTAATAGTTTTTGGCGGATATTGCATTACGATTGCATTTGTTTTTATGTATTATATATAAATACACACATACATATATAAAATGACATTACCTGTAAAAATAGCGTTTAATTGAATTTTCAATATTTTTATATTTTTTTAATTAAATAAATACGAAATTTTAAATAAATATTATTAATTTTAACATTATTATTAATATTAATTGAGTTTTTAAAGTAAAAAGTTAAAACTGTCTTTTTAATTGAAATTTTTTGACTTTTTTTTGTGTTTTACACAATTTTAAACATAATTTCTATTGTTTTTATACTGATGATTCTTATATTGATTTATTTCAAAATGATTTCTTTATTTTTAGTAAAACATGATATATTTTATATTTTTTGTTTTATTTTGGTTTTTTTTTTTTTTTATTTACATTTTAAGGTTTTTTTTTTTTTTTCTAAATTTTGTTCGCGAAAATTATCTAGTTGATGGGATTCGTTTTTCTGTACTATTGGATGAACTTAAACTGTGTCAAAAGAAAATTTGAATTTTTCTTTTTGCGAGAAAATGAAATTTTTTTTTTCAATTTTTTTTTCAAATTTATTTTTTTTTTTAGTTTTTTTCTAAAATTTTGCAGATTAAGTAGACAAAAGAATTTCTAATTAAAAAAAAATTTTATATAAATATACATATGCAACATAAATA
This sequence comes from Dolichopus griseipennis, assembly GCA_963082915.1. NCBI lineage: Eukaryota > Metazoa > Arthropoda > Insecta > Diptera > Dolichopodidae > Dolichopus > Dolichopus griseipennis. The sequence continues at coordinate 144,846,454 of OY720442.1, read as the reverse complement.
TAAACGTATATATACACATATACAGCGATCAAAAATAATATTAAAACATGTTGTAGAAAATTTTGAAACATCCCGGTAAAAATTAAGACATTGAATTGAATTTTTTTTTAATTAGAAATGATCGATTAATTTTATTAATATTTTTTTTTTTTAAATGAAGCTTAAAATGTGCTTAAAATAAGAACTAAAATTTGAAATATATATGCAATTTTTATTTTGTCTATCCATTCATAAATGTTAATCAGTCATTCGGATTCGGTTAGTGTTTCATAAATAATAATGTGTAGCTACTTGTCAGTCTACATAGAAAACTTGTATTGAAAATATTTGTAATTCAGTATAATTATTGAAATAAAATTAATTAAACAGCCTGACTATATTATGTGCATGTCGGAACAGGGGAGATATATTCATATATTAGAACTGATCGAATGAATTCCACATACAATTTAAACATGAGATAGTACTACGCCTTATAACACGCCGTATAAATGTCTTAGATTTTCAATAAATACAGTTCTATTTTTGTTTATATTGTAATAATTTTGTACTTGAGTTTTATGGTATTCTATATCAGTGAGTTATATTATTTAATTGAAATATTTGTTTACATTTTTGTATTTGTTTATATTGTTATATTTATTTATTTTGTATTTTATTATATATATAATTATTAATTATAAATTAAGCCATTAATTTGAACCCAAAGGCGAATGGTAGCTGAGTCAAGTTGAAAACCAGATAAAAGTTTTTTCACTTTCAGTGGGATTCGAATCTGGGGCCTCTCGCATGAAAGTCGGAACTCTTACCACTGTGCCACCCAGCCGTTAATTAAATTGAATTAATATAAACCAGTTTGTTTATTGTGAAAATACAAAAATATAATTAAATAAATATAAAATTGTAAATAACAAAGTCAAATTAAAGGTGGTGTCAGAAAAAAATGTTTCAACAACAAGAAACCATTAGAAAAGTTAATTAGTTTAATGGAAGCTAACGCACTAATTGGCAAAGGAATTTCCAAAAAAAAACGATTCGGAGGAAAAGCGGTAAATATTTAACTTCTTCCGAACAAAACCAAAAAAAAAAAAAAACTTACAAAATTAAAGAATTTGAAAAGTCCCTTGAACGCCTTCTCATATTAAACAACCACAAAAAACTCATTATAAAAATGATTATTAATAAATATAATACCGTCAGAACACTAAACAAAATGTTTCGTTTAAGTTATTTTTTGTTGTCAAAAAATCAAAATTGAAACAAATTGATTCAATTAATTGAAACTAATTCAATTGACTTAGCCGACACCAGGAAATTTTTGAGTTGAATTGAAAAATGTCAAAATTAACCAAGTGGAATTGATTTTCCCGACACCACCTTAAATCTAATTTAATACAAGAAACTAAAGAAAATTTGATGTACCACGGTTAAAAATTGCATTTAAAAACTTCGATCTATTAAAATATACGAGTATAATGCCCTACCTGCAAATGTAAAGGATACTTATAGTTTCAATAGTTTTAAATTAGGATTAAAAAAAATACGTTAAAACTACTAAAATAAATAAAAATATTTAACTTCTTAAATTAAATATTATATAGAATAGAGAAAATATTAAAAAATTATAAATTCAAAATTCATTCATATTAAATTAGAATAAAATTAAAGAAACTATCCAAATAAATTAATTTTATTTGTAATTTTATTTTATTATTTTTGTTGAATTTAAAAAAAAAAAAACAAAAAAAATTTTAGGAGGATCAAACTCAGATCTATTTACAACCTAAGCCACTTCGCTAACCACTGAACCATACAATTCTTATAAATTTATTGTCAGATTTCTAATATAAATTTATCACTAACTTACAGAATGAAAAAAAATCCATAGACACAGACAAGTTCATATGTCATACCTTATAATTCAAATATAAAATGATTACAATATATAACAAAAATAAAATTTTATTTATTTGACATCTATGACGTTTCTACATTACTACATTTAGTAATTGATTAAGTATATGTATAGAATTGATTAAGATCGATTCAAATCATAAATCATAAAAATACAAGTAATCATAAAAATACGTTGAGTATCTTACTTTCGCAAAATTTTATGGTCATTTGCTCGTAAAAAATCGCTCAAAACAAATCGCTCGCGAATAATAGACGATAGTTTTATTATAGCAACATAACCTCATTTTTCAAAATTATAGAATTTTGAAACCTTACAATATGAAATGTATAAACTAACTTACATATAAAATGAAGGATCAAAGTTCATATTGTAAGGATCTTTTTAGGATCCAAATCACAGTTTGCTTGCCCACGGCTTATTTTCCCTCTATACAAAAAAAATATTCATTAAAATTTCAAGTTTTTTAATACGAATTTGCAAACGAACCCAAAAACATGTTCGATGACTATAATTTAATTTATTTGACTGTAATAATTTTCAAAATGACTGTAATAATTTTCATATGACAAAATGTAAGGTAAAACAATATTTTCTTGAAAACATTTTTTAATTTTTTTTTTTTTTTATAGGAAAATTTTAAATATAAAATAAAAGAATTATAATTAAAATTAAAATAAAATTTAAAAATTTTTTTTATAAAAGAATATAAAATTTTAATTTAAAACCTACCCTATCTATCTATATATCAAAATAGTTTCTATTTTTATATATTAAAATCTCTGGGCGGTTGTTTGATAGATATATATATATACAATTTACAATTATATATTATAACATATTACCAACGAATATAATTATATGATTATGTTTGAAAGATTTGATTTTCGTGTAAATTGGTTTTTTTTTTTTTTTTTTTTTATGTTTTGGTGGTTTTTACAGTTAATATTTATAAAAAAATTTTTAGTTTATTTTTCAGAAAAAAAAAAAAAAAAAAATCGCTGTTAAAAACTCTATTGACGGATTATACCTTAGGTACATGTTGGAACAGGGGGTCATATTATATTCGTGTTATTAGAATTGGTCTTATTGAATTCCACATACAATTTAAATATGAGATAGTAATAGGCCTTATAACATGTAGAAACGTCTTTGATTTTCAATATTTACAATTCTATTTTTTGTTTATATTGTAATATTTTACATTTTCCTCATATGGTATTCTATATCTGCGAGTTATATTATTTAATTAAATTAGTTGTTTATATTAATTATTGATTATGCCACTAATTTGCACCCAATGGCGAATGGTAGCTGAGTCGAGTCGAAAACCAGAAAGGTTATTTCACTTTCACTAAAATTCGAACCCGGGCCCTTGAAAGGTCGGCACTCAACCACTGTGCCACCAAGCTGTTACATGCTTAAAAAATTTATTATGTTATTTGCTTAAAAAATTTCCATTGGTATAGGATTCTTGATTCATTTAGAATCAAAATATTTTATGTGTAATTTAATGGGACTAATTTACATACGAAAGTTCACTGATACTTTAAATTTTTTATTTTAGAAATTTGTTCAACCGACAAACATGATGAAATTTGTAGCATATTTAAGAAAACACAAGCGAAATGTGTTTTAAAAATTTATAAATGTTTTTCAATTAAACGTTTTCCTTTCCGGACAAAATTTTCCTATTTTTTTTTTGAGAAAATTTAAAAAAAAAAACAATCTTAAGATTCAAAAATCAAAATGAAGCAATACGTAAGTTATTTTAAATGAAATTTTATTGATTTACCTGTGCTAATACTTAAATTGTGTGATAACTGTTATATTGTTATGTTATACTAACAAGTCTGTCTGTACATATTGTTAAAGCAGAATGGAAGGTAATAAAATTATCATACCCTCTTATAACTATAGGATTGAACTTCACAAATTCTAGATAAAATTACTACATAAGATAGTACTAGTTCTTATACCATGTTGAACATCCTTAAATTTATAAAATTTATTTTTGAACTGAACTTTAAGATATTTCTGTATCTGTAAGCTATATTTTACAATTAAATACTTGCTTATATATTTAAGGATGGATATAAGATTTCGTAACAATATTTTTTACTGGATAGGGCTGTTTACAGTATGCCAAACCCCCATCTTTGGAGGGCCATTGGGTTTAAAGAGTTTCAGGAGGCCAAGGTTCGACAACGGACTGTAGCGCTATAGCATAAGAAGAAGAAGAAGAATATAAGATTATTAAGTAGTGGTTATTCTATGCGATTATTTGTATCTAATGACGAATTGTTGAATTGCTGGATTAAATTGAAAATGAAACTAAGTTCGCCCAACTACACTTCACCAATAAAAAAATAAAAAATCCACCAAAAATCAATTTAAATAATTTAGCGGTACCTATCGGATGCTCAGCTAAATACTAAGATATAAAATGACATTAGATCTAGATGGCAAAATAAGGTACGAAGAACATATCAAAAAGAAAAAATTAGAACTAGATAATAAATATAGAGAAAAATTACTGTCTCCTCTAGGTCATGAGTTTAAGTTAACAACATATAACAAAGTGTTAGTTTACAATCAAATCATAAAACCTATGTGGTTCTATATAAAATGAAACTTTGTGCCTTACAAAGATATATAAAACCAAAATACAAGTGTTTTAAAATAAAGTTTTACGAAACAATATTAACTGTACATATAGTTCATGCTCTCCGATATGTACGATATGATGATTTACATTGAAATTTAAATGTTTTTAAAGTTGTAGATGAAATACGCTAAAAAACATCAAGCACGTTTTGAAAAGACACATAAATATTAAGGCGGCTCAAATTCAAATATGTTTACAATAAGAAAGCTTAAAAGAACAAGACCTCTTGATTTAGTAAAAAACTTTAATTTCCTTAAAGAAATCCGATAGGTTTTCTACAAACTAAAATAATATGATAGACAAAAATATATGGTTAGTCCGGAGTTCCGGTGTGACTATAGTTTTGATGTGTTATACCTGAATTCTCTATAGACGTTTTTAAAGTTGGAGTAAAGATCTCCCACTATCGCGAGGGAATGGATTTTAGAATCTACAGTAAAAAAAAATTTTTTTAAACTCAAGTTATTTAATTCAAGTTTTACATTTTTCAGTCAATATCGTGGTTAAATTGCTTAAAAACCGAATCAAAAATTAAAAAATTATAACATAAGATAGAACTGCTTACAGTGTAAATTTTTTTATTATACATCTCAAATAGTTTTAGTTAACTAATTTAAAAATTCTAAAATTTAACAAAATAGATATGTGAGGCTATATTAAAACGATGGTTTTTATTCAAACATTTCTATAATAGAACTGTTGAAGGAAATTTTATCAGATTAAAGAAATCAATGCCATACCTAGTATATATTTTTTTTAATTAATCTAATTTTAAAATAATAATAGAAAATATCTAGTAGATTAAACAATTTTTCATGCAGTAATGATATCTATATAAGATTAAAAATTCATTATAAAGTAAAATTTTTTTAAGATCCAATTAAATGTAATCTTGTAAATTTCTTCAAAATAATTTTTAATGAAACTAAAATTGAAATTTACTCAAAATTTTTCTTATAGTTTCGATTCGATTATTATCGGAATCGTTTTTTTATTCTTATTTTTAACATTTTGAATTTTTATTTTGTTTTTTTTTTTTTTCATTTTATATAATACATAATATAATATATGTATACATACATGTATATAATTAAATATATATATATATAACTCAGAGATAAATGTTTATAAACAACTTGTAGCTTCTTAAATATATATATAATAATATTATTTCCTTGTAAATTTCATTTTCATGTTTTTTTTTTTTTTTTTTATTTTTACTTTTTGTTTTTTTTTTTTTTTTTTTTTTTAATCACCTGGGAATATTGTGATTTCATTAATACTCGTAATAATATAAACAATCTACTAAATTTACACAAAATTATTAAGAAACAATTTGTTGAATTTATATATACAGTTATGTATATATATATAAAATGAATGTTCTTCTCAATATAATTTAAAATCAACAAGTTGATAACATTGAAATATTGTGAAATATGAATAAATTTCTTTCTTCGAATTTTTCAAAAAAAAAAACATTTAATTCAGTATAAAAAAAAACTTTATAATGTGGTGTAAAAAATTTCTTTAATTATCTGAAAGACGTAAATTTAATATATGTTAAGTCTATTGGTTTCAATTTTACAAAAATTTTTCACTTAAAAATTTAATTCAAAAGATTTGATTCGTAAAATTTCGAAAAAAAAAAAAATTATAACAATAACAAAATCTAAGAATTGTTGAACTTTTAAATAATTCATAAATTTAAAAATTTCTTCTAAATTCGTAATTTAACAACTCAACAATTTAATTTTATTAATTTATATACTACATATATTATTATATACACTCTGTATTTATATATATATATATATATATATATGTAGAGTATAGAATATACATATATCAATTTATATACATATATCAATTTATACATATTTATACAAAAAACATTTATTCTTTTTAAATTGATAAATTTTATGTAAATATTTACAGTTATTTTCTGTTAATTATAATGTCCGATATTATGTTAAGTTAAATATTAATGTTATATTAGATCAGATTTTTCAGGTGTAAATCTTTTCTTTTTGATTTTTGTTTATTTTTATTTTTAATTTTTTTTTATAAACAACACGGTGTTTTAATTTTTCTTATTATTTGTGATTATTTTTTAATATTTATTATTTTTTTTTTTTTAGTAAAAATTCTTAAAATAACATTACGTCAAAATATTATTTGTTTTTTTTTAGTTTGTAATTTATTTTAACTAACTATTTTATTTATAAAAGTAAAAAATATACTTAATAAATAGTTTATATATATATATCTACTTTATATATATATATATATAAATTATATTATATACTTTTAAAATATTGAAGACGTCATTAAATTATGTGTGGCACAATCATACGAAATAATTCGAAAGTAATTAGGATTTTTTTTATCCTAAATAACGGTAAATTCCACCACCATTTAAAAGGATTGACCCGACTGAATCACGTTCTAAACTCTAACTAAGTGAAAAACAAAAAAAAAAAACAAATATTACCAAAAAAAAAGGAAAGAAAATTTGATGAAAAACCAAAAAAAACAAAAAAAAAAAAGTAAAAGAAAACATTTATTTTTTAAAATTTTATTTTTGACACACAGCTTTTCTTTCTCTTTTTTTTTTTTTTTTTGCTTTGTTTTTATTTTTTTATTTTGTTTTTTTTTTGTTTTGTTTTGTATTTATTTTTATCAGGTTTTTTGTTTTTAAAAAAAAAATTTTCTTCAGTAAATACTAAATAGTCACTAATATTATGTTTTTCATCAATTTAATAAGAAAAAAATGTACGAGGTTAATTTGAAAATACATTTTTATAAAAGTACTTATACTTAATAATTTATATAAAAAATAAATTTAGCAAATATGATATCAATTCAATATCATGTCAGTTTATTTTTTAACTATGTAAAAAACAGTCGAATTTCAATTTAAACGACATCCATTTTAAAAAGAATAACATCAGTTTATTAAAGCCTGATTTACACTATGAATAAAAAAAGAAGTTGTTAATTAAAAAAAAAACAATTTTTTAATTTTGCAATTTTTGTATTAACCGAGGATATGTGGGTTTGAATACCCGTACAGGTCTCTAAAATATTTAATATTTTTTAACAAAATCACCATGGTAACAAAAAAAATAATTTTAATATAATATAAACAAAATAAAAAATGTTATACTTGTAAATTAATAGAAAGTAAAGGAAGTGAGATAGTGCACAACGAGTCGCAAATCCTAGAATGTTAGGGTGGTACATTCTATACTCAATATAAAACAACTACAACATCATTATACCACAACCATTGTTTCTTTTAAAAAAAAGTTTAACTGTACTTTGTGCATGAAAAAATTAAAATATTATTATATTATGTTATACATATAACTATTGCGCAGTTTCATAATTTCAGTTATTTTTTTTTTCAGCTAGCTAGATTTTAATTTCAGTTGGAGATCAGTCAGCTGTAATTTTTTATATCTTATATTTATAAATATAATTTCAATTGTTTTGAATTTAATTTGCCTTTGATTTCACTCGATTAGATTTCTAGAATAAGTCCCTATATAAAAAATTTTAAATACACAAAAGTAAATTTTATAGATTGTAATATAAAATACAAAATTCTATACTTTAGGAAATTTTAGGATTCGTTTTACAAAAAACTTCTAGTGCTTCTAGGAAATTGTTCAAGTAAAATTCTAGGAAATTCTACTATAGTTAATTGAAAATTATGGCACAAAAAACATTGAAATTAGGTTAAACAAGGTAAAAAATGTATACTTAAAATTTACTATAATAAAAGTACGGAAATTACCAAAAAAAAATCGAAAATTTTATATTTGAACCCTTTCAGCTTATTATTAAAAAAAATTATTAAATAAAATATAGTATAGGTATTAATACATAATTACCTTTAGGATAACATCAAAAAAAAATAATAAAAGAATTTTGTTAGTAGGTGAAACCATTTTTTAAATGCTTTAGAATAAATGGCAATATATAATAATAATAATAATAATTACAAATTAGTGTTTTTGCTTATATATTCCGAAACATTAATGAATTGATGCGTGACTTTTTTAATTTAATTTAAAGGAAAAACAACCTGTCTGTCGACCAACTGAAGCACACCTGTTTTTTTTTTTTTTTTGATTCTGAACAACTTTTGAAACTTAAAAAAAAAAAAAACAAAAAACGGATTTGTAAAACTTTTGGCAAATTATATTTACCCTGAGAAGAGTAAAACCCTTGTATTATATACACATTCATACATATATATACTTATTTAATTAACAGTTCTTTAAAAAACGATAGTTAAGGATAAAAGTATAATCCCTAAAAACATTATCCTAATTTACCAACTCATTATAAACTTTTTTTATAATTTTTATTTTTCTTTTTTTTTAATTTTCACATATTTTCCCTATCAAGCCAATTATTTGTGTTTTATCTCTTTCTAACTACCTGAAAAAAATTTATGCAACCTGTTGATTAACTTATTAATTTTTGTATGTGATTTCATTTATGTTTAAGAAATTTGTATACATTTTATATATATATATATATATAACGTGATGGGTAATTAACACGCAACTCTTATAATGTCACATAAAATTAAATAGCTATAGTATATATATTATATATAGTAACTATATTAAATACATATATAGTTAACATAAAGTAACTAATTGAATTTTTTTATCCGGAGAGTATTTTAATTTTAATTAAAAAATATTTCTAGCTTTTTCTTTTGGTTTTTAATTTTTAAAATATTTTTAAAACCTATCCCGTCCGGGTTTTTTTTTTTTCTTTTTTTTAAAAAAAAAAGGGAAAATCAAAATATGTGTATGATCAGTGACGACGCGTGAATATTTACCAGCTAATTTATTACGATAAGCTTTGCCCAAAATATATACAATAAAAAGCTAATCATAATAAAATAATAAAGAATTTTTGTACAATTACCTAATTTTCTCTTAGCGACACCTGGTTAAAGACATAGAGATACACAAATTTTGATTTTTTTTGTGGTTTGTTTTGTTTTGTAATTTTGCGTGACATTCAGTGTTGGGCTTACCCTATTCTATGTGATGAGTTATTTCGTATAAAATTTAAAAAACAATTATATCAAATAATTTATTTATTTATTTATAGTATAAAAAATATTTCAGTACACTCACATTTGGTGGTACAATTGTATTGGCCTATTGTGAATGTTTACTTATAAAATTTATTTTGTATACAAATAAATATATAAATGTATAAACTAAGAATGAGACAAAGATAATTTTTTGTCGTTATAAATTTTGTAATTCATTATCATTGTCAAATTGGAAAGCTAACGATGAAGACTAAAAATTATTAAGAAAGAAATAGAAGTTTATTGTCATATTGTAAAGAGTTTTTTTTTATTATAAAGAAAAAAAGATTACAATTAATATTAAAAGTTTATTGTTCGAATTGGAAAGATTTTGTTTTATTTAAAAAGGAAAAGGAGACTACAGTAGTATCAGACAATAGTAAATGTTCCCTGATATTATAATAGTATTTTGCCTATATTTGGCATTTGGACTTCTTATTAAACTATTATAACATACACTATATTTTTTTATTAGATATGATCCGACCAGGGTTTGAAACCGAGAATTTTCAATTGAAAAGCCGCCATTTTAAACACTAAGCTATCGGTCACATGAGTAAATAATTTTTGATTAAATGTGATGTAAATGTGATAAATTTTACAAAAAAAAATCCTTATGAACTATTATTTCTTAGTTCTGAGTATAAAGGAAAGCACTGTTTCCCTAAATTCTATGGACGCTTCGTCACTGATATATATACATATATATTTGTCATTAAAATCCTATACCAATACTATATTCACGTAAACAAATAAATAAATGAAAAATAAATAGACAAAAGCGAATGAACATGAAAATATTTATTCTATTGTTATGTACTAGTTGATCTCCTCTAAACATTATTATTTTGTTTTGAAAATTCATAGAATATTTTTGGTTTATTATTTTTTTTTTTTTTTATCTAAAAAATTTTCTTTTTCACAAACAAGAAAATTAAAATTTAATGAAAATTAAAACATCTTTTCCCTTCAAATATAAATATGCGTTTGTGTTTTGTATTTTGTATATATACGATGTACATATACAAATATAATATGTATTGAGCTTTTTCAAGAAAATTTATGTAGCATCGAGTTTATTATTCAATTCAATATATGTAATGAAAAAATAGTAGATACACAGTACAGTCATGATAATTTGAACTAACTTTACAAAATTTCGAAATATTACAATTTTTATTTTATATTATAAATACATATAAATATTAGAATTTATGAGGCATTGGATGATTAACTTAAACTATATCATCTTATTTGTTACGTTCGTTGTAGACTTAATAGAACATTTATTTATTTTTATTAATATACAATCCTATACCACATCCGATGTGATTAGTGAGTCTTTCCTTTTCAGGTGCAGCAAGTATATTTATTTTTATATATGAACAGAGTTTGAATCCGAGACCCTTGAATTGAATGGCCGATTTCCTAACCATTAAATAGTTTAAGAACTACAAAAATTTTAACCTTTTTGGATAGTTTTATTACTTTGGTTTTAGTATTTATATAGTCACAGAAAATTTTAACACCTAATATTTTATTTTAAAAAATTTTTACAATTCAAAAAAACATTTTATTCGTATTATTATTAAAAGTTTTCCGGCAAAAAATTTTTTTCTATTATTAGTTTTTATAAAAAAATTTTCAAAAAAATTGAGTTCATATTTTTGCGTCTATACTTTATACATATTAAATACGATATTAAAAAAAAAATATATAGCCAGATAATTATATGTATTTAAAAATTTTCACAATGACGTCATAACATTTCTAAATTTTTTTTTTTTAATCTAGCATAGAAATGAGGTATCTGTTAATTTTGTATATTGCATATTTTATATCAAGTAAATGATAAGAATTTTAGTGCGAAATAAACATGTGCGAATATTATGAAGCAATGAATTTTAATTATATTTAGCTATCTATGTATTTATAGATATAAATATATTAAATACTTTATAATACATTATAAATACCAAGACGTAATAAAGCATAAATATATAAAAGAAATAAAATTTAAGTGAAAAAAAATGATGATGAAATTCAAGGAATTTAAACTTGTAACTAGAAAAAGCTTTATAATTTGTTTTAAAGTAAAAATAATATTAAAAATTGCGAAATGATATAATTAATCATTTTGTTTAGAAAATGGGATTTTATATAAATTGATAAATTTATCTAAAAGATTACAATTTTTAAATTTAGAAATTTTAAATATGACTTTTAAATGTGTACTATTATTATATTTTAAATTCAATTTTAGGCATTTTTAAACTTATACAATATAATACAGATAATTAAACAGATGATGTGATAGTTAATCTTATAGAATATGGCATAATAAGAATTTTTCATCATTTCAAAAAAAAAGCTTCACATCTGGTTTTTTATACTCGTATGACTATATAGTCAATGGGTATAATAAATTTGCCATTACGTTTGTGACGCAGAGAAGGAGGGGGAGGTAGATATAGACTCAAGTGTATGGATCGGATCAGAATCGAAAAATAAATCGATTTAGCTATGTGTGTCCGTCCGTCTGTCCGTCCGTCCGCTCGATTACTCAAATCCATTTTGGTCCATGGATTCGGGTAGCTGCCATACAACTCCTTTTTTTATATGAGTATTACTCTGTACCTATTACAGCTGCGTGCCAAAGTTTCTGCAAAATTTGGTTGGTCTACTGTAGATGGTTCGAGTAGCTGCCATAAAACTCCTTCTTTTATATGAGCATAAAGTGAAAAAAGATTCATACTGAATAATAAAGAAATTAAACTCGGGCTTCCTAACCTCTTTTACAAATCAGATTTTAAGTTAAAAATTAAAACGCAACAAATTTAACCTTCGTATAAAACTTCACAACTATAGGTCCAAAAAACTTAATTTTACAGTATAGCTTTTGCGGTAGCCTCTTCCATACGGATCTTTAGCCCTCCATATTTTGGAAAAGCCCTATAAAAAATTAAAGAAAGTGGCTGTGAAAAATTTTCAATTTTTTATAATGTACATATAAAATTCTAAGTAAAATATTTGAACCCTGATAACCTGAATTCAGTTCCGATCATATAGAAAAAAAAATTTTACACTCGTATAGAATAAAGAATTTGTCTTTATATAGGTAATTTTAAATCCATACAATACGGAAAGAGTACTGAATCTGTACTGAAGTTTCATAAAATTAATGTAACAATATTATAGTACAGTTATTCTCTATATCGCTAATTTATTTCACCATTAGTATAATTAGATTTAATTGGATTTAAAATTTAAATGGCGGAAGTACATACTAAGAATTGGTACCCAAATTTTTTAATTTTTTAAATAGTTAACAAATACCTAGTAAAATTATTATTAAAAAAAAATACTGAAACGGAACTGAGAAAAGTATATATATTTACCACTGAGAAAGAACTGAAAGGGTCCTAAAATGAAGGGCTAGAACTTTCAATGTATCCCGTCCCACCAATTCCACATTGATTTCATTAGAAAAGAGGTACTTTCATTCAGCAGTTCTTAAGTACTTTTGAATTGAAAATTCTAGATTATCAGGAACTAATTTTCGTTTTGTATAATTATTTTATGTATATATTATTGTATAGATTAAATATTGTAAATGTACTTTTTTAAGTTCCTTGGTTTTTTCATTATTTTGTAAAATTTCGTCATAATTTTTACTTAAATTTAAAGTGTTTTTTTTAAAAATTGTTTTACCATTATTTTAGAAAAACACTTTTCACCTAATAATTTTATTTTTAATAAACTAAATGTTATTTTTAAAAATATTAATATTTATGCTAATTTGTTGGATAATTTGTAAAATAATAATTAGTGAAAATAAATTATGGAAAATAAACTACTAATAATAATAATAATAATTATAATTTCAGTTGCATTTTACAACTTGGCAATTTTTCAAAATTTCAAAAAAAATTTTTATTTTAGATCAATAAAAATGATGAGAAAAAAAAAACTATTTTAAATTCAATTATAAGTAATATCATAATAATTATCAAACAAGAAACTATTAAATATAATTTAAATTTTTATTTTCTATTGCCAAAATAATCTTATTTATCTTACATATTTTACATTTATCAATTTAATACGAATAGTTTTTAAAAAAAAAATATTTAAATACCATACCTTGTCTATTCAGTGAAGAATATTATGTGGGATCATCTTATAGATATTTTATTATAATAATGACTTAATGAGTATACAAAAGTATTTCCAGAATAAAAAGAATAATAAAAATAAATGATTTTTAAAAATAATTATGGGGAAATTTTTAAACTTTTCAATAATATTGAAAAAAAAAATTAATTATAATTTAAGTACTAGCACAATAATCAGTACTTAAACCTTTCATTAAATTATCTTTAGTATTAATAGTAGACTTAATTAAAGTATCAATATTATATGGGTTTGAATTGAAATTTGTATGATTTTATTGTTTTTAAATTCCAGTAGTATTGGACTTTATGAATGAAAATATTTGCAAAATAATTGAATACTTATAAAATTGTGTAACATAATTGAGTTCTTGACCCTTGGGACTTAATTATTCGAAAGAAAAAATAAAGTATCAAAAAATAGTTACAAAAATAATTAAACTCAAAATTTTATTAGTTCGTATTAGTGAATTTAAAGTATTTTTACTTATGCTGAAATTTTTTAAGTATCAAAATCTTAATAATACTTGAAAATAAGTAATCTGTATCAAGTAATGCAGGGCCGCCGCATAGTGGTGGGCAGGTTGTGTGCCGCATAAAGGCGGCTACCGAGGGGGCGGCATTTTAAGTATAAAAAAAAAATAGAATGTTTGAAAATGAAGCCAATGATGAAGTTATAACTTTTCCAAGAGATAATTTTAGGATAGAAATTTTTTTTTGCAATTTTGAACAATATGCTATCATCCCTAACTGGAAAATTCACTTTATTAAAAGAGAATAATGAAACATTTAAAATTGTACAAAACGTCAATGCAATCAATCAGTGGACAGATGAAGAAATCTTAAAACGTTGGAAAGATATGGATATTAAAATTGTCTAACAAAGAAAATTCAAAAGATCATGATATATTTGACTTTTCCAAATATTTGCTAAAAATTTATCTCACACTAACAGTTTCGGTCGCTTCATGAGTAAAAAGTTTCTCCAAACTTAAGACTATTAAAAACTATGTAAGGTTCCACAACAAATCAAGAACGTTTGACAAATTTGTCTATAATATCTATAGAAAACGAATTTATGGATAACCAAGACTTGGGTCAGTTAATAAAAAAAATTGTAAGTTTAAAAGCAAGAAGAGCAAAAATTACGAATTTTGAGAATTTAAATATTATTAATATTTAATTACATTATTTTTTTTAGTTTTTTTTTTTATTTAAATGAATTTTTTAAAAATTCATACATTAATAATATTGCTTTTATGCATTTTTTTTTTTAATCTCAAATATTTTAATAAACTTCAAAAATTAGAGGGAAGGGCGGCTTTTAAGCATTTCGCACAAGGCGACTAAATAGCACGCGGCGGCACTAAGGCACTTGCAACTGTACTTAAGTACTATTTTAACCAATATACAGGTTTATTTTAAAACTATATTTCCGGCTCCTAAAACCCAAAATACGGTGGTTCTTTTCAAATTCAGTTTCGAACATACATATGCAAATTTTCTGGACATGTTCTGGACTTTAAAATGCATACAATCTTGGTTTTGTAACCAACTGCTAAATAATTCTTCCTAAATAGTTTGAATTCAATAAGAAAGTTGTGATGATGAAATAAGAAAGGTTGGAGATGAAAGTGTATAATAAAAATACAATACATATTTTTTTCTTGGTTTTCTTTTATTTTAACTTTGTTTTTATTTAAATCTTTTTAATCAAATATATTTTTAATATTTTTCTTTTTATAATCAGTACTTGTTTCTGTGTTTTTTATTTTAGGTTTCATTTCTTTTTTAACTTCAATTCTATAAACTTAGTTTTATTTTAATATGTATATATATATTATATATATAATATGTAAAGATTACTTTTTTTTTTTACTACAAAATATTTTTAGCACTGGTTTTATTTCAGTTTTTATTTTCTTTTTTTTTTAATTTATTTTAATTTAATTTTACTTTGTTTTTTATCTATATTAATCGTACATAATGTATATACTCTTCAATGTAATAATATTTTTATAAGAATATCGTATAATATAATATTTTATTTTCTTAATTTTTTTTTTGTTTTTTATTTTTATGTAATTTTATTTGATTCAATAACGTTTAATATTTATATATCTCAAATAGTTACCTTTTCTATTGCTGAATTATTGTTCATTTTTATTATTATTATTATATTCTATTATTTTTAAATATTTGTTTAATTTTTTTTTTTTTTTTTGGTTTGTCTTTGGAATTTTTTTTTAATTTTAAATGAAAATTATTTAATGATAACTTATATAATAAAAGTAGTATAAAAACATTAAGTACAAAATAATAATAGTTATGACTTTTGTCATGAAATTAAGGAAATTTATATAAAAGTTCTCAAATACTTTTTATTTGACATTTACATACTGTTTACATATGACAACTGACTCTCTGAGAAGAAAATTATATTCAAAATCAAATGTTGTTTTGACAGTTAATTTGTAAAAAATTAACGAGAAAGGAAGGAAATGTGTTATTGCTATTTTATTATTAATAATAATTGAAGATGTAGAAAAAAAATAACATTAAAAAAAAATAAGAGGATTATATGAGGTTATTAATTTATAGCCCGAAGAAGTACCTTTGATATTGAAACTAAACGTTTCTTCTTAAAAAAACATTTCTATGCTTTTGTTTAATGTTTGATTTTGTTTACATTAAAAGTATGATTTGAAGTTTCATTGCACAGGCAACAGACTCTTATATAGACAGTATTATAAGACAATACGGGTTTTACACAAAATAACGACAGTATGTAAACTCAAATAAATTAATAAATAACTTAATTATTAAATTATGTCCATATCAGAGGCAAATGCTCATTCTTGTAATTATATTAATTAGGAACTTAATTTAAAACTATACATGAAATAAAAATATTTTAAGAATTAAGTTTGCCAGTGCTGTCAAACTTTAAGAATGTTAATATAGAAAAAACTTTATTGATATGGTGTTTTAATATGATTTGTTATTTAAAAATTGGAAACATTAGAATCTTAAAAATTATACATAATTTATTTAAAGAAAATAGAAAAATTAAATATTAGTAATTCGAAAACCATTAGCAGGTTCTCGTAAAAAAACTGATTTTAAAACTTGTAATAAACTCAACATAGGTAGTATTCAAAAAATAGGTATAATAATTATACATATATTATTTGCGAGTATATAAGTATAAAGACTAATGAGTAATGACTAAATTAAATTCAGAATGATTATCTTTACGACTAAATTAAATCATAAAAAAACAAATATGTAATAACAAAAATAATATATAAAAAAATTTTTAAGGTTAATTAAATACAATACAATACATACAATAAAAATTCTTAAAATTATAGTTTTGCATTTAATTTATTTTTAATTGCGGAATTTTTTAATAATTTTATGAATATTATAATATTTTATTTATAAAATAAATTTTATTACATTTTCAGTTTAGTTGTTTTTTTTTTTTTTTATTTATTTTAAATAATTATATTTAATTTATATATATAAAGCCATTTATAACCTTAAATATAGAATTTAATTTAATATAAGTTTTGATTGTCATAATTATTAATTAATTTTATTAAATGTTTTTTTTTTTGTTAAACAAAAATTATATATATAGGTACTTTTTAAATTACTGTTTTAATAAATTGAGAGCTTTAACAGTTTTAGTTTTGGTTCTGGTAAATTTTATAAGATTTTTAATTAAAAAAATAAATTTTTAATTAACATTTATTTGATTATTTATATAGGAATTTAACAATTAGATTTAGATTACGCATCTTAATATAATATTATACTTAATATGAACACGATGGGATATTTCGTTTATTAATTTTTTTATTTTTTTAATAAGGACTAGGAAATAGACAATTAAATTATCTAGAGATATTCATATCCATTTTATATATAGTTAATTTTAAATTATTTGAAAAATAAATAATTTAAATAAAATATTAAAGAGAATATAATATTTTTTTGAAAAATATGATAGGATATTTTAAATCTACAACTTTTTAAATGAAAATTAAAGTAAAACTATTGTATTTTCTACTGTATTAAATTAAAAAAAAAAATATCTTATAAATATATATTTATACTAAGTTTATATATATTCGAATCTATACAAAATAATAATTAAATTAATATCTATATAATGACCCATCCATAGGAATTGTATAAGCAACAAGAATTGTAATTGATTCTTTTTGATTTGAGATAATTTATAGTAGAAATATTGAATATTTGAATTAGATGATCTTTCAAATTTACACCTTTTCACCAAAAATTTAAAATAAAATTTTTAATTGAAATGGAATTTATATTTTTCTATTAATTTTTCATGCTACATTTCTATATAATAATATATAAAATATTAAATAGGAAAATAATTCAAAAACTATATTTTAAATAAAATTCTATATCTAAAGAACTAAGCTTTTATATAATAAATTAATATTTATAGTAAAAAAAAATCTGTTGAAATAAAAATAAATAACTCTATTTCTATATTAATATTATTAAAATATGACATTTTCTAAGATCCAATTTAAGTTTTATGTTGTTAAGGAATTAAAATTTATATAATCCAAATGATAATGTCCGATATACGATATATTAATGATCGTATTAAAAAATTAATAAATATTTTAAAATAATATTTTTTATTAATAATTTATTTATTTATTTATTTATTAGTTTAACTCAAACTTTACAAAATTTTAACAATCTGATAGTTTATCTGATAGGACCTTCAGTGTTTTATTTAGAAGCATTACTTCTAAACTTTTTAACGCCAATTTCGAAATCACTTAGGTCCTCTTTTTTTTATAATCTCGGTAAATGATGTTTCTTCAGTTATTGTTAATAGTGAGCTTCAAATATATGCGGATGACATGGAAATTTTTTCTCAAGAAAATTGAGTCACTAAATGATGCTTTACTCTTACAAAATGATTTAGATAATTTTTTTTAATTGGTGTAAAAACAATAATCTTCTTCTAAATGTAAATAAATGTGCCCTTATGTGTTTCACACGTCGTCTTAATCCGATTGGTTTTAATTACTGCTTGAACGGAATTAGTATTCCTAAAACGAATTCTATTAAAGACCTAGGCGTTTACTTCGATGATAAGCTTAACTTTTAAACTTCATTTCTGTTATATTATTAAAAAAGCTAATTCTATGCTTGGTTTTATAAAACGTTGGTCTAAAGAATTTAATGATCCTCATGTTCTTAAATCTTTATATTCTTGTCTTGTTAGACCTAATTTAGAATATGCTAGCCAAGTTTGGTCACCAGAGGCAGTGCGAAGAAATTTTTTAAGATTTACTTTGAGAAATCTTCAATGGTCAAACCCGCTGATCCTACCTCCTTATGAAAATAGATTGAATTTAATTCACTTGAAAACTTTAAAATTAAGACGAGAAGTTGCTGATGTTATTTTTATTACTGAAGTTGTAAAAGGTAACATTTCTTCTCCTCATCCTCAATAACATTAAAATTAATTCAAATAATCGTTTACGTAATACTAATTTATTTACATTAGTTGTTTTTATTGTTCACTAAAATTTTAATTTAAGAAATATGAAATTGTAACTTAATTCATAAGCTATTTTTTTTTGTATGTTGTATAAAACTAATTGTTAAAATTTTGTAAAGTTTGAGTTAAACTAATAAATAAAAAAAAAATAATTCAAATTAAAAACTAATTAATATTATATATTAATTTTAAATCTTGTTTTCGATTTTCCAATTAATCAATTAATTTGTTTTAAAATAAAAAAAAAATGATATGTATATTATATTTTAAAACAAATTTATTAAATTTAAAAAAATTTATAAAGAAAAACAGAAAATAAAATAAAAAGTTTAAAATAAAAATAATTTTTCTATTTAAAATTTTATGAATAATTATGAAAATTTAAAATATTTATTATAAATTTTAAATTTATGTTTAATTGTCTGGATTTTGTTTTTGTTTTTTTTTCTAATGGAATTAAAAATATTAAAAATTTAATTTTAAATATTTTTTTTTTTTTTTTTTTTTGGTAATTTGTACTAAAATAAATAACAACAATTTAACTAAAATTTTAACTAATTATAATTAATATTTTATTTAATATTTTAAAAAACATTTTATTGACAATATAACAAATAAAAAGAAAAAACTATTATACGTATATATTAATTAATTAAAACTATGATATTTTATAATATATTTATATTATATTTTTAATTATAATTTTGGTTAAAAAAAAAAGGAAAAATAAAATAAAAAAATTTATTAATATTTAATATTTTTTTTAATATAAATTTAATACTAATTTAAATTAACTTTAATTTTTATTTTTATTTTTTTTTTGGAAAACAGCTTTTTATTGACTAGAGGATGGATTATTTCAATTTATTTTAATATTAATAATTATCAAGTTTTTGTTTTTTGTTATTTTAATAATATATTTTTTTTATTTGTTATTAATTAAATATCTTTACGATTGAATAAATAATATTTTATTAATATATATATAATTTAAATATATTAATTATGATAATAATAAGGTCATTAATGTAAAATGCTACATATTTGTAATATTTAATTATGTTATAAAAATTTGTTAGTTGTAGATCTAGGAATAAGAATATAGATTTATATAGTAAGAGTATTTACGACTTGTTGTCAATTTCAACACGTTGGTATTTTCTATATAACTAACAATATAACCTTCTACATACACAGGGTGGCATAAGTAACATTATTATTTAATTAGTGAATACATTTTTTGTTTACGTATTTTTTTTTTTTCAGAATTTACTTCTTAAACCTTGGGAAATATATATGATTGAAAGACTCAGCATAGAATAAAGAACCATAGTTGTAGATAGAACCAACATTATTTTGAAAGAGAGACACAAAGATTATATCGAAATTCATTTCATGTTCGATATGTATCTAGCGCTCCAACAATTTACCGATTGGTTCAGCGATTTCGGTAATAAAGGGCCATTGTGATTTTCCACGTGCTGGAAAGCCTCCTGCACTATGAAATCATGTGACAGTGTTCGTGTTCACGAAAGTATTAAGAAAAGTTCTGATAATCTATCACGAGGCGACGTTCCCCAGAGTTTTTGATTTTACACCTTTTTCCAATTTATTCACAAATTCATAATGAGCGATGAGGTCCATTTTCATATTATTGGTCACTTGGAATAAATAATGAAATTGCAGAAAATCTACAAATAATTGCGGTACATCAAAATGCACTGTACTTAGATGCACTGTATGGTGTGGTTAATATGAATGTTATTTAATACCGCAATGGCAATGATTGAAAATTTTTACTTAGCTACCGCATTTGCCTGATTTTAATAAAATACCAATTGTTAATAAAATCAGGTCGAGTCTTCCACAATGGACAGTTGATTGATTCGTTTGAGGTGCAGCAGGGTGTAAGGCAAGGCTGTATATTGTCGCCTATATTATTTTTGGTTGTGATGGACGAAATTTTAACCATAACCGTAGGCGTTGATGAGAGGTATGGCATTCATTGGCGAGTAGGAAAACATTATATCCACTTAGATTATGCTGATGTTGTTTTTTTCATGGCACACACAAGAAGTGGTCTGAACGTGTGCCAAAATTTGATCAAATATGGCAAACGAGCTGGTCTAAAAATAAATGCAGCTAAGACCAAAAGCATGCGTACAGAGCACTCCACACATCAGCAAATTCTACTAGAAGAAAGCCAAATTGAAGAAGTAGAGCAGTTCAATTATTTAGGAAGCATCAAATGGGGGAACAGAAGTTGATGTTGACAGCAGAATAAATAAAGCTAGATCTGCTTTTGGAACTCTATCAAACATATGGCAGTCAAATAATATAGCCCTGCGTACAAAGCTAAAAATATTTGAAACAAACGTCAAATCAGTACTTCTATATGGCTGTGAAACATGGAAGGTATCCGCCATTATCACCAAAAAGTTGCAGACGTATATAAACCGTTGTCTACGCCGCATCTTAAGGGTTCGTTGGCCGCAAATCATTACCAACACACACCTGTGGCAAAAAACGAACCAAAAGATGATTGAGGTCGAGATCCGAGAGAGAAAATGGCGACAGATCGGACATACCTTGAGGAAGCCAGAAGAAAACATTGCAATGCAAAGTTTTGAGTGGAATCCACAAGGCAGACGACGAGTGGGTAGACCAAGGAAAACATGGATAAGTACTGTTTTGAAAGAGGCAGAAGCGCAACGTAAAACGTGGTTACAGGTAAAAGGAATTGCTAAGGATCGTGAAAGGTGGAGAGGATTTGTTGACACCCTATGCCCCACCAGGGGTTCTAGGATCCAGTAAGTAAGTAAGTAATAAAATCAGGAATAATTGTAAAAAAAAGTTATTCATTATATAAATCAAAACGGTATTTATGCGCCACCGATTATCTCTTCTCGATTTGGTGAATGTGAAATTTGTTTTCATTATTGGTAAATATTAAAAATTATCACTTTAATTTAAGTACTAGTAAATTATTAATAATTTACCAATAAATACAATATTTCAGTGTTTTAATATTAATTTTGAACAATTCCAACAAGCGAATACTCTTAAAGTTCTAATTTAACATAGAATAGAAGAAGATGTGCGTGTTAATTTCAATATTCAATTATAAATTTATATTTATTTAATTTTGTGTTATTTTTAGTCTTGTATTCATGTGGTTTTTTTTTTAATATTCGTGTGTAAATTATATAATATTAATATTAATAAGTTTTCTAATTAAACACTAAAGTGGAAATTAAAAAATGAAAAGAATGTTTTAAAAGAAAAATATCAGGAACTCTATAAAACTACAAAGTTAATTTTAAATATTTAAATTATTTTTCTACGGAAAATTAGTATTATTAATATTTATATATATACATAAATATGTTTTCTTAGTTTTTTGGCAGTTATTAACTTTTATTCCTCAATATTTTACGTTTTAATGCGATATTACCAAATTAGTTTTTTTTAACTACTTGTTCTCATTTTTAATTTAACATGGTTTTTTTTTTTAATATATAACTAAACTTAAATATAGGTAGTTTTTTTTTTTTAAATTTATATTTATTTTTTTTTTTTTTTTTTAGAAATCACATACGGGTTATTTATTCATATTTTTTTTTTTTTAGTTAATTAAATTAATAATTTTCTTTTATTGATATTTTCACAACTCAAATTTAGATATTTGAATTAATATTTTTCTATTTTTTTTTTTTTTAATTTAAATGCAATAATGGTTATTTAATTTCTCATTTTATTTTTATATTTATTTTTTTTTTAAGAATCAAATTGTGCAGTTAGTTCAACACATTGATCTTCAAGATTTTTCTTCAAATCTTCAATTGTGTTTAGTATTAATTGTTGTTTAACACTTAAATTTGATACAATACTTACAGAATCTTCATCATTTGATTGATATGCTGATTGATCCTGTTGATTTTGATCATTATTATTATTATTATTATTAATATTATTATTTGATATTTTTAAATTTTTAAAATTTGTATTAATATCTTGTGTTGAACTTTGATTTGATGGAATATGACGATCACGACGTATTGAATTGATTTTATTGAGCATATTTTGTTTTGGAATCTCTGAAATTAAAAAAATATGATAATTATAACATTAATTATTAGTAGAGATGAAAAGTATATCTACTGAATTTAGGTGCCGTTAAATAACGCCTTACGAAATAAAGCCATAATGGCTTTATTTCGCTATTGAATGAGAAATAAAGCCATATCGTGAATTTTTTCGCATATGGTTTTTTTTTCGCATATAATTGCGAAATATGGCTTTATTTCCCTTTTAAAAATGTAATTTTACTTGTGAAAATAACAGCAATTTAATTTTCCAAACAAAAATAATTATAATTAAAAGTTCCAAAAAAAAATTAAAATTCTAAAAAAAACATTTTTTTAAATTTAATATATAGGTATAAATTTTCTGGAAAAAGCGGCAATCCTGATTTTATATCCAACTCTAAAAACCCTCCTAATTCTGACACATACACATATACAGAATAATCTGTAAAAGGCGTATTTCCTTTTTTAAGATTCAAAAAAAAATCCAAATTCATTACTTTATTGTTTAAATATTATTTTATTTAGAAAATTGAATTTTTGGAGGTTGTTTTTACAATATTGGTTACAAATTCGGTATTTCAGTGTAATATCAGTGTTTCAATATATGACTAGCGGGAGTTGGGAAGCGGCAGCTTCCACTATTTTAATCACTTTGTTATTGAAATAGTTAGGAAGAAGTTTTAGAAGTGGATTCAAAATGAATTAAGAGGGATTTAGAGTGGGATTCTAAATTGGGATTACTCCCTTTTACAGAATATTTATAACATGTGCGTGTGTGAGATTCTGATTGGTATTATTTTTCGAATAAAATATGTATGAATGCAAAATCTAGCTTCAATAATTGAGTAAGCGTTAGGGGGTTCGGCGGTGACAGCCAAAATTTTTTAACATATTTTATTTCAGTTTGTTAAAAAAATTAGAAACTTGCTTATTACACTAATTTATCAATTTCTTTTTTTTTTCACTTTCATTACTATAAAACTAAAATGTTTTTTAATTTTATTATATGGTTTTATTTCGTAAAATTTTATAAAATGGTACGGTTTTATTTCGCATTTGAATTGGAAATAAAGCCATACACGAAAAAATGTGCGATATGGCTTTATTTCTCATTCAATAGCGAAATAAAGCCATTATGGCTTTGTTTCGTATGGCGTTATTTCACGGGGCCCTGAATTTACCTGATTCTATGTCTAAACTTTTCTTAATTCTTTCAAATGATGAACTTCCTTTGTAAATTTTTCTTTTTAATGGTTCACTTTGCGGACAATAACCACCCATTTCAATAATTTTATTACCCATATCAACAGATTTAAATGATATTAATGGTTGTTTATTAATGGATAATGGACTTTTTGTCATGAAATCTGAACTTGGAAAATTACAATTTCCATTATTTGTAACAGACTCTTTGGATAACTGATTATTTTGTTCATCTTTTATGTCAATCATTGATTTTTTTGATGAACTTTTAATCGAATACGAAATTGATTCCATTGATTTTATATCTTCTTCTGAATTTGACATTGATAATGTTGAACAAATATGTGTTGTTTTTTCACTTAAAAATCGTCTTGGTGGTGGAGGAGGTGGTTGTGATGGTGGTGGTGGTGGTGGAGACGATGATTCTCTGTTCACATGACGATTTGTTCGGGTATTTATATGTGGTAGTTCATCCGATGATAAATGTTCATTGGAACGATTTTTATTTGAATTTGGATTTCGCCAAGCAATATCAGAAGATGCAACTTGATTTATAAAATTTGTTAAATGTGTTTTTCTAGGGCTTAATCGACCGCACTTTGGACTTGTTGGAACTGAATTACATGAATTAAATTCATGTCGCAGCAATTCTAATCGTTTATTAATTAAATGTTCTGAAGTTGATGTTGTTTCTGATGATGTTTGAGTCATATGCTGTTGTTGTTGTTGCTTTTGCATTTCACGTTTTATATCGACTTCACATTGACGTAACATTTCAACACGTTTATTTGCCGGTGGATTCAATATTCTTCGCGATGGACTAGCAACTGGTGTTTCTCTAGGAACTCTATATACAAAAACCAAAAAAAAAAAAAAAACAGTTAAATTAAAAATATCAAATACTTTATAAGATATTAATTACATGATTGCATTCGCCTTCATAGAAACTAAAATTGATTCAGCTTCATGTATTAATTGCTTATACTTAATATCAGCTTCAAGATCTGCTTTAAGTAACATTTTTTCACTTTCAGCTATTGCAATATATTTTTCTCTTACTGTATGAACTTCTGTAAATGTTAAGGAATTTGATCTTTGCTGATGCACAAGTGGTGATAATTTTACTTCACTAAAAATTTCAAAATGTTTAAATATAAATACTTTTATAGTAGTTTAACAATATTACATACTTTTTCTTTTCTCTAGATGAAATTCTACGTCTTAAGCAGACAGGTGTGCCACCAACACTACGTGATTCTCTTCTCGATTTTAATGGTGATGCACTTCTTTCTTTAGACTCGCAACTCTTCTTCCTGGTTTTTAAAAGTCTCTTTTTACGTTTTCCACTAGAAGAAGTATTCACTAAAATTTCTTCATTACGTTTATGAGATCTTCTTCGATTTCTAGACATACGTCTTTCTGTATTGAAATTATGATACGAACAATTTCCAGTATTTTTATATTTTTCTGACTTTTCGACAATTTCTTGTATTGAGCCTGTATCAATAAAATCTATATCAAGTAAATCTTCAGTATCATATTCATCGCCAGCATCTTGTCCTGTATCAATATCAGAATTACAATGTGTTGGGTCGGAATCATTACTGCTATAAAAACACATAAAAATATATGTTAAAACAATTGTTTCAATAAAAAATTAAGACCTTTACCTTAATATATCAGTCTCTTTTTCGTAAATGTAACTTTCATCAAATTTTCCCATCATTTCATTTAATGTTGTATCTTCATCACTTTCTTGCTGTAATGCATGTTGAGAATAGTTATCACCTTTAAATGAACGATTTCTAATAACCTGATTTTTATTGTGAAAATCTATTGGATTGAAAACTTGATCAGTTGATAATGGTCGAGCAATTTCAATGGTTGTTTCATCATTTTGTTTTAAAGTTCCACGCGAAGACATCCTTTTCGAAAGATCAACTTCTACTTCAGTAGATGAACTTTCTGTTTCATCATCAGACACTTCAGACGATTCTTTAGATTTTCTTTAAAAAGGTAACAGTACAATTAAATAAAGAAGTGTCGAGAGTTAAAATATATCAACTTACTCATCTTCTACTATACTTGCTCTGATATCACTATTCGATTTAATACCAGATGATGATGAACTTGTATCTAAATCAGATTTCTTAATCAAATGTGATGAACTGGCTGAAAAAGAACTTTCAGGAGTAGAATACCATGGATTTGTTCTTATTCTGGATCGTTGTCTTGGTGATGGAGCTAAAAATTATTAAAATTTAATTAATATATTAAAACTGAATAAATTTTAAACAAAACTAATTTATTCACTTACATTCAAAACCTCGATAATTTACAGATAACGAGTTATTTAACTGCTGTGCACCATTTTTGTTCTGATTTTGTTTTTCGAAATTTTGCATATGTTCTAAATGTTGTTTCTGCAAGCTTTCTTTACTTCTAAACTGTTGTTCATCTAAAAGCTCCATATGGCTTGTGATTTTTATTTGATTTAAATCGTAGGATTCAGTACGACGATGCTGATGAGTCAACTAAATATTTAATTTAAAAAATATATTAAATATTCTAAATCCGTTAATTCTAAATTACCATAACCTCTTCAATTTTATTCAATCCAAATTTTTGTCTAGAAAGCTCTACACCTAATGAATTAGCATTTTTAGGAAAATAATGAGTTCCAGTTCGCATATTAATATAATACTCTGGTGGAGTGTATGTTGTTCCTGAGATATATATATACATTATATGAGATGTATTATTTATATACATATATATATATAT
The DNA here is from genome assembly GCA_963082915.1 of Dolichopus griseipennis. Classification (NCBI taxonomy): domain Eukaryota; kingdom Metazoa; phylum Arthropoda; class Insecta; order Diptera; family Dolichopodidae; genus Dolichopus; species Dolichopus griseipennis. The sequence goes on along the minus strand of OY720442.1, from coordinate 144,818,930 downwards.
ATTTAAATATATATGTATTATTTATATACACATATAAAAAACGAAAAAAAAAAACAAAATTACCTGGCGACGTTCCATCTGTTGAATATCCAGTTGAATAGGCACTTTCAGGTGACGATAAACTGTTAATAACATGTGCCAAAGGATGATTACTATTTGGCTGAGATGTTTGACTTGGTCCAATTGTATTATTTTGTCTACCATGATTGCGATAATGAAGATTTGTTGAACCCATAACTAAATATGAATTCGGTTGTACTCGATTCATTTCGTAAACAGAATTTCTTGATTTTGATGTATGAGATGTTGTTGCTTGATGGGCTGTTTTAGTTGCATGTTGATTTAAAGAATTATGTTGAAAATTTCCAGTATCACACAACATTTCATAGTAACCAGATTCAGTTAATTGTTTTCTTTCAGATTTTTTAATTTTTTCTTTGGTACTCTTTTGACCAGTACTTGTTTTAATAGTGCTGCCATCAACATTATTATTGTTATTGTTACCATAGTAACCGTTATCAATTGCTTGATAATAATGTGGTGAAATATTTGCATTTATTTGATCATAATTTCCTTCATTTATTTTTGGATTACTTTTGCCATTCCGATCATTAGTTGATGCAGATGATGAAGAACTAAATATTTTTTTATATGTTTTGGCAAATGATGATGTTTTGGTTGATGTTGTATTTGCAATATTATCTGAATTATGTTCATGATGTTTTCGATGATTTTTAATATCCTAAAATTAATTTTTAATTAAAATAATTTTTTTTTTAATTAAATAAATATTACCGTATTATTATTTTGAAAATTTGATTTATTTTGATGACTTGTACTGTTATTTGATTCAAATTCAGTTATTCTCTTGAAATGTTTTTTATCTGAAGATTGTATTGAGTGAACACATTCAACTGATGAATTTATCGAAGATTCGATATTCTCAAATTTATTTCGAATAAGTAAATGTTCTTTGTCAGATGTTTTATACGATAAAATTTTATTATTATGTTCTTCCGATTCTATTTGATTCTTATTATTTCTTATATTTCGTTGTTCTTTTTGATGATGATGATAATGTTGATGATGATGATGATGATTTTGTTGTTTTTGTTGCTGCTGTTGTTGTTGTTGTTGGTGATATCTTTCTTCTTGGTCCATGATATTTTGTTGATTAGAAAAGCACTTATTTTTTAACATTTCAACATTTGATGAATGCATTTTATGATTTCTTTCATCTCCTAATGTTTTTGTTAAACTATTATTGTATTGTTGTATGTTATTTATATTTGAATTATTATTGTTGTACATATTGTTGTGTGAATTATCTTGATTTCTTCCTTTAATATTATTTTCTATTGCTTGTTCGGATTTTATTAAATTATTACTGTTATTAACAACTGTTTTAAAATTATCTGTTGGATGTTGCATTTTCATATAATGTTCAGATTTTGGTGACATTAAATTCTTATTATTACCACCATGTGTTGGTGAATGCCAACCAAATCGACTGGATTTCTAAAAAATTGTTCAAAAAAAAAAATTAAAAGTAACCAAAGTTAATTTTGTATTTTAATGAATTTGAAAATATAGATAAAAACAGATATTAAAAATATTACATGACATTGAATTGGTGAAACTTCATGACGTCTTGCAGGGCTCGGTACAGAATTTGTTCCATTACCAATAACTGCCATTGTCCCTTGTCCAGTAATACTATCAGCATTATATAAACTATATGAGGGTCCTAAATAACCACTTTGTGTATTAAAATTTGTTGTTGGTACTGATGAATTGTTGCTACTACTGAAAAAATTAAAACAAAATATTAAAATAAATAAAAGTTTTTTTAGTTCATGACCTCAAATATATGCAAAATAATTTTAATTTTTTTTGCTTTTAAATTTTTATTTAAAGTTTTTTTTTTGTTTTTATTATTGTTTTATTGTTGTTTTGTGGCAAAATTTTCCGAATAGTTTTTCTTTTACAAAAAAAATTATAATGACCAATACATATATATATTCAAAATATTTTGTTTATATAATTTTAGTTATAGTTTTTTTTTTTTTTGGATTTAATTTTTTATTATTTTTATTTTTTCTCATGTAATTTCTTCATTTCCCCAAAGTGCTCTTATCAGGAAAACTACAATTTTCAAAATAAAAAAAAAAAATCAAAACAAAAAAGAAATATTTGAAGGAAATTTTTTTCCCATGTAAATGATATGTAAGTGCGTATATTCAGAGTATCTAAATACTTGAAATAATAAAAGAAATATATGTAACATAAAAACATAACCCCTAACAATTCAACAATATCTTAAAAGATAAAATATACACTCTTTAGGAATGTTTCATTTTTATTATAATGTTTGTTGTAGTTTTTTTTTTAGGGAAATTTTTAAAAATATTTTTAAAAAAATGTAACTATATGGTTTAGTGTCCGTCCGTTTGTTAATAAAACTTTTACACCGTTTAAAACAAAGAAAAGAAATTTTAAATACGAAAGTTGTGTATTGCAAAAAAAATAAATTTTATTTGAAGAACTTTCTTATGTAAGCTCACCCGTTACGGGTCCCTTAAAATTCAGAAAAGCTCTATATTTAAATTGTTAACAAGAGTTCTATAATATACTATACAGGCATACCTCGTTTAGTGGACATATAGCGTCCCTGAAAATTGAGCGTTAATAGAAACAGCGTTAAAAGAGGTGCTATTTACACTGAAATATGAGGTTACGTTCCTAACCAATTTGTTTTTGGTACTTTGAAATCAAAAATAAAAAAGATTGTATTTTTATTTCATTTATATTTCATTTAAAAATGAGGAAAATTATAGTTGCGCTTGCCAACTTTTAGATACCCGTGCGTACACTATAAATAACAATTTCATATATTGCAATTGAACTTTTTGACAGAAAATTCAAAATGTTTGTTTTTTTATATTTCATTAAAAAAATAATTAATAAAAAATAGATGAATTAAAAAAAAAGATGAAATTAAAAAAAAATATACTCTGAACGAGATTCGAACCCATACTTTTCAATTAAAAGGCCGACGTCCTAACCACCATTTCATCGATTTTTTGTTTATCTTAATTTTTTTTTGAAAATTATTATAGTTGCTATGGTATCAATTGTTTGTTTTGAATTTTTTTACAAAAATATTAAGAAAAATGAATAATTTTTAATATAAATCAGAGTTTTCTGTCAAATTTTCTATAAAATAAAATTTTTCATACATAAAATGAATACAGATTTAATTTTAATTAAAAACAGAATAGATAAAAAAAGATGAATTTAAAAACAAAAAAAAATTTAGCCCCAGTCTGGATTCGAACCGAGATGTTTTGATTACTAGTCGCATGTCCTAACCTCCACACCATGGAACGATTAAAAACTTAACTACATTTTGTTTGTTTTTATATTTGGTTTCTATTTAGATATTAATTTTGAAATATTCATATAATTCCAAAAAATTTGTATGGCAGCTACCCGAAGCCCTTTTCCGATTTTAACCAAAAACAATAGGGAACCTACAAATTGTCTAAAAATTACTTTGTGAAAGTTTCAGAACTCTAGCTCTTATAGTTTTTGAATTATCGTACTGACGGACGGACGGACACACATAGTTAGATCGATTCACTTTTCGATGCTGATTCGATACGTACCCTTGACACTATATCTAGCTCGTCTATTTCGATGCGTTACAAACGGAGGAGTAATTTTAATATACCTGATGTTCATATATGTATGCACGGGTATAATGAGAAATAAATTAGAATTCAATATAACAAAACAATTTGTACGGGGTTAAAGTGTTCATTACTCCTCGTTTTAAAGCGCAAGATCTTTCAAAATTGGGATAATTTACTTTTAAATCTTCTAAGGCATTTTGAATTATCATTAGATTCCCATATCACTATTTTGAATGAAAATACAAATTTCACATCATTTGAGGTAGCGTTAATCGAGGTATGCCTGTATAGTATAATCTGAATATGAACAGTAAAAGATAGCTGCTTTTATAAGCTTTAATATTTGTAAAATAAATATATTAGGATTGACATATGGTACTTTAATTTACTGTTATACAAAACTCAATTTTTTCCTCCTGATATCTTCTAAATGACTTAAGTTAGAAACTTAAAATTTTGGCGGAAAATAGATCATTAGAATCGCTGTTAAGTGCTGTAAAGGGTCTAAAATTGAATTTTTGCTTCAAATATTATTTTCTTCATTTTCAAAAGCTTCCTTAAAACTGAAGAATGTGTGCCTTAATTTGTAACCAATTTTTGCTATATATAATTTAAGGTAAAGAAAATATTTAAATATTGTTGTGTCACATTTTAATTCTTCGAATCTGAAAATTTTGGGAATTTTGGACAAGGCAAGGTTTTAGAGGGGGTTTAGATCCTATCAGAATAAATTAGTTCCGAAAAAAGTTTTGAACTTTCCCTATTTTAAGGCCTATAAGAACCTAAAAATTACAAATTTCCTATTTTTAAAGATTTATATGAGAGTTAAAGCCCTACATTAAATTTCTAACATCATACTCATATATATCATACTCCCACACACATGTTTACAAATTTTTTGATTGCATTAGGTTTATATTCTAAAAACGGATTCCATTATTATTTCTAATTTTTAAAACATTGATGAAATAAATAAATTTTAATTTTATAGAGGTATATTTTTTACCCAAAACTGAGTAATATTTTGGAAATATGCTTTTTTTAAAACCCCTAATTTTCTTCATTACTTGTTTTATGTTGAAATAGAAAAAAAATCAGTATTTTAAGATAGGAGATAAAAAAAAAAAACCAAAACAATAAAAGTAAATTATATTATCACCATATAGTCAGTCCGAAATAAGATATGAAATAGAAAATAATATTAGTGGCAACTGGCAGGCAGTAGAAAAATTCCCTTTTTTTTTTTTACAGAAATTTATTTGTTTTTATTTAAGGGCTTCTTTTCATAAGAGTATATTCCTCCTGGCTATACTTAAATTTGTTGCTCTTACACAAAAGTGTTGAAATATTTTATATACATATATAGTTAAGCCACAATTCGCAATATTTTGACTAAGCATTTTTATATTTATTATTTATATAATTTAGTTTTATTTTTTGTTTTTGTAGTTTTCTTCGTTCCATTTTCCCACTTTTATAAGCAATGGCATGAAAATAATCGCTATAATTTACTTGATTTGAAAAAAAAAATATAAACAAATATTAATTTGATAATAAAGTGAAAAAATTGAGTGCGAGCATAAGATTATATACGTAAATTTATATGTATGTACTTTTATTATATATAGGTAATATTAAGTTTTATTTTATTTTTTTTTGTTTTTTTTTGGAATTGCAGTACACATAAAATTTAGAAATCTGATTAAAAAAAATGATTAGTACTAAGAACATGCAATTATTTAGAAAAAATAAAAATAAGACTTTGTAAGGTTGGCAAGTCGCTATTAACTGTCACTATCGCTAGTTTTAAATGTCAATTTATTGTCTGAGAATGAATTTGGGTATTATCTTGAAGGTCCTTTTAAAAAAATCAACTAGAAGGGATGAAAAAACGTTACCGCTATTTTATAATTAAAAAAAAATTGAAGATTTGGAAAAAACAATGCTTAAAAAAAAAAAAAATTAACAGGTGAATATGGAAGTTAAGTCGTAGAATTTATTTGACTTTGACATCGAAACTAATCTTGAATTGCTGTGCCTTACTTTACAAAACTTTTTTTTACACAAAGCAGCGCAGTCTTATATTTTTCTTTGCCAGAGCTTGCAACACTGCACAAGACTGTACGGGTTTCGACAGTATATTAAAGTCAGTTTAATTTATTGAGGTGTCAGTAGTTTAATGAATATAAGAGATAAGGTAGTGCGATTATACGATTCGGGTTTCCTAAAAAGGTAATTTTCCTTCCAGTCCCCCCCTCCCTTGGTGACCAATATATTAGGTATGAATGTAAAAATAATTAAAAAGAGTATATCTACCATGCCTGAAAAGGAAAGTCATACACTCCTTTAAGTTAATCCTTAATTTAATAAATAGAAACTTTGTATAAATAGCTAGAAGTAATGGATTAGTCACCTATACACCTATGCTAAGAAGTTAATATTTTTACACCTGACGACAATGTTTAAAATATTTTGCATTTAAATTAATTGAATGTAAAGAAAAAAAAAAACAAGAAAAATATATAATTAAAAACATTTTTTTTTTTTAAATTTTGAATTTTTTTTTAATTAAATTATTTGCTGACGGATGCATTAGGCTCAAAAGAATTATATATGTTGTATTGTACGTATATGAAAATAGGAAAAGACAAATTCAATTCAATCAAATGTTAGGTATATCATATTAAAATTTCATTCATTCATTTTTTTATAATTAAATTTAAGTTTAGATATATTCATATGTAGATGATATATACATTAATTTTATATATATATACACATTTATAAACAAAGGTGTAACATTATCTTTAATTAATATTTCAAGGTTAAAGATATCGTAAATTTTCCGATATTAATTTTTTTTTAAAAAAAACCTACCAAGCAAATATAATAAAATATTTTAATATAATTTGGAAAGTTTCTATTTCACATAACCTTTATAAAATAATTTATTTATTTTTTTTAATTATATATTTTATTTAGGACATTTAAAAAAAAAATTTTATAAGTTGCAAAATATAGGTTAAATCATGTTCTAAATTCATTTCATTTTTTAAAAAATAAGACTTTAACGCATTTTTTTTTTTTTGTATTTAATTTAATTTTTGATTTTATTCTGCAAATAGTTATTTTATTTATAAAATATTATTATTTAATTTTTAATGATAATTTTCAATAATACTTAAAAAATTATAATCTACCTAATAATAAACTTATAAATATTTATTGCAAATTTTTTCATCAGGTAACGAAGACATTTAGGTTCGAAATATAAAATAGTGTACAGATAAATCGAAATATGCATTTATTTAAAAAGAGTGACGCTAAGCGCTAAATTCGCGCGATTTTTCCACTCAAATTATTATTTATTAATATTTATAAACAAGTAATCGAGCCGCGACCGGGTAATTTTGCAACTGAATAAGCCGGTTAACGTATTTGACTCATTAGTTTTTTTTTTACATTTTGACAAGAAAGTGAAAGAAATGTTAAATGATTAGATAAACATTGTTTTGGAAACTACAGGGTGTGTTTGTTAATGAAATAAAAAATTGAAAAAAAAATATAGAACTTAATAAAAATTTATAAAATTGTCTAATAAAAACTACAATACTTGAGTATTAAGTATATACCAGATATAATATATACCTAAGATGGAGTATAACTCCCACATTTGGGCTGGCGCATCCCAAAATTCTTTGAGTTACCTCGATAAAATTCAAAATCGTGCCTTACACTTACTCCTCTTAGCTCTCGTCGAAATATTGGAGCGTTTTCCCTGTTTTATAGATATCTTATAGGTAATGACACTTGCTCTATTGAACTAAAGTCAATTATGCCTCCTCTTAAGCAATTCCAACGTAACACCAGAGGAGCAGCAAGTGCTCATTTCTACACCGTGGAAATTCCAAGATGAATTAAAACTGGTTATGGAAACTCATTTGTCGTGAGAACTGCTAAGATGTGGAACATGCTTCCATCTAATGTGTTCCCCTCTTCTAATAATGTCCCATACTACAACTTGCATAAATTCAAAACGAATCTTTTTAGATTCATTTCCAACCTACCTCCTAATTCCTCTCTAATATCCTACTTTCCTTCCCTTTCCAACTAAACCTACATATTATGTATACAGGAATCCATTTCTAGCGTTTAGTTAGCGTGTAAAAAAAAAAAATAAAACTTCAGTATAGTCAACTATCCATACTTCAATTATACGGGAGGAAGGACTGCATAATTAAATTAGTAATAAAAGTACTAACATATAAACAAATTCTTCGAATTAAGTTAAAATTAAGTTAGAATACAAGTGATATATTTGTATAATTAAAATTAATATCAGAATACCAAAATGCTATTAATTTATTAAATCCAATTTTAAAATGTAATTAAATTAATTAAAAAAAAAAAAAAAAAAAAAACAACAAAGAAAAGATGAAAATGTTAATTTTTTTTATTTTATTTTAAAAATCATACCTGGAACCATTTTTATTTTTATTTCCTTTCTTTCGGGGTCGGACTATATGATTTTCCATCCATGATCGAATTTTCGAACCAAACATTATATATTTTTACTAGATTTTTTTGTGTAAAATTTTGTTTTTTTTTTTTTTTAATACCTTTCACATTAATTTGATTTTTGTTTTTTTATATTTTAAATAAATTTTTTTTTTTAATTTTTTTTGAATTTCAAATTTTCCAGGTATTTTTTTTTTTCTATTTATTTAAATTTTGTGCATAAAATTTGATGATTTTTGATGAAAAATTATTTCTGAAAATAAATAAAATAAAAAAAATAAATAAAAAAAATAACATAAATAAATAAAAGTAAATATATATGTATATGTAAATGTAAAATATTTAAGTAATGCGAATAAATTTTGAAAAATTTCTTTATTATATAAAAAAAATATGTATATAAAGTACAAATAAAAGTTTATATATTTATATGTATATGTATATTTTATTTATAAAAAATGAGACAAAAAATTTAATTTAGGTTTTAATAAAAATCATTTTTTTTTTTTTTTATTTCTTGTACATCAAATTTCCCAAATAATTTTCCCAAACAATTTTCCGGTTATGTTAATTTTAAGATAAAAAAAAATAGAAAACGTAAATTTCCATCATTTTCTTTCAAAATTTGTTTCTTACATCCTATAAGAATATAAATAACATAATTTTAGCCAAATGATCAATTCTCTGCAAATATATATACATATATATATATATATATTTATAAATGAATGAAAGAAAATCTATAGGAAATATATAATATGAATGTAATCAGTTTAAACGATTATATGCGGTCTAAACGAATATATATATATATAATACCTATACACATATTAATTGGAAATTCTTGATTACAATCTTAAGCTGAAAGAATGGTAGTAGTCTTTTACAACTGCAGCTATACTGTATACTATATATAGAATAAACTAAATTTTTACCATTTAGAATTTTTGGGAATTCTAATAAAGATGAATCTTTTTGAAGATCTTCATCTATAAAGAAAATATATGTTTTTTATTTAACTTGGTTTTATTATATATGCTCTATATACAATGTTAAGATGTTCTTGTACAAGTCTATAAATTTTTACTTGAAATGATAGATGAAGTAAAAACCAGGTAAGTACATATGCAAAATTTATAGAATGGTGGTTAAATAAAAATTATTTAGTTTATTGTACTTTAATAATATAAACATTAATAATTTTTACTTAAAGTTTTAAAGAATTTAAGTCTTATGGTTTCTGAATTCATCATTAGTCAAAATATTTTACAAAAATCTACAATTTATTAGCTGTACGACATAATTTCATTGAATCATTCAGAAAAAAATTAAATTTAAATAATATGTAATAGCAAAGCTAATTCAATGTAGTAGTATTTTATTAAAAGGTTAGGTGGTCTAAAGAATTCAATGATCCACAATCATTATTCACATCTCTATGTAGTTCGTCCGAGTCTTAAATTCACTAGTTCTATTTGAGCGCCAATGTATATTGTACGGACACATGAATACGATCAAATCTGTTCAAAATAATTTTCTAAGTAACGCTTTTCGTAATCTTCAATGGACTAATCCTTAGATTAATAACCAGAGAGTCCTAGAAATAAATAATACACCAAGGCACAGATGGGGGAACAATAAAAGATATTGATAACAGACTAGGCAAAGCAAGGATGATATTTGGAAGATCGGGAAATATCTGGAAATTCTCTCAGATCTCAAGAAGTACAAAGCTGAGGATTTTCAACGCCTGTGTTAAATCAGCTCTGGTATATGGCAGTGAAACCTGGCTAACCACCAACAGACTTACGAATAAGCTACAGGTTTTCATTAATAAATGCCTCCGAATAATTTGTCGGATATTCTGGCCAAATAGAATATCCAACAGTCAACTCTGGAGTATGTGCCGGGAAGATCCAATCGAAATACAAATTAGAAGGAAAAAATCTAGATGGATCGGGCACATAATAAGACGACCAGAAAATATGATAGCCAGACAAGCTCTAGATTGGCAACTACAAGGCAGAAGAAGCATAGGAAGACCCCGGAACAGCTGGAAAAGAACAATATTGAAAGAGATAGGGAGAATTAACAAAACATGGCCGCAAGTAAAGGCTATTGCACAAAACAGAAATAGATGGAAAGGCTTAGTGGTTGCCCTATGCTCCCTAGAGGAGTTGTAAGGAAAAAAAAAAAAAAATCCTTAGATATTCCCCCAAAATATTTAGCAATTTAATAATCCGAAATTTTGCAAAAAATATTTAAATACAATTGAAGAAAAAACTGTAATTTTTAGCAATTAAAAAATATGAAGAAACTCTTAAATTTTTTTTTTAATATTTTTAGTTCATATTGTACTAGATTGGTTGCCCTATTTGTACTAGAGTTTATTTTTCATACATAATTTCTGAATATAATTTATTTTAACTATTTGCTCAAATTAATAATCAAAAATGTATGAGATTTCATAAAAGTCTTGAAAGAATATCTTAACATTTACTAAAATTTTCAATTTTCATTTTAAGATGCAAAACTGTTCAAATAAGATGCGTAATCAATTTTTTAACAAACCAATTTCCAAATACATGTCAAAGTCAACCCAATTTTAATTTTTTTTTTTTTCAACTTTAAAAATATCTGCCCAAAATCAATTTTTAGCACATTTTCAAAAAAATTTGTAAAAATGTGCCTATATAGCTGCACTCTGTCCGTCCGTCCGTCCGTATGTTTACAAAAACTTTTACACCGTTTGAAATAGAGTAAAGAAATTTTAACCATGGGTAGTTTTTGCAAAAAAAATAATTTCGTATAAGATTTTTTTTCTGTAGCAACCTCCCAAAGTAGGAAAAAGCCCTATATTTAAATTGATATAACAAGAGTTCTGTTAGGTTTATTTTCAATCGATCAAAAACGGTAGAAGATAGCTGCTTTTATAGGCTTATAAAAATATGTCGCTTAAATGTATAGGGTTGCCATACGGTACTAAAATTTACCATTATATAAAACTCAATTTTTGCAAAATTTTTGGTCCCATATATCTCCTATCTCAGTTTAAGATAGAGTCCTGAAATTTTGGAGAAGTTAGATCCTCAAATATTAGTAGGAGCCGGTTAACAAAATTTTTTTGTCAAGCCCCCTGTTTAGAGGCTATAAGGGCTCGAAATTTTAAATTTTGCTATTTTTAAGCACCTGTAACTTGAATACCTGTTCAATTTTTTTTTTATTAATATACAAAATTTAAAGGCCCAACATTATATTTTAACATATGTTAAAGGTTTTTCTTAAATTTAAAAGCGGCTCCTTAAATTGAAGAAAGTGTCTCTCAGTTTTGCCCATTTTTGCTTAGATAGTATAATTCTAAGTAAAATTCCAAATTTTTGTGGAATTCACAATTTAATTCCTAGAACCTAAAAATATGGAGGGTTAGATGAAGTTAAATCCTTGAGAAACTTGGCAACCTTCCCCATTGAAGGGCTATAACAACTTTAAAATAAAGACTTTACTGTTAGCAGTAAATTTTATAAGTAAGCAATAACTATTTCCAAGTAAATATTTTCAAAGTTAAACTCAGTATGTAATACAATATAAATTTGAAAATGTGCTTTTTTAAAAACCCTCGGTTTTTTTTCATTACTTGTTTTTTTTTTTATTTAATTTAGGTTCGACACTCTATACGAAAAGTGCTAAATTAACTTTTCTCAAGTAATTTTCAATCAAAAAGTAAGTAAAAAAAAAAACAAAAATAAAAAGAATTTTGGATTAAAATAAATTTAACCTTAAATTGTATAATCCTAAAATAAAATTATTCAGAAGTTTTCTTTTTATGTTTTTGTTATTTTTTTTTTTTTTTTTATTAATAAATACAATAATTGATGAAGGTCCTTTTCTTTTTTATTTCTTCCTTATATCGTTAATTTTTATATCTATGTGTGTATGTATATATGTTTTTATTATTTTTGGTTCTTGTATTTTTTGAGAATCGTTTTTTAACAAAAACAAAAAAAAATAAAATAAAATCTAATAACAATTTATACATTACAATAAGTAAAATAAAATAAAACGGATATGTACAGTTCAATTCATTCATCTCTAAAAATGTATCTACAGTTTTTGTATTAAAGATTTTTTTTTTTAGGATCGTCATAATAATTTTTTTTTTTTCATCTTTCAAAATAAAAATGTAAAAAATATTTTGTGCAAATTGGTAAATGGTAAAAAAAAAGGGGCAAACTAAGGCTTAAAAAAATATCAACACAAAAAAAGGGATAACAAAATCTATATATACGATACTAAATTATACATTTCTCATCGCAATTTTCAAACACATTTTATATACCTATATGTATATGTATCTTATAACTTAACTAAAAAATATCTATAGATATTAGATATCAATATAAATATCAAGTACATATTTTATTAATATATATATATATGTATATGTAACATATTCTGATATGTGAAGTAAAAATCGGCAATGAAGTAGAAATTCATGTCACTAAATAAATTACATATCCATTGCAAAAAGAAATAAAAAATAAAAATATTAAAAAATCTTAACTTACACCAAAAGGATGCCTTAAGGAATCTCAAGAAAAAGAAAACAAAAAAAATTCAAAAGAAATCAAAATAAAAAAAAAAAAAAAACCAGTACAAAACTTAATAATATATTTATCTCACTATAAGAGAATTCTTCACGTACCAGTTTTTGTCTTTTCATTTTTTTTTTTTTACTTCCTTAACATACATGTTCACGTACATACATATGTACAGTGAAAGTTCTCTTAGCCGGACGTTCTTATATACGGACATCCTCTTTAAGACGGACAGTTTTTTCAAAACCAATTCTTTTTTTTTTTTAAATTTTTTATACAAAACACATTCTTTTAACCGGACACTCTAATAACCGGACGCGGACACTTAAATCATTCTTTAAATTTCAAAAAAAATCTCCCGTAAACGGACACTTCTACTTTATGAGCAAGCTTTTTTTATTTAATGTGAGTAATATGGTGTATACATCTAATCCAATACAAATTTTGTATTATAATTTACTATTATATTATATTTATTTATAGGTATGCATTCTAATTTTTAGAATTACATATTAGAATCTAATACATACATAATTGGATTTGAATAATATTATGTATGCTAATACATAGAGGTACTTTATATTGCTTATTTTTCAAAAGGTTCTGAGCAAAGAAGAGATAGTATTAGTATGTATTATTAATAAGATGCAAACTCGCTCTCTAAGAATCAAAAAATTTTTTCCTTTTTTTAAAATAATACGTATTAGGTTTATTAGTCTTATTACGCATACGTTTTAAGTAAAGTTCACCAGTTCTTGGAGAATTGGAAACTAAAACCTATAATGTAGTCTTAAAAACTATTGATAGTGTAAAAAATTTGCAACATGTAAAGAGGATCTTACAGCATTCCAGTTTATTAAAAACTTAGAAACACATTTCAAAAATAATGTTTTAAAAATTGACCAGGAAAAAATACGGCAGTCAAAGATTTCAAATTTTTTCAAAAGAAATTGAAAAAACGTTATAAAAAAAATTAATAAAGAAATTAAGAAAAGTTATAAAAAAATTTTTTCTATTAACCGGACAGTTCCCATAAGCGGACGAAAATTTTAGAACCGTGAGTGTCCGTTTATGAGAGCTTTCACTGTACGTACATATGATATGAAACCAAACCAAAACCAATTGTAATACCTTTAGGAATTTATATATATATATATATATATATATATATATACATGTTATCCCCAAAAGCTTTCATTTATTTCTTCCTTTTGAAATTTCTTTTCAATACGTATATATATATATATATATATATATAGAACACATTGTATTGTTTCGGTACTGAATCGTTTTTCGAAATTTCGCACTTTCTAATAAAAAAATAAACAATGAAATGCAAACAGAATTGAAAAAAAAAAAACAAAAAAATTATAAATAAAATGTGAAATTTTTCATCTGATTTTATTTTTTTAATTTTTCCTTCAATTTTTATTTTTTTTTTTTTTTTTATTTAGAATATAGTTTTATTTTTTTATATTGTTTTTTTTTCTTTAATATAAGTTTAAAAAAAAATTTAAAAAATGTAAGTTAGAATTGAATTAGAAACACGTTTATAATAAAATTTATTTTTGAATTTTCTTTAGTTTAGTTTAGAGGACTTCATAAAGTTGAAACTAGAGGAAAATTTCATCTATTCAATAAAATTCACCAACATTTCAGTAAAATCTGTAGGCATCTTAAAATTGAATAATAGAAAGTTAATAGAAGCTAAAAATTTTAACATATTTAATCGGAGACTAGAGAAAATAATTCCCATTTGAAACTGTGTGATGTTCCTTTGAGGAAGTGTGCGACTTTAACAAACCAAAATACGGCCTTTTTTTGAACCAAACTTTAGTTTGGAACTTATATTACAAATGTACAGTTTGGTTACACAAGGATGGGGATGTGGAAAGATTGGGTATATTTCGGATTTCCACAGAGGAGTTTTGACGTCATCACATAACGGTATTATATATCTCAAAGTTTCCGAATATATAAATTATTAGTGGTGATGCCGATTCGAATATTTATTATTATAATATAGGGTGATTTTGAAAATTTCATCCTTATAGTGGTTTTTTAGAAAGTTTGAATTTATTTTTTTTTTTTTTTTTAATTTCCACTTGAAACTGCAAAAACGGTAGCACCGATTCAGATGAAAAAATATGGTTATTAGCGACAGCATCATGCCCTGCAATATATTGTAAAATGTTGGTTCCAGTTTACTGCCTTACAGGAAAAATATAACATTTTAATTAAAATACTACAAAATCTTAGAAAAATTTTGTAATGCATTTTATAATGTCATCTTGATAGCTCACAACCGCTCTGCTGAAGAATATCCGAAAGATTTCGGGATTTGTGTTGAAAATATTTGGTATTATTGGATTATTATGGGGGATGGGCAAAATATGGTTGGGATATTTAAAAGGGAAATTTATTTGATGGAATATGGTTACATAAATTTGATGATCGCATAACAAATAAGTTTCCTTAAGCTGTATATTGCGCCTATTTAAATTGTTTTACCACTTGTTTGGTGATAAACACTCATTTAATTTTATCTGCCCTTATGTTAATTTATTTTATTTTATGCGTTTATATTACGTATTATAAATGATAATACAATATTTTTAAACAATCGATTATTGATATTGATTATAGGTTTAGATACTATTATTAGATTATACTAATACTATTTATTATTTTTATTTAATTATGTTAAACTATTTTTATAATCGATCGTAAGGGAAGTGAAGTGATCGAATGTCAATGGATCGAAATCGTAACCCTTCGATTGATACGCCATCTAACTTAACCATTGCGTCATTAAGGCTCCATTCTTAATTTAATCTTTTGACTGTGTGGAAAATTTTTTTCTTAGCACATATATTTATATATACTCGCGATGCATTACGCAATTCTCTGATAAATTATATATAATATGAGACCAATCATATCGATATAGGTATTTAGTATGTCCATAAATATATATTACTAAAATATCTTAAAGTTGACATACTTGAGTTACCAAAACTTTTCTTCTACCATTTTTCAAAAAAAAAAATAAAAAACTATAAAAAAAAAAAATATTGAAAGTACATAACATTCAATTGAAAATAAACGTTCTGTTAAATGACATTTACAATAAAAGAAAAACATATATATATATACATATAAAAGAATAAATGAAGATAACAATATAATAAATATAATATAATAAAATATATTGTATAAAAGAAAAGAATAGAACATAATATACATAAATGAATAAAATACATATAATATATAAAATAGAATAAAACGTTTCTCATTATAAAAATAATGAAATTTCTGCTAGTTATATACCTATGTATGCACATACAAATATACATATTATGTACTTAAATAATAAAACTGTTGTATTCATACATTCAGCAGATATTGACTTGTACAATATTTATATAGAAACAATGCCTATTAGGTTAGGTATAGGATTATATTAACTGTCAATAAAAAGATACGACTGTGACAATTTAAAAAAAAAAATATTGTTTTTTATTTTGTTTTCCTTCTTATTTAAAAAAATTAAATTTTTTTTTCCCTTTAAAAATTTTTCAATTTGCCTCGTGGATTTGGGCTTTTTTTTTTTTTTTTGATTTGTATGAGCCAAAATGGTAGACAAGTGAATGAAAAAAGAAAAAAACCAAATAATTTTTTTTTTCTTTTTTTAATTTTACTTTTATTTGTTATGCTTGGCAAATTATTGTATTTTTTAAATAACTTATTTTAGTTTATTTTATTTTCTTTGTAGGTTTTTTGTTGTTATTTTTTTATTTTAATTTTTTTTTTTTTTTTATTTTAAATGTCATCCCACATCTTTTGGCAACACTTTTATTATGTACATATGTATATTTGCGATTTTCTAAAGTCATTTTGCATTCTTTTATCAGTTCTTTCAACTCAATCTTTTAATAGTTCCATTTTTTTTTTTTTTTTTTTTAATAATTTCCTTAGTAAAATCGCAATATCAAATAGAAATCTTAACCTAGTTGTATACAATAAATTGGTATAAAAAGAAAATAGGACACGAAATGTCATTATTTACTAATATTTTGTCATAAAATGTCATATTTTATCAATATTTTGTCACAAAGTGTCATTATTTTAATTACAAATAAATCAAAATAGTAATTAATTTTAAAATCTTCTAGTAATTAATTAACATTAGGTACAAAATATTTATTTACAGTAACAGTAACATTATTTTTAAATACAAAGAAGGACGTATTTTATGTATATGGATTTGCAGACTTCTTCAGCTTTTGTACTCGAATTAATTTTATTTATAATTGGGCCTAGTGAATAAAAAATAGTAAATGCTTCTACTAGTGGATTATTAAGTAAATACTTAAAGTTAAGTGAATAAAAAATAAGTAAAGACTCAATATTAAGCATTTACTTTTTCGGTATAGTAAATACTAATATTCTTAGTTTTTCCTAGTGTTTACTTAAAATGATGTGAATAAAACTCAGTTAATACTTTCCATTTCTAGTAAGAACTTAAAAATTTTGAAGATAGGTATATGGTTACCTTCAGTGTATAAAGATGGCTGCTTTCATTAAAAAACGTGAATCTAAGTATTACCGAGGAAGAAGAAATCTTAGTCCTGACAAATCGAAATGTCTATTGAGGTTTTCGCCTATTAAAATCGATTTTTTATGCAATGAATTTTTACCAGTAAGTCCCGAAACCAGAGGAGGAGCACTTATTCCAAAAAAAAAATGGAGATATTATTTTTATGCTACATGAGTGATCCGGGTTTTCAGAGTGGAGTAGCAGAAGATTTTGAAATTCATCGTACTACAGTGTATTCATCTGTATTCATCTTTAATTATAGACCAGGCTTTTTCCTTTTCTACTACCACTTTTGGAACCATAGATTTTCAAGTACAGTTACATTATTTTTAAGCAAGTTGACTAAAACTAGTCTGTATGCAACTTTTTTATTTTTCGAAATTTCGTCTTCGCTAGACATGTTTGCGGAGCAACATACAATGATCAATACATTCCTAAATGCATTAAAAAAATGCAAATTCATATGAGTCATACATGCTCACATTACATGCAGAATCATGTTTTTTAAGTAAACACTTATTATTTTTAAAATATAAAGTAAATACTTGGAAGTACTTACTTAGAATTTTCCAGCAATTACTTAGTGGTAAAAGTAAACGATTATTCACTTCAAATGAAGTATTTGCTTTTACTAGAAAGCTAATACTTTTTCAAAAAGTAAATACTTTTTAGTATTTACTACTTTTTTTTCACTTGGCCCATTATTTAAAAAACATATATTTATTGTTTCGAATAAATATGAGACATGTTTCAATATTCTTTAATTAAAATGCGATTTTAATTTGATAATTATTTATTTAAATTACTATTACAGAATTTGATTGAAAATCAAAAGTACTCTTTGAAATCAGTTAAATTAAATATAATTCCTTTAGAATACTCATAAAAAATTCATATAGTTATGTTCAATTAAAACGTTCTCTTGAATGGTTTTTAAAAGACTGATTTATTAATATTCAATTTTATAATTACTGTACTTAAAACTTAAAAGTTAACTGTACACAAAATGCATAATAAGCATTCTGTGATATTTATTATACAACAACAATCATTAAGCATTCTGTGATATTTATTATACAACAACACAATAAAGTTATTTGCGTTTAACTTATGTGTTGAAATGCTGCGTTAGCATAATTGAATTATTTAAAAGATTAAAGTTAAGCTAATTTCGTGAGAAAGGAAATTAGCTTGTATAATTTAAATGGAAAGAAAGAATTTATAATTTGTAGTGTAGGAGGTTAAAGTTATATTCCGTATATAACTCCTCCACACCTAGATTTTTCCGTCCCGGAAAAATTATTAAGTGTTGCGTTCTCTATCATAGGTGTATCGCAAACTTTTTGTGCAATAGTATTAACTTTATTTTTTTCACGATATTTTAAAAGTATTATAAGCATTATAATGATAAGCATTATTACAAATGTCACAGAGCTTAGCGAGTATTGAAATATTTTGTTCTTAAAATCTATGTATGTAATAGTTTTTCTATTTTCTATATTTTCTAAATTTACATTTTCCAGAGTTAAATTATTTATTATTTTATTTACTTTTAGGTTCAACATTGGTAACATAATTTTGTTTTGATACATTTTAATTTTATTTATAAATATTACATCATTAATTGTTACATCACAATTTATAAATTTTATTAAATTATGTTTTTCAATTATAACATCTTCTTTTTGACAATTTTGTGATAATTTACTTTGTTCAGTGTTTTTTGTGATTAACAAGCCCGAATCTATTTCTTCAATAGACGGTTTATTGTTAATTTTAAAGTTACATGTATTGTTTTTATTAAATAAATTTGAAATACAGTTATTTTTATGTGATTTTAATTCTTTTTTTTCAACAATTTGCTTTTCAAATGTAAATATTACTTTTTTTTCAGATACTATAATATTTTCATTACTTATATCTAGTTCTTGTTTTACTTGATTTGGAAATGGAATTACAATAGCACTAAAATATTTTTCAACAGTGAATTTTGGAATTAGAATTGCTAAAATAATTTTTCTTTCTTTTAACATTACGCTACTTTTAATAAACGGAAAAGTTTCCGTTGTTATATTGAAATCTTGGATTTCGTTAGGCGAAAGAATGTCATGTGCTAGTACGTTTAGTTTACTAAGCAATATTATGTCTTTGATTCCGTCGATTTCTTTGTTCATATGTGCTATGTTTACGTATATTTGTAATACGTATTTTGAATCGTCTTGTATCATTTTGTTTGTTTCAGTAATGATTTTAGATAAATATTTTTGAATCTGTTGTTGTTGATTATTAATATGCGTTTTTATGTTATTTATTGAGGTTATTAATTTTTGGTTTATGATTATTTGTTTGTTAGATTGTTCTGTTAATTGTTGTGTATTTTGTTTTAAGTTATCCATGTAGTCAGAAATCTGTTTTGCGTCTTCTGCGTCCATTGTACCAGCGATAAATTTTAATCCCGAGCCTAATACATTTAGCAGGCCTCTTTTATTTCTATGGATGGGGGGAATAATGGTTTCAAAATTTTGTTTCAAATGCTCTAATTCTTTAACAAGTAGTAAAGAGTTAGGATTTGTTTCTCGTAAATTTAACGAATCAATATTTGTTTCAATCGTATTAATTAGATTTTGGTATTGATCTAGGTCTACAATGTGTAGTATTTTCGAATAGCTGTCTACGAGTTGTATTTCGTTTAGTTTTAAGATTGTATAACCGTTGTCTCCGAATAACGGTGTGACTTCTATTTCCTGTGCACGATTTACTTCTAGGTTCAGCAGCATAATTAGTTTAATTATGGCTAAGATTTTAAACTTCATTCCTAAAAAAATTAAATATTTGGTAATTATATTTTCGTTTTAATTTTGATTTGTAAAATTTTGTATTTCTTTTTGTATTTTTGTCAATTATGTAGTCATTAATTTTTTCATAATTTGTTAGTTTCTTATATTTTGGAGTGCATTTTGCTATGTTTCTATTTTTTACAATATTTTCACTTAAATTAGGAGTGTGTTGCCTAGCTTTATTAACTTTTTCATTATGGGTTAATTTTTGAATTAAAATTTTATTTTTTAGTTTTTCTATATCGGTTTTGTCTAAATTTTTTGTTAAAAAATCGATAGGTTTTAATTTTGTTGTTGAGTGTATAGAATTATTATAGTAATTTATTATTTTAAAAAGATTGTTGTCTAAAGTATCGTTAGTGCGTTCGACATTCATGATTCTCAAGTGTTCGTTCAAAGTTCCATGTAGTCTTTCTATGTCACTATTGCCAGTTTTTAAAGCGGCAGTTGTTTGGTGGAATTCGATACCGTTTTCTTTCAAAAACTCTTCAACGGCATTGTGGATAATGCATCTATCTCCGTCTGATACTAACTTTTTCATTTTACCTAAGTATCTTATTCTTTCTTTAATGCCTTCTAAAACGCTAATCCAATTTCTATCATTTAATTTATGCAATGTAGCATATTTAGAGAATTTGTCAATAGTTGTTAGGTACATTTGGTTTCTTTCTGGAAACCAAATATCCATATGCACTATGTCGTTAAATTGAGCTGGCATAGGGCTCAATTTGAAATGAATTTTTGCAGGATGTCTATCGTGCTTAGCAAGACTGCAAGTTTCACAATTATTTATGAATTTAGTTATTTCTTTGCGAAGATTTGGATAAAAATATTTTTGTGTCAGTTCTAAGAAGACTTCGTTAATACCTCTATGGTTATTTTTTAAGTGCTCATTTTTGATAATTGTAATTAATTCATTTTTGTCTAAAACGTTTATAAGATTTCGAGATGTTTTTAAAATTCTCAAATTTTTATTTGTAGCAAAGTTTCTAGAATAAAGCTCTTGAAATTTTAGGAATAATTTTGTATTTTCACAGTAAACACAGATCAGACCTTTGTCTGGTAGAATTCTTTGCATTAGCTGTAATAAATTGCTATTTTGTGCTATATGCACTGTATTTTGTATTTTTTTATGCACGATTTTTAAAGAAACTTTTTCTTTATTTCCTTCTTTTAGGAATATTTGGTTTTTAAATAGATTTATAGGTTTTTCCGTGATATATATAAGATCACTAGAATCTTCTTGAGCGCTATGAATCGTGGCGCCAGTTGATATAACATCTTCGTTATTACAATTTAGCCCATAATTCAAACTGTTTATCTCATTAGAAGGTTGGTTTAAATTTTCGTTTAAAAGAGGTTGTATTACTTCATCGTAATTTGTTTCCTCTTGATTTTCGTTTATTTCGTTGTTATATTGTTCGTAATTTTTTTCAACATTAATGCGGGACAAACCGTCCGCTACAACATTTTGTTTACCCTTAAGATACTCTATATCAAAGGTAAACTCATTTAGTTTGATTTTCCACCTCTGAAGCTTACAATTTGGTTCTTTCAAATTGTTGAGCCAGATAAGTGGTCTATGGTCCGTTTTGATAGTAAATTTCCTACCATATAAGTAGGGTCGGAATTGCTTAGTAGCCCAAACAATAGCAAGTAGTTCCTTTTCTATTGTTGAGTAATTTTTCTCGTGCTTATTTAAAGTACGCGAAATAAATGAAATTGGATGATTATTTTGACTTAACACGGCACCTAGTGCAAAGTCAGATGCATCCGTTGTTAAAAGAAAATTTTTACTAAAGTCAGGATATTTTAGAATGGGATCTGATGTGATCAAACGTTTTAATGTTTCAAAACCTTTAGAATATTCTTTATCCTTTAAATTAATTTTTGCTCCCTTTTTTAAATACTTTGTTAATGGATACGCTACTTTAGCATAATCACGTATAAATTTTCTGTAATAGCCTGTGATGCCGAGAAAACTCTTTATTTCCCTTTGCGTCGTAGGCAATGAAATTTTTAAAATTGAATCTATTTTTTTTGGGTTGGGTTTAACACCTTCTTTCGTTACGATGTGTCCCAAAAATTCGGTTTCCCGATTTAAAAATGAACATTTGTCTAACTGTATTTTTAGATTTTCCTTCGATAAGGTTTGAAATATTTTTTGCAAAGAGTCTAAATGTTCTTGCAAAGATGAAGAGAAAATAAGGATATCATCCATATAAACTATACAAATTTTGTTTATGTATTTTTCCAACACTTGATTCATTAGTCTTTGGAATGTGGAGGGTGCATTCTTTAACCCGAATGGCATCCTCATAAATTCATAATGTCCCGTAGATGTTGAAAACGCGGTTTTCTTTCTGTCTTTCGGGTCCACTTCTATCTGGTGGAACCCTTTGGCAAGGTCTAAGGTGGTAAAATAATTTGCTTTTCCTAATTTATCAAAAATGTCTTCCAAATTAGGTATTGGGAATTTGTCATCGACGGTTATATTGTTTAATTTTCTATAGTCGATAACAATTCTCCATTTTTGCTTTCCACTGTTGTCAAGTTTTTTAGGGACAACCCAAATTGGGGAATTGTATGGGGAATTTGAGTGTTGAATGATGTTATCTTTCAACATCTCATCTATTTGTCTGTTGACTTCGTCCTTATGAATTTCTGGGTATCTGTATAGTTTGGTATATATAGGTATTTCGTTTTGAGTATTTATTGAGTGCTTAATTTTGTTAGTAAATGAAAGATTGTCGTTTTCTTTATAGAAAACATTTTTATTATTCAGTATAATTTTCCTTAATGAATTTTGCTCTTCTTTATTTAAATGTGATATATTTATGTGGTCAAGAACGTTAAAATTATTAACTTCGTTTGAAAATAGTTCAATAGGATTATCTTGGAAACTTTTGGCAAGATAATTTTCCTCATCTCTTGTCAAAAAGAAAGGAAGAATCGCGTTGTTAGTTTTTATAGTTCGATTTTTATAGTCGATAATAGCATTTAGAGGATCAAGAATATTGTTTCCGATTAAACCGTCAAAAATTTTGTGAAAATCTATTTCTAGAAATTCAACTGAAAAGTTTTCTTTAAAGATTTCAAAAAGTGGAAACTTATATTTGGTATTTGTTTGTACTTTGTGTTTTAAAGTTTTAAGTTCTTGGACATTAGAATTAATTTTATATTTAGGATGACACAAATTTGGATTTATTATGCTGAATTCAGCACCTGTGTCAATAATAAATCTCAATATTTTTAAAGGAGTATTGATAATAATATAGGGCATTTGTTTTAGTCAGGCGATCGGCCAGCTTTGGTTAGATGCGATGTCCATTGCATCCGAATTATTTGTATTTCTAGATATTTTAGACTGATTTGTTCTGTTATCATTGTGAAAATTTTTGTTATTTGGAGTATTATATTTATTAAAATAACTAGAGTTTTGATAATTTTTTTTGTTAAAATTTGAATTTGTTTGGCCTGAGTATGCTTGATGTGGATTACTTTTATTAGAATTATTTGGGTTTTTATAATTTATTTTATTTGTATTTAGGTATGCCTGATTTGAATTTGAATAGTTTGGTTTTGATGTGAAATTTTTTTTATTATAATATTTTTTGTTGAAATTATTATTATAATTTAAATTTGGTTTGAAGTTCTCCGCACGAAGGTTTTGATAATTACCTTCTTTTATTATTTCGTATGCCTCGTCTAAGGTCTTAGGTCTCCTACTGTATATAATACTACGTGCAGGTTCAGGTAAATTAGTTTCAAATATTTTTAAAGCTATTCTTTTATTGCTTTCTACATTTTCACTGTTTAAATTTTTATTTAAGAGATAATAGTTGTTTAATCTACAGAGGTAATTATTAATTTCTTCATAAAATTTTTCAATATTTTTTGTGACACGACATAATCTCATTTCGTCTAAGAGTGTCTCAGCTGATAACTTTTCGCCATGATTTGTTATCAAAATTTGTTTTATTTGGTCCCAAGTATTAGGATTTCCATTTTTTCTTAATGACACCCTAGCTTCGCCAATAATTCTGTCTTTTATGTACCCTATAATTAGTGCTGTATTTGTAGCGTCAAAAGTATTGAGTGATGGTATGAGCACATCTACTCGTTCAATAAACTCAGTCAAGTCGTTTGTATTTTTTCCCGTGAAGGGTGAAATTTTGCTCACAACTTCGAGCATAATTTTAAATTTATCTATTTCCATATTTCTCAATCAAGTAAAACTTACTTAAATAAAATAAAATAGTAGTAGCAAATAAATTTGACAAATCAAAAAAAAATAGGTCTTAGCAAATAAGTAATTAAAAATTTTTTCTTTCTTTTTTTTTTTAATAAGTAAATTAATTTTCTTACTTTATTGGTAGATAAATACGTAATTAAAAGAAATTTTATTTTATAAGTAGATCAAATTTTTCACTTTAATGTTAAATAAATAAGTAATTAAAAGAAATTTAATTTTTTTTTTTTTTTTTATAAGTAGATCAATTTTTTCTCACTTTAATTTAATGTTAAATAACTAAGTGATTAAGTAAATAAATCAGTATACAAATTAGTAAATAAATTTAAGAAATTTCCTTAGAATAAATAAATTACTTCGGTTCACAAAATTTTTTCGTACTATATAAAAATTTTATTAAATATTAAAAATGATTGACTAACCAGATGATGTTGCCATGGTTGATTGATGTTAGATTTTTGTTGCGTTACTATTGCTGCTTTGGTTGCCTTTGTTGGTTTACTGTTGTTGGTTATTTTTTTTTTGTTGCCCTTGTTGGTTTACTGTTGTTGGTTATTTTTTTTTGTTGCCCTTGTTGGTTTACTGTTGTTGGTTATTTTTTTTTGTTGCCCTTGTTGGTTTACTGTTGTTGGTTATTTTTTTTTTGTTGCCCTTGTTTTTATTTTATGTTTTGGTTTTTCGTAGTTAAATTGTTAAGTTTATGTTATTTGTATTTGTTTTTCAAAATTTCAAATAAAAATCAAATTAATTAATTTACAATTTTGTAAATTTAATTTTGGATCTCATATATAAATTAAATAATTAAATCCGTTAATAAATAGTAAAGTGTAGTTTAATGTTCAACAATTAACAAAAATAAATTTTTATTTAAAAATCTTATATGATAAAAAGTGTAATATTTTTTTCCTTTTTTTTTATTTTTTTTTCTACTTGTTTTTAATTGTAATTTGTTATCCAAATCCAAATTTGAAAAAATTATCTTATAATTTTTTTTTTTTTTTTTAATTTAAAAACTTTAGTAGTTATTATTTTCACTGTTTTGTTACTGTTTTTTTTTTTTTATTAAATTTTTTTTTTTTTTTAAAACTATTTATGCCAAATGTTTATATGAAACTATTTATAAATGTTTGAATATAAAATTGGTTTGAGGTTCAAACGGTCAGCTAAATCTTTTTCACTCGACCGTTACCGACTGCGCCAGTTATGTTCAATTAAAACGTTCTCTTGAATGGTTTTTAAAAGACTGATTTATTAATATTCAATTTTATAATTACTGTACTTAAAACTTAAAAGTTAACTGTACACAAAATGCATAATAAGCATTCTGTGATATTTATTATACAACAACAATCATTAAGCATTCTGTGATATTTATTATACAACAACACAATAAAGTTATTTGCGTTTAACTTATGTGTTGAAATGCTGCGTTAGCATAATTGAATTATTTAAAAGATTAAAGTTAAGCTAATTTCGTGAGAAAGGAAATTAGCTTGTATAATTTAAATGGAAAGAAAGAATTTATAATTTGTAGTGTAGGAGGTTAAAGTTATATTCCGTATATAACTATATGAATAACAATTACAATCTATATAAAAATTTTACTATACTGCATAAATATTTGTCAACTTTAAAAGAAAAAAATTTAAAGGACATACATATATACATACATATATGAAAAGCTTTTGAAAAATTACAGTTAATTTAAAGAGAAAGATTTGAAGGATTTTTATCATGATTCAAAATAACTTTCTATTATATTTACAGACATTGTATCCATACAACAATATACAAAAACACTATATTATATACATATTTATATATACATATACTTTTATAGTGTATTTATATAATGGCCCTGCGGTCCTTTTAAAATGTTATTGTTAAGTAACAAATGTAAGACATTTGATATTTTAAGACATAAATTTCAACATTTTTGTGTAATTTTTCCTTTTTTCTTTTGTTCTGAGACATTAAGTTTGTCCTCCACATTTATTAGAGAATCATCAGTCTATATACAATAATTTTTTTTTTTTTTAATTATTT
The DNA here is from genome assembly GCA_963082915.1 of Dolichopus griseipennis. Lineage (NCBI taxonomy): Eukaryota > Metazoa > Arthropoda > Insecta > Diptera > Dolichopodidae > Dolichopus > Dolichopus griseipennis. The sequence continues at coordinate 144,792,387 of OY720442.1, read as the reverse complement.
CAAAACTTTTTAATGTTTAAAAACATGTCGGATTACTTTTTTTTTAAAAAGAAGTTTTTTAAGATTAAAATTCAGTTATTAAAAGTTTGTAAATTGAAATTATTTAGAATAAAATAAATACAAAATTTTCTTTAAATTAAATGTAACAAAAATTTATAAGCCATTAAAACATAATAGAAAATATCAAAAAATTAAATTGATTGATTATTTCTTTTTGATTCAATTTTTTTATAAAATTGATCTACTATTGATATTTTTGTTAATATTATTAGATTATGGTCCCAAAACACACACGATACTTTTACATTACATTAAATTACAATATATTACATCCATCAAATATTCCAATGTTTTTTTTTTTAATATATATATATGTATTTTATATATATATATAAAGTACATATCCATTGGATATTTAGAATGAATATGAATTTGGTAAATAAAAGAATGATTAGAAACTGGAATGGACAACATCAGAAAAAATTGTATAACAAAAAAGTAGCATTGTTTGTTTTCCATTTAAGTGGACATTTTATAAGATAAATTTTGTTATATTTTTTTTTTTTTTTATATTTTTATCCAAATAATATTGATTCGAAAGATTTATAAAATATTTATACATATATATTTTGGTTTAAATAATCATAGCGTATTATGTACTAGCTAATACCCGGTGCGCGTTGCTGCGCCTCTCAATGAAGGTTTAATTGAAGTTGATGTTACTGCAAGAGGGTAACACAAAAATTACACACGGTGTAAATGTAAATTTTTAAATGTATGAAAGCAATTTTTTTAAAACGATTTTTCTAGGATTATTCTAGTAATTTTTGAAACTTTCTGTAATTTTCGAAAAATTGGACGTAATTTACTTCCAAAACTTTTTTTTGACGAAACGTAGGATCGACATGTGTTACCAAACACCAAGCCTGTTAATAAAATAATCTACAAAAAACCGTTGTGCCGCAATGGGTTTGACAATCGTCGGGCCGACATGGGTTAACGAATTCCAAAACATTTAAATAAATTTGTAAGCTCAATTCTCAAGGAGCAGGGCCGGCGCTTCCATATGCACAGATGGCACAGTAAAACCGGGCGCCAGAATTTTGGGGGCGCCAAATTTATTGTAAAAATTATGTACCTACCGACCTAAAATAATTTTTTTTTTTTTTTGAAAATAATTAATAAATTTACATACCAAAATTTAAAAATTAAAATTATTCCTTTGAATTAATTCTTTCAAATTCTGTTCAAATTAATTCTTCTTAACTCAAATCAGATACATATATTTTATTTTATCATTCATTTTATAGGTACCTACCTACTGTTTAAGTTCTTCTTGCTTTGATTCTACTTAGTTAAAATAACAATTTAAAAATATGCTCCATACACATAAACAAAATCATATAAAGCAAAATAAAAATGTTTTTCGGTTTTTCCTATAGATTTTTTTATTTAAGGTTCAATCATTTTTTATTGTTCCTTAAATTATTTATCTATTATAAAAAAAAGAAATAGAAGAGACCATAAGAAAATAAATTCAATTCTCTTTTTTAGTCTTCTTTCAATAAAATCAAATAGTTTAAATATACCTTATGCAAAGTTTAAAAAAGTGCTCCATATACATAAGCAAAATCATATAAAACAAAAAAATGTTTTTCGGTTTTGTACTGCATTTTTTTTATTTAAGGTTCAATTATTTTTGACTGTTCCTTAAATTATTTATATATTAAAGAAAAAAGAAATAGAAGAGACAATAAGAAAGTAAATTAAATTCTCTTTATTAGTCTTCTTTCAATACAATCAAATAGTTTAAATAGCTTTTGTTCTGCCTTCTACCTTCTGCACAATTTAAAAAAGTGCTCCATATACATAAGCAAAATCATATAAAACAAAAAAAATGTTTTTCGGTACAAAACCACATTTTTTTATTTAATGTTCAATTATTTTTGACTGTTCCTTAAACTATTCACCTAGGTATATAGAAAATAGAAATAGAAGAGCCAAAGAGAATAAGAAATAAAAAACGTTCTCTTAAATTTTTCTTTTACATTGATTTGCATTTGATTTATATATTATAAATACATACTTAATAATTTTTTCTCTTATAAAATTATTTCTAGTATGTAGTAGAGAAATAAAGAGTTAATAAAATAACATATATTTATATATTATTTTATTAACTCTTTATTTCTCATCGTATTGAATAAAAAATTGTAAAGTAGTATTGTATTGTAATGTTGTATAATGTAAAATAATGAAATTTTGAATATGTGCACTTGTTTTTTCTCAATTTTTAAAGCAGTTTTTGCAATGGTCGTCAATAAAATATATATCTATGTATATTACATGCATAAAGTAAATGTACTTCTACCTATTTATATTTTGGACAATCCAATTTTGTTTTAGAAAATAAAATTTATGACCATGGCCATAAAGTATGAGATTTATGTATAGTGTGGTTGAAATTATGGATTATACAAAAAATACAAACTTTATAATAATTATGTTTGTCTATAAAAATAAAAACAATCTTATCTTGTAGAATAGGTTTATTTTAAAAGAATTTATTTAAAAAAAAAGATTTATTTGTTCATTACTAATTTGGTTTAAAATTTTAGAAAAAATTAATATAGTTAGTAAATATTTGCAAAGTCCAGGAATTTGTTTAACGACTGCTGTTAATATTTTGCTCACAACTAAAGAATTTTTGAGCAATTTGAGAACGGACGAACATTTTTATGATTTCATTGCGCAAGCTAAACAAATCGCTATAAAATTAGATGTAAC
>OY720442.1:144694401-144789400 GCA_963082915.1 Dolichopus griseipennis | reverse complement strand
CCAAAACGTTTAAATAAATTTGTCAGCTCAATTCTCAAGGAGCATCACTTATACAAAATTTTAAGTTAATCGGCCAAACCGTTTCATTTTGGAAGAAAAAAGATTAAATACTAGCCCCAACTTGGCGGTCCGTTAGAGCAAAATTTTTGGCCCACGATTTCTTTCCGTACCCAAAAACCTCTATATACAAATTTTCATGAAAATCGGCTGAACAGTTTAGGAGTCTATTCGATACATACAAACAAACAAACTTTCGCTTTTATATATATAGATTATAAAAATAGATGAATAAATATTTCAATTAGAGAATTTATGGATTTTGTTTGAATTCTGTTGTAAAAAAATATTGATTTATAAATAGGAAAAATTATTAGTTCAAATCACTTAACTTCATTTATAATTAGTTACCTACTCTCTAACATGGATACACTAAAAGATATTACATACATAATAATACTATGTATTTATAAGCAATCTATAAGTTCCCAAATTGTTTTATAGGTATGCACTTTAGTTTTAATTATCGATTTAAATTAAATTGTTTATAGTTTTAATATAAAATAACATATGAACCTGAACCAATTTTGAGTTTAACATAAAATTAAAAAAAAATTATATCAAAATATTAAATGGTATGTCATGGAAAGTAATGCATATGGCTAAATAAAAATTAAATGTTTCAATATTTTCATCGGTTTCAGAGGTTTTAAAGTTACATTTAATTTATATTTGTATATGGAATCGGGGTAGTTTTTCATATTATATTTAATATAAGGTATTTTGAATAAGGGGTGCCTTACAGTAAAAATATAACGGCTTAATAAAAATAAATAGGGTTTAAATCACTAGATGACGGAAGTGGTACTAATGGCATATATATTTGGAAACTTGGAGATATAATGTACCGTTATGTGATGACGTAATTTAGAAAATTAAATCTATTATCACCCATTAACGGAACTTATCCGGTATTTTCTTGAAATTTTTTTTTTTTGCAAATATATTTAAAAATTTTGGAATTGTTAAAAGTTTTGCCCAAGCGAATATTTCACCAATTTTCACAGTGAATATTTCACCAATAGTTGGAATTTTGTTCACAACCTTAAATATGTTTTGAACCCATAACATCCATAAATGAAAGAAGTTTTTCAATGTATAAAAATATGTTAAGTGGTCAATCGTCAAAGTTTTTCTTCTCAAAATTTAAAGAAAGCATTTATTGTCCATTGCAATTAAGCAACTATGAAATAATCTTCACATATATGTGTATATTTATTGAAACTTGATATGATTATTAAGTTTTTAATTATAATTATAACTCAAAAATAAATTTTTAATACATATTATATTAATTTTACTTAACAGTAACATAACATATTATTTTAATTTTTAATACACTATTTATGAGCCAATTTTACAATTATAAATGAACTGGGCATGAATGCATGAATTTTAAATTCCATACACATATGATGCTATATAATCTATATACAGTGAAAGTTCTCTTAGCATGACGTTCTTATATATGGACATCTCTTTAAGACGGACAGTTTTTTTAAAACCAATTCTTTTTTAACTTTTCCATACAAAACCTATTCTTTTAACCGGACACTCTAATAACCGGACGCGGACACTCAATCATTCTTTAAATTTCAAAAACATTTCCCGTAAATGGACACTTGTAATTTATGAGCAAGCTTTTTTAATTTAATGTGAATAATATGGTGTATACATCCAATCCAATACAAATTTTTTATTATAATTTACTATTATAATATATTATATTTATTTATAGGTATGCATTCCAATTTTTATAAAAACATATTAGAATCTAATACATACATAATTGGATTTGAATAATATTATGTATATGTCTAATACATAGAGATACTTTTTATTGCTTATTTTTCAAAAGGTTCTGAGCAAAGAAGAGATAGTATTAGTATGTATTATTAATAAGATTCAAACTCGCTCTCTTAAGAATCAAAAATTTTTCCATTTTTTAAAAATAATACGTATAAGCCTATAGTTTTATTACGCATACGTTTTAGGTAAATTTCACCAGTTCTTGAACAATTGGAAGCAAAAACTATTGATAGTTTAAAAAAATTTGCAACATTTAAAGAGGATCTTACAGCATTCCAGTTTATAAAAAACTTAGAAACACATTTCAAAAATAATGTTTTAAAAATTGACCAGGAAAAAATACTGCAGTCAAAGTTTTCAAATTTTTTCAAAAGACTACTAATTCTTAAACTCTGGAATGGAAGTAGCGTGTAATTTAAACAAATAATGTTAATCTGTATTGAATTTATTGATTTTTTGTTTAGTTTTTTGTAGTAATTTTTATTTTCTTTTATTATTTAGTTTTTATGTTGTTTTACCATTATAATTTTACCCTTGAAAAAACGTTATTAAAAAAATTAATAAAAAATTAAGGAAAGGTATAAAAATTTTTTTTTTATTAAACGGACAGTTCCCATAAGCGGACGAAAATTTTAGTCCGTTGTGTCCGTTTATGAGAGCTTTCACTGTATATATATGGATTCTAATTAAAATAAAAAATAAATTTAAAATCAATTTCATGTCAAATACTTATTTACGAGTATATAAAACAGTTATACATACTGACAAAATTGAAGCATTTTAAAAATTTAAATTAATAATATAAATTAAGAAGATATAAGAGATAACATACACAAACCTTTAAAGTTTCAATGATCCATTATAAATTTATCTAATATATAGCTACTATTTATAATATATAATAATTTATATATTAATTATAATAAATTTATGAATATTAATAAGTATTTTATATTCATAAATATTTCAAAATTTATAGTTGTTTCATTTTTTAATTTTAATATTTTCCCAATCAAATAAGATAAAAGTTTATCCAAAATAAAATTTTAGAAGAAAATTTAAAAATAAAAATATTATTTAGTCACGTTTCGTATTTTGTATGTGACTTGTAAATTGCAGTTTGTACAATTTACATTTGGATAAAAATAAAAAAAAAACAAAAATAAAAAAAAAAATTTAATTCATTCTTATATGATAATTTTATAAATATTTTTAAAACTTCATTTTCCCATTCGTAAAACTTTTTTTTTTAAATAACAACTGCTAAGAAGTTTCCTTCTTTTTAGCATCATCACTTTAAGTTTTTTTTTTACTTTTATTTTTATTTTTAATTTAAATTCTTATCTTAAAAACGTACGTTTTTGTGTATGGGGAAAAACAAAATCTAAAAAAATTTTGTTTTTTTTTTCTTTTAAGAAGAGTACAATTTTCACATCATATTAAAGCTACACTATATATACATAAGAAGTGATTAAGTTCTGTGAAGTTTTTCATTTTATATTTCTTCTTTTAATTTCGTTTTTCATTTCATTTTATTTTATTTCACTTATTTTCTTTTTCTTTTCCTTTTTTTTTTAAACTTTTATTTAATAAGTTTACTTAACGCTTATATTTTTTTTTTCTTTTACATTTTTAAGATGTTCATTTTTACTTTAAGATAAGTTCTAGTGGTTTAAAGAAAAAAAAAAGAACACCAAATGATACTGTTACTAATATAAATATATTTAAAAAACAAAATATGAACAATTTTCTTCTCAATGTGCTTATTTATATATACAGGGTGTCCGGGACTAAAGTACGCGCACTACCCTCAGTGATTGGGGGCATTAAAACAAACAAAAAATTGTACTGGAGGGAGGGGGGGGGGTCTATTGTGGACCCTTTTCGAGATATGAGGGATTAAAAATTTAAGGAGATTTTTCATAAAAAAATCAATAACTTTTGATAAGCTTCCTGTAGAAAGATAAAAATCCATTTTGTAGTGTAAGTTGTCAGCTTTAATTTTTGTGTACTAATAATCCCCATATACCAAACATTTACAAAGTTATGAAGGTTCATAATGATTTAAAATGAAAAAATTATGTTTCAAACTCTATTTTCTTTTGAAGCACACTGTATTTGGGGTACTTTTTATAGCATATTTCAAGACAGTTTTTCAAGCCCTGTAATTAGTACATAATAACTTTTTCTCTATCTCATAACCATTTTTGATATGAAGAATATAAAAGTGTGTTATTTTCAATCGGTTCAAACAGAAAAATTATGAAATTTTTTTTTATCTATTTATTTTTTCATTAATATTTTATAAGAAATTTTGAAATCATTTTGAACCATTGGTACCTACACAACAAATTAAAGCTGACAACTTACTCTACAAAATGGATTTTTTTATATCCACTAGTACAATTTTTTGTTTGTTTTAATGCCCCCAATCACTGAGTGTAGTGCGCGTACTTGAGTCTCGGACACCCTGTATACTATGTATATATATAAATATTATAAAAAAAAAAAACAAAACCAAGAAAAACTAACTTTAAAGTACACTTTAATGAAAAACAAAAAACAATGAAAAACAAAAAACAATGAAAAACAAAATAAAAAAAAATATCTTAAGATAAGGGTTATTATTATCGTTATTATTGTATAGTACTAAAAAATATTTTCTTTTCTTATATTTTCTTATATTCTTTTTTATACTGTTTATATTTTTATTTTTTTGTTGTTGTTTTTATTATTGTTTTTGTAAAGAAAATAATTTCGTTATATCTGTTTTTTTTTTTTTAACTTTTTTTGTTTTTTTTTTTTGTTTTTTTTTTTTTAAATTTTTATAAAATAATAAAAATTTTCCCGAAACATTTTTTCATTAAAATTGTAGAATTGTAACTGACTAATAAGCTTCATTTCATAACTTCAAAATACTGAACCTTTTTTTTTTTTTGATTATATTTTATATTTTCTGAATTCTGCTGATACTTATAGTTATTTTTGTTTATTATTTTGTTTTTGTATTTTTATTTTCAAAAAAAACACTAGCGTACGAAACAAATAAATAATAACGCATGTTCGAAAGCTTTTTTATACTTTTTATATTTTTTTTTTTGCATATGTAGTAGTGACTACTGACTAATCTATATAGTAAAAAAAAACAAATATATAATATTAAATTTCATAGATACACTTCAGATACAAAATTTTACATAATAATATATAATATGTATATAGTAGATACAAAATATATTCTTTGGTATATTGTGGTAATGTACAACACAACAACAACAACACGAATTGATATTGTAAATAGAAATAAAAAATATAAGTTGAATATTGTTGTTGTTGTTGTTGTTGTTGGGAACAGTTGGGAGAAAGAAAACAAAAATCGAAATAATTTTTAGAAAATATTTATACATAATATGAATCCTTTAAGTCGCAACATTTTCGCAACAAAACATATAAACAAACAAAAATATGGTTCTTGTTCCTGCTATTATTATTATTATTATTATTATTTTTATTATCATTATTATGATTGGTGTTATTTTTATTATTATAATAGTACTGAATATAATCTATCATAAATTTATATAATTTAATAAATATATAGTATTAAAATAAATTAAATACACTTGTATTTGTGTTTATATGTAATTATTTTGGGTAAAAGGAGTAGAAAGAAAGAGATAGAATGAAATATGTAATAAAAATACGCCTTTAATTAGATAAAAAATGTCCTGTTTTATTGTATAGTAAATTATTATATTACAATTTTGTAATAACAATATTGCCTCAATTAAAATGAATATTGTCTTTATACCCGTATGACTATATAGTCCAAGGGTATAATAAATTTGCCATTACGTTTGTGACGCAGAGAATGAGGGGGGCGGGGGGTAGATATAGACTCAAGTGTATGGATCGGATCAGAATCGAAAAATAAATCGATTTAGCTGTGTATGTCCGTCCGTCTGTCCGTCATCACGATAACTCAAAAAGTAAAGGAGCTAGGATTATGAAATTTTCACGAATTCGTTTTTATGCAAAAACCGGAATCGCTATTTAAATCCAGCAATTTTGGTCCACGGGTTCGAGTACCTGCCATACAACTTCTAATTTTATATGAGCATTACTCTATACCTATGAAAGCTGCGTGTCTGAAATTTTGCCAAAAATAGTTTAGTATAATATCCAAAGTTACTGCAAAATTTGATTGATCTAGTGCAGAGGTTTCGAGTAGCTGCCATACAACCGGATGATATAATGTATATGTTACGGTCATGCGGATATCCCAGAGTTGACACAGTCTACTCTACCGCACTCTTCCTCGTTTTTTAAATGTTTTAGATTTTTATATATGGATTTCTTTTTTTTTTTTTTCAATGTGGTTTAACGGAATTTATTGAAGTTTTTATTTAATTCATTTTTAACCATTGGTTAATTTTTTAGAATATATTTAATTTTTTTATTTTTGAAAATTTTTTTGTAAATTTAATTAAAAATTTACTTTCTTTTACAAAATAAAAAAATTTTAATTTGCCGTGGATTAAATATTATATTATACCTATAGTACGATAATTATTATATGATAATTGATGTATATAAGATATGGTATATGTATATAAGAAATAAAATAAGAAAATGATTTAATTTACACTTTTATAAGGGTTATATAACAACAAAAAAAAAAATTTATTTAATATAAGCATATGCCAGTTAATAGCATTATAAAATTTGAATAAAATATTTTTATCTAATCATAACTAAGGGATTACTCTTCAAATATAAAATAACAATTGTAATTAAAAATAAAAACATAATTTTTTGAATTAAGTACAGCGCTGTTTTAGGATATATGTATGTACATATTTAATTATATATATATATATATATATAGTTTATATAGTAAAGAACATAAAGATATATCTAAATGTTTTTTAGTTATATAGACTATAGTGTTAAATAATCAAGACCGACGATTAAATTTTAAACGACCTCTATTCAAAAATTAAAATCTTTCAAAATTTCCACAGATTTTCTCACTTTAAAAAAGAATGGAAATCAAAACTTTTGTTATATAAAGAAAAACATATATAAACTAATTTTGGGAGTGGGTCAAATTATTTTTACCAGTATTATGTTTTTTTTTTTTTTTTTGTACAGCTCCTACTTGGTATTTGTTATAAAAACTTACTATTTTTTCTTTTTAATAATATGTTTTCCTATTAACGTATTTTACAAATAAAAAAGTTTCGTTATTATTTTACATATTATTATACGAAAAAAGGGGATCTCCCATTATTTTGATATTATATTTAAGGGCATACTTTTAAATTGGGGATATACATTTTAATTTGTAATATTACATGCAATAAATAAATGTATTGTCTACAACAGTATATATATACGTACTTATAAATTAATAATTTTTAGTTAAAATTATTAAGTTCTTTATATGTATATAATATAAATAAGTTTTATATAATGTTAAGTTTTAGTATATTTAGTATAAGTTTATTAAATATAGAATATAATTAATAAATGATTGTGAATGAACTAAACATATAGTTGTTAATAGGGTTTCTAGAAAATAAAAGAATTCAAAATAATTTACGCTAATATTTGCTTCCATCTCGAAATTGGAGGAAGAAGGTTAAATAATCAGTACCTATGTATTTATTAATACATGGTTATAAATTTAATTTGAAAAGTTTCTGAAAAATATTTAGAATGGTGTATTCGTATTGAATATCATTATGAAAATTGGTTGGTAATTAGCCTTGGTAATATGTATCCACAAACAAAACAAAACAAAAAGTGTCAGTATATCAAGCCTTCACAACACTGGAAGAGAGCGCTAAGAAAATTGGATTGCGGATCAACGAATCCAAGACCAAATATATGGTGGCAACAAAAAATAACGCTCTAGCCCACCGAATTGGTCAAAATATAACTTTTGGTGATTACAACTTTGAGATGGTGAATAATTTTATATACCTTGGTTGTATGATAACGGATGATGGCGATAACACCAGCCAAGAAATCAAACGTAGGATTCTTCTAGCGAAGAGATGCTATTTTGGATTAACCAAACAAATGAAATCCAAATATATCAGCTATAAAACGAAGATAACGCTGTACAATATCCTCATTGTTCCAGTATTACTTTATGGCTCAGAATCATGGACAATGTCGAAAAACGATAAAAATTTGTTAGATGCATTTGAGAGGAAAATCCTACGAAAGATCTTTGGTGCTGTAAACATAAATGGGTATTGGAGAAATAGATATAACCAAGAACTGTACGCACTCTACGACAATATAAACCTAGTCAGGAGAGTAAAAATACAAAGACTGCGTTGGCTAGGACATGTTGTAAGAAGGGAAGAAAATTGTCCGGTGAGAATGGTTTTTGAATCCAACCCATATGGTGTACGTAGTAGAGGCAGACCAAAACTAAGATGGAAAGAAGGAGTAGAACAGGACTATCGAAATTTGGGTTTGCCGGGCTTATGGAGAACAGCTGCCCAGGATAGAGACCAATGGAGAAATTATCTGAAGTCGGCCGGAGACTCTAGAGTCCCGTAGAGCCATTTATATATAATATGTATCCAATTTACAGATTAAATATTATTATTTAAATTTTTGGTAACCAACTAATAAGAAGATTTGGTAAATTTTTATATAACACAATTTTTAATATTATTTAAATCATAATACATATATTTATTGCTTTATATAGGGTCAACCCAAATTTCAGTTTTACTACAAAATTCTTTTAACCAAAATTTAAAGTTAACAGTTTAAACAAAAAAACGAGTGCCTAAAATTATACATTTATCTTCCATCTTAAACTATATTTATCCTTCTGGTCCCATTTAATTCTATTTTAATAAATTAGCTAATTAAAACTAAAAAAAAAAAAAAAAAACATTACAATAAAAAAATTTTAAATTTGGTTTTTTATTATTCTTATAAGGTAGTTTAAATATAATTAATTGGGGTTGTTATCTAAAGGAATTTTGTATATAAAGAAAGGAACGATGAAAAAATATTAAAAAAAGAAAATTCAAAGTAAAAAAAGCGTGACTTTCAAAAAAAAAACAAAAAAAATTAAACTCATATAATAATGAGTTTTACTTATTTCTTCTTACTCTTATAACATTTTAAAACACCTTCAAAAACCTTCTTAAAGTTTATGGAATATTTTATAAAAAAAATGTAATATTATATAAAAATCTTTTAAATGTTCTTTAAGTTATTTTTTTTTTTTATTCCTTTTCCACTCCTTTAAGGAGTATAGAGCATGCACCAAGTTTTTATTTTAAACTAGGCTTCAGTTTCTTTAATCATAATATTCACTAAGCCGTTGATTACTCGGCTGTAGCTATTGTATAAGGTTACGAAATATGAATGCACAAATGTTAACTTTGTGCGCCATCTATAATCTTACACAAGAATTATTTATATATTTTTATTAAATCTTATTTTATATTACGATATATTTAAACAATTTTACGATATTTTTTTATTGCATATAATCTAAGCGGGGTTCGAACCCGAGACCTTCCACATGAAATGCGGCGTCTTTACCACTACGCCATTGGTCAGATTCTTTAAGTTATTAAATACCCATTTTTCGAGTATTTACAAAATTTTTAATTCTTATTAGGATAGGAAGTCAAAAACCAGCCTATTATTTTTTTTAAATTATTTAAAAAAAAAACAAACGAAATTTTTTTTATATAGACTTTTAAATTCATAAATGCCCCAAATCTCTTTAAGTCTGCTGCCTGCCATCATCCTGTCTTCTATATAAAATTTAAACTAAAATTTTTTGTATAGGTTTTTTTTGTATAAAAACCAATAAATTTTTAATTTAGGAAATAATAAGTAGAAAAAGGAAGGAAATACGTATATAGGTATATGTATATAAAAAAAAAATTTACTCACCTGTGTCTGGTAGACATTCGAAGCAAAAAAAAATAATAAAAATAATATGAAGCATTAAAATGAACACCACGTAAAAAAAAAAAGACAAAATTGAGAAAAAATCTCCGACCTAAGCAAAAACAAAATAATCAACTTATCAAATAAATTCCATTGCCGTTTGCTGCTATTTGAGTACGACGAACATATTACAAAAACAACAAACACAGTTCGTATATATTGTGAAGTTGTATCTTATATATATATATATATCTGTTATATAATAATATATTAATAGTATCGCGTTTACACGTTTCGTACCGTATATAAAAAATATTTTCCCCTTATTTTCGTTTTTTTTTTTAATTGTATTTTTTTTTTTTTATATTTTTCCTAGTTTAATTGTATTGTAAATTGCAAAATTGCATAACATTTAAAAAAAAAAAAAAACTTTTAAACGTAATTTAATATTTTAATTTTTTAATAGTAAATTAGTTTTTTTTTTAATTTTTTTTTAAATTAAATAATTTTGAAAATCGCAATTTCAAATTATAAAATTTATTTATTTATTTTAAAAAAAGATGAAGGTTTTGAATTTTTCACATTAATACTTTTTTAAAATTTAAATAATTTTAATTTATTGATTAATATATATATATGTAATATGTATATATTATATATTACGAAATATTATATTCACTGTATATTAAAAAAAAAAAAAAAAAAAAACAAATATACGATTTACAAATTTGATTTTCAAAAAACCTTTTTGTTGGAAATTAAAAAGTCTCTAGAAGTTGTTACACACTTTTAATTAAAAAATAAGATGAGATAGAAAATAAAAATTAATTATATGATTCCTTTTTTTTATTATTATTTTTTTTTATTTTTTTGTATTCTTATAAATTACTATTATTATTATTTTATTTAATTTATAGCTTGTATATTTTTTGTATATGTATATAAATATTTTATTATATTTTTTTACTTATATTCTATTCCAACACACAGCTTCCCTTTTCCCAAAAAAAAATAAAAAATACAAAAACAAATTTCAAATCAAATAAAAAATGCTCTTGAGAATTGCATTTATAAAACTCTAGTGGAAGACCTTTTCGAGACTGTTCGCGTTTAATTTTGTATACATGCAAGGTTGATAATATCCTTTGGCTTTTATATATTTTATTTTGGTTTATTTTTTTTTTTTTCTATTTGTTAAGGATTTAAATTTATTTTTTTTTTAGTAAATAATATAATTTAGATACTTAATAAATAGTGAATTTAAAGGAAATTTTTGAAATTTTTATTTGGAAAATTTTCTATTTATTTATTTATTTAGTATTTTAATACTATTAAACGACAATGTTTTTTATACAATATTTTTATAAAATATTTTTCTTTGATTTGATCATAAAGTTATATTAAAAAATCAAAACTCAAAATGTAATTTATTTCAAAAAAAAGAAAGAAAGTGGTAAATATAAAAGAGAAATAAAAAATTACAATATGTAGAAAAATAAAAATAGAATTGAATATATACAAAAATTATTAATTGAAAAGATTTTAATTTACTTTAACTTTAATTTTCTTTAATGTACTTAATTGTTTTTAATTTAAATTTTTTAAAGTTATTTTCATTTTTAATATTGTTGGGCAGCTCGTTGAACATTTTCAACCCTTCGTATAAAATTGTTTTCTTTGCTTTTTCATTGCTGTAAAGATCCAAACGAAAATTAAAAATATTCCTAAGGTAGTAATTCTGCACATCTTGTACGTATAACAATTTAGGGCAAAGATAGTTTGGTAAGATATTATGCTTCATTTTAAATACAAAATTTAACACGTTCAATTTGTAACGTTCTCGTATATTTGACATTTTAACCACTTCAGCGTTGTGAGCATGTAGTTAATCGATGTATATCTGCTACATTTCAAAACTATACGCATTCCACGATTTTGAAGCTTTTGTAATCTTTCTAAAATTAAATTGGATGAGAACGCAATAACGGTTGAGCAGTACTCGAAATGTGGCTTTACCATCGTACTAAAAATATTTATTGCACTGCATAAAAAAAGTTTGTTTCTAATCCGATACATAAATGATAGTTTTTAGCACATTTTCAAAAAATTTTGTAAAAATGTGCCTATATAGTTTCACTCTGTCCGTCCGTCTGTCTGTCTGTCTGTCTGTCTGTCTGTCTGTCTGTCCGTATGTTTACAAAAACTTTTACATCGTTTGAAATAAAGAAAAGAAATTTTAACCACGAATAGATATTACAAAAAAAATAATTTCGTAGAAGAATTTTTTTCTGTAGCCCCACCTGTTAGGGAACTGCAGCCCCTCAAAGTTGGGAAAAGCCCTATATTCAAATTGTCATAACAAGAGTTCTATTAAGTGAATTTTCAATATGAAAACGGCAAACGATAGCTGGTTTTATAAACTTTATAAATTATTAAAAAATAAATGTTTAGGGTTGCCATACGGTACTAAAATTTACCATTATGCTAAACTCAATTTTTGCAAAATTTTTGGCCACACATATCTTCTAAACGGGCCAAGCTAGTGTTTTGAAATTTTGGGAGTAGTTAGATCCTCTGAAATAAGAAGAAGTCGGTTAACAAATTTTTTTTGTCACGTCCCCTGTTTTGCAGCTATAAGGGCTCGAAAATTGAAATTTTGCTATTTTTAAACACCTGTAACTTGAATACCTGTCCAAATTTTTTTTTAGTAATATACAAAATTCAAAGCTCTATAATTATATTTCAACATGTGTCAAAGGTTTTTCTTAATTCTGAAGGGTGACGAAGCTACAGCCCCTGCAAATTCCAAAAAAAGCCCTATTTTTAAATTGATATAGCAAGAGTTCTGATAGGTTTATTTTCAATTGAAAAACGGTCGAAGCGAGCTTCTTTTATAGACTTTGCAAAACTACTTCGCTTAAATGTTTAGGGTTGCCATGCGGTCCTAAAATTTACCACTGTGCAAAACTCAATTTTTGCAAAATTTTTGGTCCCAAATATCTTTTAAACGGTTCAAGCTAGGGTCTTGAAATTTTGGGAGAAGTTAGATCTTCAGAAATTAGTAGGAGTCGGTTAACAAAATTTTTTTGTCAAGCCCCATGTTCAGGAGCTATAAGGGCTCGAATATTGAAATTTTGCTATTTTTAAACACCTGTAACTTGAATACCTGTTTAAATATTTTTTCCTTAATATACAAAATTTAAAGGTCTAACATTATATTTTAACATATGTTAAAGGTTTTTCTTAAATTTAAAAGGGGTTCTTTAAATTGAAGAAAGTGTCTCTCAGTTTTAACCATTTTTGCCTATATAGTAAAATTCTAAGAAAAATTCCAAATTTTGGTGGAATTCACAATTGAATTCCTAGAACCTAATAAAGTTTGGGGGAAGGGGAGTAGTGAGCATTATATCCTTGAGAGGTTTGGCAACCTTCCCCATAGAGGGGCTACTAGGACTTAAAAATTTAAGGTAAGGTAAGCAGTAACTTAGTCACCAACGTATATATTTCCTTAATTAAACGTTAATATTGAAGCTTCAACATTATATTCCGATAAAATACTTAGTATGAAATATTATATTATTTTGAAAATGTGCTTTTTTAAAAACCCTTGGTTTTTTTTCATCACTTGTTTTGTGATTTTTTTTGCACATGAAGTCAATATGTTTGGTAAAATTTAAATTTCTGTCAATAATTAAACCTAAATATTTTATTTCATCGACCGTTTCCAAAATTGTACCATCGATTGAAATAGAATTATTTAAGACACCATTAAAATGAATACAGGTTTTTATTTAGTTATTTAATTATTTATATACAATCCGTCCTGAGTGCTGGTACATACAATGTGATAAGGGATTGAACCATGCAATTCCTTTTAAAGTGTGCAAAGTATATATATATTTTATATTATATATAAGCTTTTAAGATATAAATTATATTTGTTTTATAAGTTGTGATCTATCAAGAGTTTGAAACCATGACCCTTCGATTGAAAGGCCGAAGTAATCAATACGCTATTGGTCAGATAAACTGATTTTTCATATAACCATTTTTTGGGAAAATATATTTTTATGTTCTGGTTTTATTCTTCACAGAAAGAATAAAATCTAATTAATATAAAGATTTTCGGGTGGAGTGAAATAAACAACATAGACAATAAGGTTTTGTTTTTTTTTTTTTTAAATAGAAATAAGACCATAAAATTATGTATGAGGCTTTATTTACCTTTTTTTTTTTGGTCTTAAGTTCAGAATTGATAAAAAATGACATAATTTATTTTTACTTTTATAACTCAAATTATTATAATTATGGTTACTATTAAAATAATTTTTCGAAATTTAGACTCTCAAATCTATATGTTACCTCATTTTATTTAAGTCATATAATAATTTATAATTAGATAATCCGAAAAAGGAAGCTGTCCAGACTCTGTAATGGAAATAAATTCCATTTACTTATTTATCTTTTAAGAACTTCAATATTTGTTTGGAATTAAGATCAGTAAATGTGTATGCAAATGGTGCAGATAAGATCCAACCTACAAGGGCTATAAATAAAAAAAAAAACACTTTTACAAATTAAATTTACGACGCATACTATTTCAGTGTTAAGGCCATTTTAAAAAAAAAAATTTTGAAATCGAAATTAGACCATATGCTCTTAATATCAAATGCAAAATCGTTTTTTGCATTCTAAGTTTTTTTAAGCTTTCTTGACTTTATAATAATAATTTTTATAATAAAATTTTTTTTATAAATTTTATTATTAATTTGAAGGAAACTATACCAGATATTTTTTTAAGGACATTATCCAAATTAAGTTTATAAAACTTTTACACTTGTAAACAGAAAAATTAGATTCTGCGCATAAAATTTAAATTCCTTTACCGTTTTAAATTTAAATAGCCACATAATCAAATTATTAAACATACATTATGTGATTCTTTGATATTCAGTTTTTTATCTTAAGAATTTTCATACTTTTAACAAATTAAATTCCTTTACTTTTATTCCTGCAATAATTTATATTCCATATTTTATATTGGTAAACAAGGAGATTTTTAAAAACATGTGTCCTTTTCTTTCAATTAAAACTTATGACCTGCACACGAATTGAACTCGCAATACCTTGATTTACAAGCCTTGTACTTGCCTTGTACAACCAAAGACCCTACTAAACGTAACCGAATGTTAAAATTATTTTGTATATAAAACTATCCTCGAGTTAACATGAACAACCCTCAATTGGTTTTCCCTTATTTTACATAGCACAGGAATTAGGAATGGATTAAAAATAAATAAATCGTTGGATGCTGTGTAAAATCTAATAATTTTTGTAATGTAAAATATCCAGTTTATTTAGGAAAGCTTTTTCACACTAATGCATTATAACATAATATGTGTACGTATATTTCGATTTGCAATATGTTATATGTTCTCCTATATATTCCAGTTCTCCTTAGTGATTATGTACAGTTATATAAAGTTTTAACCGTAAAAAAAAGCTTAATTAAATTTTAAAATTTATTTAAATTATTTCTTTAATTTCAAAAACTCTTTTTTATTTTAGTTTTTTTTAAAATGAGTTCTAATTTAATTCTAATTTAATAAATGAATTAAACAAAAATATAATGTTCATTACATGTTTTAGTTAGACCATATTATTATTTAGAATTTTTTCCGCTAGGTGTCAGATCGAATCACAATTGTCAAATGGTTGAAATTAACATCTGTTATTTAACACACGTGCGTTTTACTGTTTTGACATTTCAACAGCACTCGGTAAATGTTTTTACAACCTACTCTAAAAAAAATTTTTTTACATTTAATTAAATAAATAATTATCAGTGATTAAAAATAAAGGTATTAAATTTAACATATTTAACTTTGCAACATGAAGAAACCAACTGGGAATAAACGTAAACTAAAAAATGAGTCTAGTGAAGAAAAATCAAAAAATATTGTATCAAAAATAATAGAAGAAGAAAGTGATTCTGAAGATGTTAAGGTAAGAAACGCACTTCTCTGTTAGAGCTTGTAAAAAGATATGAATTTAAACTGTTTTTAGGATAATTTATTAAAAACTGTTGAAAATGATAACGAAGATTCTTCAGATGATGAAGGAATTGAAAATAATTACAATTCGGATAATGACAGTGGGTTAAGTTTTGAGAGTGATGATGAAGGAAATTACAAAGCAAAATTGAATCAAAATTCTGATGAAGAAGAAGACGATGATGATGATGATGATGAACAAGAAGAAGGCGACGATGATGATGAACAAGAAGAAGGCGACGATGATGACGATGACAATGAGACCGAAAATGATGAAGATAGCGAAGAAGATGATGATAGCAACAAAATTGAAAAAGAAGAAAATATTGAAAATCTGAATGATAATAAAGATATTAAAGGGAAAACTAAACCAAAAGAAAAAGTAAAACAAAAACAAAAAGATGTAGATTCGGAAAGTTTGAACTCTAAAGTAAATCAATCGAGTTTGTCCTCATTGATTGCAGCTATAAAACGAAAAGATGAAGATGATGATTGCACTTCAGACGAAGAAGATATAAGAAATACTGTCGGGAATATTCCAATGCACTGGTATGATGAATATAAACATATAGGTTATGATTGGGATGCAAAGAAAATTATCAAACCTGCTCAACCTGATCAAATCGATGAATTTCTTCGAAAAATTGAAGATCCTAACTTTTGGCGAACTGTAAAGGATCCACAAACAGGCCAAGATGTAATAATTAGCCCAGACGATATAGATTTAATTAAACGTATTGCAACTGGAAAAATACCAGACAAAAACTACAATGAATATGAAGAATGGGTAGAATGGTTTACATCTGAAGTAGAAAAAATGCCTATCAAAAACGTTCCAGATCACAAACGATCATTTTTACCTTCATCGTCAGAGAAAAAAACTGTTTCTAGAATGGTGCATGCTCTTAAAATGGGATGGATGAAAACAACTGAAGAATTAGAAAAAGAAAGAAAAGCTAAAAAAGGTCCTAAATTTTACATGTTATGGGAAACTGATACTGGTCGTGAAGAAATGCGTCGTGTTCATGATCCTATCTTGGCTCCAAGGCGTGATTTACCCGGACATGCTGAATCATATAATCCACCACCAGAATATTTGTTTGATGCAATTGAAATGAAAGAATGGGAACGTCTTAAAGATGAACCACACAAAAGAAAATTACATTTCTTACCACAAAAATATAAATCCTTAAGAGAAGTACCAGCCTATGATAGATTTATTAGAGAAAGATTTTTGAGATGTCTTGATTTATATCTATGTCCGCGTGCGAGAAGAACAAAACTTAATATAGATGCCGAATATCTAATTCCAAAATTACCAAATCCAAGAGATTTACAACCATTTCCAACAGTTGAAAGCATGGTTTATCGTGGTCATTCAGATTTTGTAAGAACTATAAGTGTAGAACCGAAAGGTGAATATATGGTTTCAGGAAGCGACGATATGACTGTTAAAAGTAAGTATATTGTTCACTGTACAAAATCATACAGTTTTTTGAAAATTTTTGTTTTTTTTTTTTTTGTAGTATGGGAAATTGCTACTGGGCGTTGTATTCGTACAATTCAAACAAGTGACGTTGTAAGATGTGTAGCATGGTGTCCAAATCCAAAATTATCACTTATTGCTGTAGCATCTGGTCAACGGCTTTTATTAATTAATCCAAAAGTAGGTGATAGGGTTTTAATATCAAAAACCGATAACTTACTTACTGAAGCACCAAAACGTGATGCTATTGAGAGTGAAAGAATCACTGCAGCTGTTCAATGGGAATCGTGTACCGATAAAACTGAATTAGAAAAAGGTGTTCGTATTGTAATTAATCATTTTAAACCAATAAGACAAGTTACTTGGCATGGAAAGGGTGATTATTTTGCTACTGTCATGCCTGAAGGCGCTAATCGATCCGCTTTAATTCATCAAATTTCCAAGAGAAGTACACAAATTCCATTTTCAAAAAGCAAAGGTCTTATTCAGTATGTTCTATTTCATCCAATTAAACCATGTTTATTTGTTGCAACTCAACATAATATCCGTATTTATGATTTAGTTAAACAAGAATTAGTTAAAAAATTATTATCAAATTCAAAATGGATATCAGGAATGGCAATTCATCCTAAAGGCGATAATTTATTAGTTTCAACATATGATAAAAAAATGTTATGGTTTGATTTAGATCTTTCTACTAAACCATATCAAACAATTCGATTACATAAAAATGCTGTACGTAGTGTTTCTTTTCATTTACGTTATCCATTATTTGCTTCTGCTAGTGATGATTTATCAGTAATTGTTTCTCACGGAATGGTTTACAAGTAAGTATCTATAATATTTTTATAAAAAAAAAATAATTATTTAAATATTAAATGTTTCATTAATCTATATTTTAAAATTTTTAGCGATTTATTACAAAATCCTCTTATAGTTCCATTAAAAAAATTGTTAGGACATGAAGCAACAGAAGAACTTGGTGTTATAGATTGTATTTGGCATCCATTTCAACCTTGGGTATTTTCTTCCGGGGCTGATACAACAATTAGATTATTTACATAAGAATATAATTTAAAAACTTTTTGTTTTTTAAATTGAATAAAGAAATTTTTAACATTACAAATGTTAATATAATTTTTATTTCTCATTTAAAATTAAAAAAAAAATCACCACAGTGTGGCGTAATAATAAAGTAAATATATTTAGTTATTTATATTAAAAAATTACAGCGTCCCTAGTGTTGTAATCTGAAATTAAATAAAAAAAAACTAAAACTTACCATTCATTTGAAGAAAATTTTTTGGAAAGAGATCAGCAAAATTAAAAAATTACTTTTGTTATTTTATATTTTTAAGGAGTTTTTAGTTATTTAAAATTTATAAAATAAGTTGTTTTCGTTAAAAATTTGTGTTTTTAGTGAAAAATATTATTAAAGGATTTTAATCCAATTTAATAATTTAGCGGAACCTGTTATGGGAAATATGTTTCAACGGTTTATCATGTCAATGCAGTAAGTACAAAGCAGTGAATTATGTCAATACATTTACATCAAAAATTAATATTTCTTCTAAGAAATCTTAATTTTTTTTTTTTTTTAATGTTGATAAATTAAAATTAAATAAATTTTTAAATATTTTAAATAGTTAGTATTAAAAATTATAAAACTGGGTTTAAAAAGTTTTTTTTTACCATAACTTTCTCCAAAATCAAAATACAACTGTAAAATATGCATTCAGCATTTGTAAACAAATGAGATATTAATTATTTTCGGTATTTTTTTTAGTTAATTACTAGGTATTCCATTTAATTAAGTATTTGTTATTCATTTCACAGAGACGAAAAATTGATTAATAACGGTACAAATTTGTATTTCCTAAAAATCGTGAATACAGTTTTAGTTTGATGCATTCTAAATTAAAACTACTGCACTTTTAAACATATCAGAAATTCTGATGGGCTCCAAAATACAAACTAAATTTAATAATTAAGTTATTTTAAGTTTCAAAATTTAATACTTGAAAACTGTTTTTTTTTTTAGTGATCTGGAATGTGAAATTAAATTTGATAGCCCTCAATGCAAAAAAATTCTAAGTTAAAAATATAATAATGTCTTAAAGTTAAAATCAGGGTAAGGCTCTCAATACATATAAAAAGCAATTAAGTTTTTTTTAATACTATTTTTATTACTCTAATTAAATTTATTTTCTTTATTCAGAAAATTTCTATTTTACACGAAAAAACAAAAAAAAAAATATTGCCTTCACGCTAGTTCTTTTTTAAAATATTTTACATTATAATTTTAATTTTTTAGTTTTACCATATTTCATATTGTATTAAATCAGAATAAGAAAAAAATCATATAATGATCCATAGAAAAAAAAAAATTATATAAAAACTATTGTTTTGTCAATAAAATTGAAAGGTAAAATTGAAATAATTGTAATAAAAGTGTTACTTTATAATACCGATCTTTTCATATTTGCATAAAAATTTTTGAAATTAAGATCAAGCGCAACATTAAATGTAAATAAAATTGTTTGATAAATAAATATGTTACATACTTAATAATGATTATAACTATTGTGTTGAATTTGAATTACGCTAATAGAATTGAACTTGAAAATATTCATTATGTAGGAAAATAAATATTAATGTGGAAATAATATAATGTGTTAACTATTATTTGGTTTATACTTTTTTTTTATGTTCTTAGTTATTTGGAACATCGTTAAACGTTATGAAAGAAAAAAATTTAAAAATTAAATACAAATATAATTTCTTTAAAAAAATAAACCTTAAAGATATCAAAGTTATTTGGCTTATGGTAAAATAAGTAATATTATTAACAATATTTATTTTATTAAAAAATGTTTGAATTGATTTCACATTTTAGTTTTTTTATTTTTAATTCAATGTTAACACTTTAAACCAATTAATAATATTTAAATAAAATTATTTCAGTTGAAGTTGAAAAAAGTGAATAAGCATCAACACAAATTTTACTATTTACAATATGAATTACATTTTAGACTGATTTTGCACATTGTAACTTTTTGATTATCATATAAAAAATTTCTAAGTTTATATACAATATCACATATTTGTCGTTGGGAACTCAAACAGCTTTTTAAAAAATCAATAAAACTCTTCTATTAAATTTATTAACTTAACTTTTTTTTACTTTTCTCTTACGTCTAATTGACATTTTTTAAACATTTTTTACCAACTCTATTTGATTACCTAATTATAAATAGAGCTGGTGAGTGAGTGGTGAACTATGCCTAATAAATAATGGAATTTTTTTTTAAATAATTTTTCTATTAGAAAAACAAAACTCATAGGTCCTCAAGAAACACAACATTTTAAGTGTAAGTTTATTAACCAATGTAGAAATTGTATAATCTTTTAATGCTTTTTTAGTGACGTAGTTAATTTAGTATTATTACTAGCATCGGGTTTAAAGTTTTTAATTCCAAAAAAATTTTTATTGTTTTTGCCACTTTGCCAAAAAAAAGTAAAAAACAAAATTAATTAAAATTTTGTTAATTTCGTTTCGCAGTTAAAGATCTCTTTTTTTTCTTTCAAATAAAATTCTTCGATTATTTTAATCACAGATTGATATCATATTTAATATTTTATATTTCATTTTAACAGTAGACTATAGAGTACAGTACCACATTTATTATACCCGTATGAAAGTAGGTCAAAGGGTATAACTAAATGTTTCATAATTACTGTTAGTGACGCTATAAAGGAGGTAGATATAGACTCAAAGATATGAATCGTATCAGACAACAACATTGTCATTAAAAATTGAATGCAATTGAAATCCAATCAGTTTGATTAGGGGGTTCGTGTATTTGCCTACCTCGCAACTTATTTTTTAATTACATGAATTTATTTTAATATTATGAATGTATTTTAATTACATGAATGTAGAATGAGTTGACACAATCTACTTCATACTCATCCCCCGCTTTTAAAAAAATTGCAATTTTTAATTCTTGTAATTTTAAACTTATTTAAACCCTAAATCATAAAACTTAAGTAATTTTAAAACCTATATTTTCTCATCTTAAATACTTTTTTGTGTCCCATTTCTTGTGTTAATAAAATTAAATCTATAATTCATTTTAAATATTAAATTAAATTTCATAAAATAATATTTAGTAATAAGTTTAAAATTTTTAATTGAAGATCTCAAAAAAAAAAAATTAAAGAAACCAAAAGTAATATATTATGTAAATTTAATAAATGGACAAATTTTAGGTTTTTAAAAATAATAAAAACGAAAAACAAGTGTAATAAAAATTAAATGAACCCAAAATACTTGAAAATTTAAAAAAAAAACAACAAATTTTGTCATTATTTCAAAAATGAAGGTTTCAAATTTCTAATACCATACTATAAAAAAAAGGAAATTAAAAAAAAAAACTTAATTACCTTAATTAAATTTTAATTTAGTAATAAGTATAACATGAACAACTTTTTAAATATAAATTTTCTCTTATAGATACAAATTAAATCCATATCACCATATCTAAGATCATCATTTGACTTAAAAATTTTTTTTTTTAAATAGCATTTCATTTAATATAAAACAAAATACTTAACTCTATACTACTCGAATATAAAAGTATCTAACAAATCTTGGTATTTAATTTTTATAGTTAAAACCAATTTAGTTTTTTTCGTGTGAATTTTAAAAAAATTTTTATATTTTATAATTTTTTTTTTATAAAACTTTTGGTTTGTATAAAAATATAAAATAAAGCTGAAGTATATGATTGATTATTTTGTTGTTTTTTTATATTTTATTGATAAATGGAATTATCTAAATGAAGAATTCATCAATATTATTAACATGAAAAACCAACCAACAATTTATATTATTATTATTAAAAGAAAGTATTTTTGCTTTTACTATAATATAAAATACTGTAGTTGTTGTATTTTCTCTTTCATTACAATTTTATATTTTTTTAATTTTATTATTGCTTATTTTTTTTACTTCTGTGCCATATTATGTGTGGTGAGTAAATGTTGGAAAACTAGTTAAACAACCATGTGTTTATAATAATAATATTAAATTCTGTTTTAAATTTTCAAATTGTTTGAACAGAATGATTAAAAATTTTTTAAATGATTTACTAAATTAAGTTGTATACTTATTTTAGTTCATGGTTTACTAAACTATTTACAAATTTTCCGTAAATGTCATCATCATCTTTTAGCGTTACAACTCCTGGTGAGTTTTAGCCTTTTTCACTATCTTCCTCCATTCATCTCTGTTTCTCGCGGTGGTTTTCCAGTTTATTTCCCCCAGTTTTCTGGTATCGTCTTCAATGTTATTTTCCCATCTGCTTCTGGGCCTACCTCTTGCTCTGTTAAGCAATGGTCTAGCATTATAAATTTTGTATTGTGCTCTATTTTCCGCCATTCTGATGACATGCCCCGCCCAACTTAATCTACTGGACTTTATATGTTTTACAATGTCCTCGTTCTCTGCTAGTGCATATAATTCTGAATTGTACCTTCTACGGTATTCGGCGTTTTCATTTCGTATTGGACCATAAATAGTTCTAAATATCTTTCTTTCAAATATTCTCAACATTTCTTCTTCATTTCTATTCATGGTCAATGTTTCACTTCCATAAGTTGCTACGGGGCGTATGATGGTTTTTTATATTTGCAACTTTGCTCTTCTTGTTATTAGCTTGGATGTCATCAGCTTCTTATGAGAGTAGTAACATTTGTTTGCTGCCTGTATTCTGACTTGTACACAGGCTTGGCTACTGTTATTGTTTGTTAATATTATGCCAAGATATTTGTAGCTATTAACATTTTCCGTAAATGTAAAATATTAATTTAATTGTGTAAGTATTTGGCTTATTAATTGAAGGGTGAAGGGATTAATTGAAGGTAAAGGAATTATATAATGGAATAAAAGTTATTGAAAAGTAAGTTTTCTTATTTATAGTAAAATATGAAATATATGCAAATTAAATAATGTTACTTATAAAATTAATATTCTGATATATCTGAAGTTTACACCCTTATAACATATCGTATGAACTAAGGAGCTGTTTATAAATAAAAAAAATAAAATTAATTTAATTTATACCAGATTTTGAATGGGACAATTTATTTGTTAAACATATTTGAAGTCAGTTATATATCAGATTTCATACCCGTCGTGTCTATTTTCCTACAAGTACTAAAATTTTGTTTAAGTAACTTTTGAAGCTGTAAAGAAAACGTGATAAGCTAATACTCTATATCAACATGTGGAACAGTTCAGAATTTAAAATTGAAAGGTATGTGACATGTCGTCGGGTTACCGCCATAGTCACGAAACTGCTTTTTTCTTTTTTTTGACTTATTAATGCAAAAATATAGAAAATAATGAGATCTATATTATGCCAAAGACACGAATCTCTTAATCTTATTTATTGCTTTGTAATTCAATTTCCTTATTTTCATAAACTAACGAAAAATCATTTATTTCATATTTTCTTGGTGCCAAAGTCGAGAAAATTAAGTTCTACTATTTTTCAGTTTCGTGACTTTGGCGGTAACCCGACGAATTGTGTCCTACTTCATTCACACGATAAGTCAAAATTAACTATTATAATACAAATTATATATTGTGTCAGAATGATTAACGGATTTGAGGGGCTCTTATACAATTTCCTTTTTTAATATATTTAATAAAGCACAATGTCTGTTTCAAAAGTATTTAATTAATTTTTATTGGTCAACATTTGCAAAAAATTTGATTTGTCTAATTGCAGCTCTCTATAACTCGGAATCTAGTTAAGTTATGTTTCTGAAATTCTATGTTGGTTCGTCAAGTGCAAGTGTATTATATATTTATATTATTAAGGTATATTAAATATACGCTATATACTTATAACATATTATAGCATATAAAAAAATTTTTTCATCAAAATTATTTACAATTTTTGTTATATTTTTAATATTAAAAATTTAATAATAATCTTATAAAATTTTTTCAATTTAATTTTCGATTATTAGAGAAATAAAAAAAGAAAATGATATTATCAATTCAATTAATCTTCAAAAACGAAAATTTTTTTTTTCAAAATCATCAACGTAATTTTGATTTACCCTGTACCATCCATATTCAACAACAAAATATTTTACCTGTACAAGAGTATTTTAAAAAGTTTTTATATTATTAAATAAAGAGATTAGAGATGGCCGGTAACTCAATTCATTTTCCAATAAATAAAAAAATTGGCTTTTTTTTTTTTATTTATTATTATGTTTCAAGTTTTATTTAATTTTTCTTTATTTATTATTTATTTTTATTTTGTTTTAATTTTTTTTTATTTTTGCAAACTGTTTTTTATTACTCATAAAATATTCAATTCAAAAAATATACACAGTCAGTCAACACTGTTTAGTTAGTCAGTATTCAAACACACATTGAACTTGACGGGTTGGCTTATAGCGATTAATCCAAAAGAATTATTAAGTTAGAGTCAGAGTTTTTTTATTAAAATTTGAAGATCGTGTGTTTACTACGATATTTTGTGGTATAAAATAGAAAAGTTTTGTTTTTTTTTAATTATTTTATACGTGAAAATAGATGATAATTGAATGTTCAATATAAATTTTTCATTTAATTTATTATATTAACTGTGTGTGTGTATATGGGTAGTTAATTTTTTATTGTTTTGTTTTTTTTTTTTTTTAATTAAAAACTATTTTATTTTCACTTTATTTAGTTAAAATAGAAAACAGTGTAATTTAATTTTGGATAATTTAAAAAAAAAAAACAAAAAGTATCTTAAGATAAAAAAAAAAAAAAGTTTTTATTAAAAAAAAAAAAGTGAAAATGAATAACGTTGTAGAACAATTAATGGTAAAAATGAAAAATGAAACTGAATCAACATCAGTATCATCATTATTAACAAATGAAAATTTGGGTAATGGCAATGAAATAGTAGATAATGATAATGAAAAAGCTGTATTAAGTGCACCAGCTGAATGGATATTAATTGTAATTGGAATAATGGTTGGAATCGTTGTTATTATATTCATAATAAGGTTTGTTTTAATTGTTTTTGATTGTTTTTTTTTTTTAATTAAATTAATTAAATATATAGTTGGAAAGTTTATATTTTAAATACAGTTTAATTATAAAATAATATTGTTCTAGTAACACATAATGAATAATTATATTGCTTTGAAATATGGAATGAAGGTATGTAATGTTTAATCTGCAAAGCATATACATTTAACCATTTGTAACAAATGTGTTGGAGTACATTTAAAAATATCATCTGAGTAAAATATACTTAATTTATTATTAAGTATTTAGCATTTTAGTCAAAAAAATATTTTATTCATTTTTATACTCTTTTCACATGAACTTGGTCCTTTTTTCATTATATATTGGTCTATTTTAAATTGGTCGATTTTAAAGTGAATTTTACCTTTTTCCGAATGTAGTCTAAAATTTTATAAATTAAATTGATCGTTTTTTAGGAATAGGTCCCGTCTTTTAGAATCCAGTATTCGCATATATAAGTACACATACTTGAAAAAAATTTACTCACGAATTTTATAATATACCTAAGCTAATTACAGCAAAAAAAATAAAAAGTTTGACTCTTAACCCCACTCTAAAAAATAACCCTCAAAAATTAAGGTTCCATTTTTTTGGGACTTATCTTAACTTTTTTAAAATTTTCTTTTTTATTAAATATAGTTTTTATGACTATATTTTTCAAATAATTTGAATTTGACTTATGGGTCTCGAGGGCGTTTTTTCCTAATAGGACCTAAATTGAATTGAAATAAGATAAATTCCATTTTGAAAAAAAAAAATACCAAGTTCCTGTGAAAAGAATTTATATACATATAATTATACTTTATAGAATAATTTTTAATAATTTTTTTATTAATAATAATAACATTATAATCAATTGAATTGTTATAGAATAGAACTAAGAACACTGCACAATATTTGAAAAACTGATTTATTATTTATTAATAAATTATATTAAATAATTATAAAAATTAAAAATATAAATTTTTTTTATTGTTATAAGTACTTAGTTCTAAATATAATGATTCCATAGTTTTCAAGGCAAACACATCATATAATTTTCAGATTTTAATTTGGTTAAATATTAACATAATTATATTATGTATTTATGAATTTTTTTTCAATGTTAATTTGCTCCATAAAAGAAAATAATTATAAATTTTTTTTTAATAATTTCATAAATTATGGGAAAATACCTAATTAATTTTTTTATTGTATTTTTATAAGATTGAAATTATAATTTATAATTTTTTACAATTAGATTATGTGAAGCGTCAAAAAAATTATTCATCATTCTTTTATTTTCCCAAACATGTTTTAAAAATAAATTCAAAAAAATCTTATTTCAATCTTATTAAAGGTTATCAACACTTATCATACATTCTATAATAATCTAAAAAATACTTATTTTTGAAAACTTTTCACTTTATTTTATTTCAAATTAATTTGGTTTTTTTTTTTAATTTGTATTTAAAATAAATTTCTTCGATTTTTTAATCTTGGATTTTATGATTTCTTAAATCAGTGTATCTCTATACAATTTGTTTAATAATTTTTTATTAAAAATTTGTCATAATATAAACGGTTCATTTACTTTTCAAATTTAAAGAACAATGTAAAAGCCAAAAAACAATATTAAATATATATGAAACCCAAATAAAATACACGATTATTTTTTGATTTCTGACTTTATTTGGTAAAAATACCCACTCAACAATTTCTTTTTTGAACATTTGGTTAATGTTGGAAGATATAAAATATTTATTTTTATTATTTTAACCAGTTTTAAGTTCAACTTCAATATTTTTAAAGTTCAGTTTTTATGCTATACAATAAACTTCCTACGAAATTCAAAATATAATTAACTTTTGTAATAAACATTATAATATTTTTGTTTTTTTTTTTAATTTTAAAATTAATTTTCAGTATTCTAGAACTTACCAGAACTTACAAAGAAATTTAGCTTTCATAGTAACTATATATGTATTAAAAATACATACTATTTATATAATCCTAGATTTTAAAAGTCTCGGGTTCAAATTCTGGTCAGATCATATCTAATAATATAATTTATAATTGATATCTTAATAATATAAACCATAATATAAAATAAATTTAACTGCCACACCTGACAAAGAAAGGCAGATTCACACACTTATCACATTGTATGATGGTAGGGGACTGCACATAAATAAATAAATATATTCTAGAATAATTAAAATAATAAAAGATATATAGATTTTCTATAATTGAGATTTCAAATTAATTTTAACTTTAATTATGAATAATAACTTTAACTTAAATTTGATTACTAATATTATAATGCAATTAAATTGGCAATTAAATAAGGTGTATAGACAAAAATCCCAAAGTCAAAAGTCCCCTGGAGATTTATGACTCAAAAACAAAAAAAAGCCAAGAGTTCCCGGAGAATTTTGTTTTTATTTATACATTTGTATTAGCTTATTATTTTACATCTATTATTTTACTTATACATATATATATTTAATTAATATCAGTTTTTTTTTTCAATCAAAACATCAAATTCGACTTTCGAAATTTTTGATTTATTTGTTTCCAAAATGCAGTTTAAAATTTAATCATTTTGTTTTCAAATATAATGGATAATTATATCCCATTTTTTTAGGGGACTTTTGGCTCACTTATTAGTGTAATACCAAAGACTGTAAATCCAAAGACTGTTGACTAATTTTTAGAGCATAAATCCTGGGTGACTTTTGTCACTTCGTCGTAAAATAATAACTCTATATAGTTCATGTGTATTACAATTAACTTTATTCTTAAAGTAATTAAATTAAAAATTTATAAAAGATATATATATATATACAGTGGAAGTTCTCTTAGCCGGACGTTCTTATATACGGACATCTCTTTAAGACGGACAGTTTATTCAAAACGTATTCTTTTTTTAAATTTTTCATACAAAACACATTCTTTTAACCGGACACTCTAATAAGCGGACGCGGACACTTAAATCATTCATTAAATTTCAAAAAAATCTCCCTTAAACGGACCGTTTTAATTTATGAGCAAGCTTTTTTTATTTAATGTGAGTAATATGATGTATAAGAGGAAAGTTCACCAGTTCTTGAAGAATTGGAAATTAAAACCTACAATGAAGCCTTAAAAACTGTTGGTAGTTTAAAAAAATTTGCAACATAAAGAGGATCTTACATATTTATATAAAAAACTTAGAAATACATTTCGAAAATAATGTATCAAAATTTGACCAGGAAAAAATACTGCAGTCAAAGATTTCAAATTATTTTCAAAAGTCTACTAATTCTAAAACTCTGGAATGGAAAGTACATACAGAATATATAATATAGTAGTATGTAATTTCAACAAATAATGTTAATCTGTATTGAATTTATTGAATTTTTGTTTAGTTTTTTGTAGTAATTTTTATTTTCTTTTGTTATTTAGTTTTTATGTTGTTTTACCATTATAATTTTGTCTTTAAAAAACCATTATTAAAAAAATTAATAAAGAATTTAAGAAAATATTTTTTCTATTAACCGGACAACTCCCATAAGCGGATGAAAATTTTAGAACCGTGAGTGTCCGTTTATGAGAGCTTTCACTGTATATATAAATTTAAATATATATATTTAATTTCATACTATTTAGTAATTATACCACTCATTTTCCAATATATAATAATTAATTCAAAATTAATTATTTGTGTCAAATTGCTGTGCAATTGTACTGTGATTGTTTAAAATGGATCAATTTTAAATGATTATAATTGTTCATTAATAATTTCTTTTTTTTTTTTTTAATCTGACTTTAAATAAAACTTTTAATCTAAGCTTTATTATATAATCATTTAAAATTGTATACATATTTTTTTATAATTTTCTATTTAAAAACAAAATCAACAAATCTAAAAAAAAAATGTTTTAAGAACTTTTTAGCACATAATTTTCTTTCGTAATAATAACTAATAACAACAAGTTATAAATTTATTTATTTAATTTAATTTATTTGATTAAAATGCTAGCTTACCATATTTAAATAAAGTTAACAATAATTATAATATAAATTATACTTATTTTTAAAATAAATTTATAAAAATTTTTGAAATATTTTGTAATTAATCTTACCCTGAACTCCTTTAATTTAAACTATTAATTAACACTTTAGTGTGAAATTTTCGAAATTATTAAAAAAAAATTTTAAAGATATTTTTTTCTTAAAAAATGAAAAATTTTGTTTCTTGTTAACTAAAAATAATATTTGTATATTTTAATATTTAATCTAAAAATAATATTATTTAATTTTTATTTTGATTATTAAATGGGTAAATTTAATTCCAATTATTTTTTTTTTTTTTTTTAATTTTTACAGATTGTGGTGGTATTTTTTTAAACGTAGATGGTATAAATATCAAAATGGTCTTTTGGTGAAAGAATAAAAATTTAATAAATTTTTTTAGAAGTTAATAGTTTTAAAATATAGTTTTTAAATATTTGTAATATATATACTTTCAGGGTAAAATTAATTACTTTTAAAAAATAAATCATAAATAAAACTAATTATAAAAAATAATTAAAAGTTTAAAAAGGTTATGGAAAAAATATATATACTAACAATTATTTTATAATAAATAGTTATTAAATAAATATTATTAACATTTAAACCAATTGATATTAATTGATAAAGTATATATTTGCATGTTTAGGCACAATATATATATATGTATATATACATATGCACTTTTATTAATAAATTATAAAAAAATTGAAATTTTGAATTGAATAAATAAAATATATTTAAAAATGAATTGCACTTTTTCTTTATTATTTTTAATTAATTTTTTAATTTAGGAAAAGATAATTATTAAAAAATTAATTTTATGGACTGGAATGGTGACTTAGTGGTTAGGATGGCGGGGGAAAAAGAAAGGTTTAAACACTCACTTATTAAATTGTATGTGCGATAGGGGATTGGGGAGTACAGCTGTCACAGCAATACATTAAACCTATATTCCTTATAATTACCATACCTATAGTCCCCATTTTAAATGCAATTGAAATTTTTAATTTAAAATGGAAGCATATGTAACTCACAATCGTAAAGATCTTTTAAACAATATTAATATTTCTAAAAAAAATTTCTGATTCATTTGAAGAAGATTAAAAAAAAACCGCTAATATTTTGAATTCATTGACATTTTTGTTATCCGATTTAATTTTTTAAATAATATAAAACCAGTTTTTAATACTTTTATTTTCACCTGAAAAAAATCAAAAAAACAACAAACAAAATAAATTAAATTTCACCAAAATTTTATTTCTTATTATAACAAATAATTTAAATAATAAAATTCAACACCATCAGAGCACCATCTGCATCATCATCCATGAAAATAAAGAAATTATTATAATAATATTAAATAAAATTACTAATCAAACAATATTTACCAATATATACATACATAGAAACTTATATACATATATATATATTATTAAATTAACTTATAATATTAACACCTACCACAATTTCATACTAATGCTAAAAATTTGGTTTTATTCATTATTAACATATTAACGGTAAATCTATTTACTTTTCTTTAACCACCTTTTATGTAAATTTTTTTTTAAATCACAAACGGTAAAAAAAAACCGCGCTTTAAGAAGAAGACGATCAATAAAAAAAAAAGTGTCAAAAATTAAGATTACTTAACCCACCTCCACCTTTGCGGATTTGCTAATTATAGCTATACGTATAAACAAAAAAAAAAAAAAAAGTTGCAACGCAATGTAACGTAACTATCGCATATCGATCACACCTTACTGTTAAGATTTAAGATGACATGTTAAAAAAAAAAACAACAACAAAAAATGGATAACAAATTAAAGAAATGTAAAATAAAAAAACTTTTTTATTTTTATCTATTAAAAATTTTATCACGTTTTGTATATATACAATATTTAAATTAATTTGAATTATAATATAAATGCCTTCATTTTTTTTTTTGTAGTTGTATTTTGTACTTTTATATTTTCACCTGCTAAAGGTAAAGTAATTATGTATTAAATTAAAAAAAATGACTTGTACATATTTTCATTGAATAATAAAAAAAATAAAAATAAAATCAGAATGGTAAAATATTTTCAAATACAACATATGAATTTAAAAAAAAGAAAACAAACTACCTGTCCATAACTAAGAATGATTACAGTTATGACCAACACACCCCTACTTTATAAAAAATATCTTTTATGAAAGCAAGAATTTGAAATTTGTACCATGGGCAAAGTTTTTATACAAAAAGTCCTAAGACACAACTTGTAAATATTTCTGAAATTAAATATTTGATGAATATTAATTGATGAAATTATCTGGGTGCCTGTCTTTTTGTCCACAAAATTGTTAAAAAAATCTCGAATAGAGAAAAATGTTAAACAAAAATAGCACAAGCTAAAAGAACTACAACAAGCCCCATTTATATATATGTAATTAGAAGTAATTTTTGAGTTTGATTCAAAATAATGATTTTTGCTTTTTTTCATAATATTTATATAGGGTGACATCGGAAAGGTCGTAAAAGAAACTTCAACCTGATACAATGTCAAAATAACACAATGTAAAATTTCTTTACACATTGTGTCGAAAATACAATGTATTTTGTTTACAATTCCGATTGCGTCTAAATGAAATGTCAAAAATTCTACAGAAACAATCTTTGAAAAGTATAAATTAATATTTACTTACTTTTCTTCCATTGTTTTTTTTTTTTGTTTTTGTTATATTAGGGAGTTCACCACCACAAAAATAAAATTCAACTGATCAAAATTTAAATTAAAACTTTAAAACTCAAATAACCTTTAATTTTTTTATTTGTGTATCCAAAAAAATTTCGATTCTCAATTTAACAACACGCGTCGTGAAAATGGGTCGCGAATACAATGTAAAATGAATTTACGATCATGAGACAATGTAAAATTTTTAAAATTTACATTTACGATCATGTGACATTGAATTCAAGACATTGCAAACACATTGCCGATATCAGGGATACTTGCATTATATGCAAGATTCTGAATTAGAATTGACTTTTGCGTTTGTTGCCAAATCCAGGTTATTCGTCTTTTTTTTTACAGAAGATTTATATAAGTTATAAATATATAACTTCCACATAACTGTCTCACTTCCTGATTTAAAAAAACTAAAAAAAAAAGAAACCTGGAATCAATCAAAAATCTAAGTTAAATTCCATAGCAACTAATTTTTCATAGAATCCATAAATGTACAAATAGATATTTTAAAGCTATTCTAGAATAATTAGCAATAAAAAAATTAATGACACCAGCATTAGTTGTAATAAAAAATTTAAAACTTTTTATGTTAAAATTTAATTTTCAGAAAATGATATAAAATTTTAAATTTAGAAAAAATAAATTGTTTTATTTGATTTTAGTTTTTAAAAGTAAGATACCAATAGCTGTCATAATAGAATGTAAATTATAAAAACATTTTACTTTCAAACTTAACTCTTCGACTTATTTCGATTAAATATATACTTTAGTATAATTATAATTAAATTAATATTTAACCCAAATACCTGTTACGAATGTATTAATAGATTAATTATTAATACCAGTTTCAATATATAGAATACAAAATAAGTAAGTTTTTAATTTAAAAAAATTTATTAGTACTTATTACTTATGATATACTATTAGAATATAATATAATACATATGTATTTAATATATATTATATTCTAATAGAATTTAAATAATTAAAATTTAACTTATTTCCAATTTTTTACATAATATATTTATTTAAATATAACATAACAAGGGAGCACAACACTGGGCAAAACTTAGTGGAATTTTCAAAAAAATTATTACAATGCAAAAAAACCAATTAGAAAATTTTTTACTTAATTTAACTTTCATTTAAAAAAAAATTCATTTCGAATTAGAAGATATTTTAGAGTTGGTCTAAATCAGACCCTGGTGGGTGTCAATAATTTGTTAAACGTAGAATTCGGGGTATGGCTGCCCCCGCTATTTAAAATATGTTATTATTGAAATGTGTATACGTATAAAAAATTTAGTTGTGTACAAAATCAGAGTTATATTACGTTATTCGAAAACTAAGTATGTAAGTATACTGTCCTCCTGTTACATACATGTTATTTGGAATCATTGCATCAATAACTTTATCACTAATGATATAATCAAATTATTATTTCTTTGATAAATTTTTGATGCATCAAAAACATATTTCAGAACAATCCAATGAAGTTTGATTAGTTTAAAAGACACACTTATAAAGAAAATTATTATTTGATCAGTGACTATGATAACTTCAGGGCCGCTGCGTAGTGGAAGGCAGATTGTGCGCCGCACAATGGCGGCTCAATAGTACGCGGCGGCACGGGATAAGTTTACCCTATTTTGGCTAATGATTTTTATAATCTAATTTAAGGTCAATTAAAATAATGTTTTAAATACAAGAAAGAAATAATAACTAAGAACAAGATTTTGTATACAATATTATATAATGAACCATTAATCTAAGTGAACAGTTTTATATATATATATATACATAGAAGGTTATATAGAGTTTATCTAATTTTTTCACCATTGGAAAATTTCTATATTTTATTATTATTTATATAAATAATAGTTTAAATAAATAATTGTAATAATATATCGCTATACCTAGTGAAAAATATTTTTATTTAAAATAAAAATTAATACTTTAAAATTAATCTACTTTTAGAGTTGGTAAATAATTTAGATGAAATTATTAATAATATTATCAAATATTTTTTAACTTTAAATGTATATTATAATAATGGACAAAGTTTATTTATTGATTGATTACTATAACAAATTGTTGTAAAAAAGTAATACATATGTATTGATGAAAAAAACTTATTAATTATTTTAATTATTCTTGAACTTTTAAATTATATAGGTATAAATTTTTTTTGTGATTCTTATATATTTATTTAATTTTTATATTTATATAATTTATTTATTTCATTTATTTATGTATATATAAATCAATGGCATTCACTAATATTCATTTAGACTAAGCTTTAATTTCAGTAATAATTATTTACACTAAATCGTTGTTTACCGGCTGTAGTCATTGAATTACATATTTAAATAGTTCAAATTCACACTTAGATTTAAAGTATTTTAAATAAGTTAAAATTATCACAATAATTAAAGTTAAGGCTGAACTTTGGAGTAGGTGACCACCACAAACCGAAACCAAATTTTCAGGAGCTAAACTAGAATAAAATTCATGAAGTTTCGCGAGGGTCGCAATTGGCGCATATGGCATTAAAGGGTTAAAATTGTCATTTGAAAAAAAGCGGTACATGTTCATATAACTGTAAATATCTGCATTTTTATATGTAATATTATTTTTTTTCATATAAATGATCACAATTTTTTTGCCATAACTTAAAAACTATAAGGGCTAGAATAATATGTGAGGGCTGTTTTGGAAAGAGAGAGAATGCTAAAATTAAAAACTTTGGAAAAAAGGGTACCGTTACATATATTTTTTACCGCTATATTACCGCTAATGGGACAACCTGTACCAATGTATATATTATAGTATATACTATTTTGAAAGCGTTTATCAGACCTATCTTTTGACACAAATCGTAGTTCGATATATGTTCTAGTATTGAAGATATTTACAGTTATATGAGCATGTACCTCTTTTTTTCAAATGACAATTTTAACTCTTAATGGCGTGTGCAGTGTGCACCAATTGCGGCCACCAAAAAACTTGGTTACGGTCTGTGGGGGTCACCTATTCCAAAGTTCAGACCAAGTTAATTTCGTTTTTAAATTTAAATATTATAATACAAATTAACTAAAAACATCTTATGTAATTAATTTTTTTATACCCTACACCTATAGAATAGGTAAAGGGGTATATTAACTTTGGTATGGTGTTTGTAACCACCTAAAGGAAGCGAGCTAGATATGGAAAAGTATATATATTTGTGATCAGCGTGACCGCCTTAGTCGATATAGCCATGTCCGTCCGCCCGTCCGTCCGTCCGTAGGCACGATAACTCAAAAAATAATGGAGCTATCTTGATGAAATTTTAACTGTAGGTTACTAGGACTGAAAGTACGGCGGGGATTGCATATGGGCGAAATCGGCCCATGGGTTCGGATTCTTGACCTTTTAATCGGTTTCAGGGCTAACGAACAAATATAAAAAATCACGATAACTCAACAACTAATGACGCTATCTTCATCAAATTTGTGCTGTAGGTTACTAGTAATGAAAATACTTCGGGAATTGCGTAAGGTCGGGATTGGACCATGGGTTCGGAACCTAGAACTTTTTGATCGAATATAGGCCAAACGAGCATAATTCCGAAACCAATGAAGATAGAACCTCCAAATTTAGTATCAGGATGTCCCTTCCTATTTCCTAAGTGTCTTGTGAATTTGGGTCCCATTGGAGTAGTGGGTCGGGGACCAGCCACACATTTCCGAAGACCTTAAAGCATATCTTTAAAATTAATAAAGATAACAACTTGAAAAAATGTAGAAGCTTCCAATTTGCCACAAGGGTGTTCTTTACTATCTCTTGCGTGTTCCCCTAATTTAGGATCAATTGGAGTGGTGGTTCTGTACCCCTCTCAGACCTCCCAAGTTTTAAAGGCTTATAATCGAAATTACTAAAAATAGTTACTTAAAATTAGGATAGAGCGTTCCAATTGTGTACAAGGGTTAACTAGTATTGAAAGTATGACGGGACTGCATATGGGTGAAATAGTACCATAATTTCGGGTCGTGGAACCCTTGAAAAGTTCAAGGACTAACAAACATATATCTTAAAAACACCATAACTCAAAAAATAATGCCGGTATTTAGATGAAATTTAACAGTAGGTTACTAGTAATGAAAGTACCATGGGAATTGGTTGTGGTCGAGTTTAATTTCGAAGCCAAAGAATATATTTCCTATGTCCTATGTGTCTCCAAAATCTAGACTTAATTGTAGGGGTTCAGCTATGTTCAAAGGTACTTGCTGCATTTATGTCAAATTTATTTTTATATTTAAATGAATTATATGAAAAGGTGTAAATTTTTAATTGTATTTTAGAAATACATTTATTGCATATTTTGCGTTTATAAGTTTTTCTATTAGGTATATAAACTAACCATTTAAAATAATTGCAATTTTTAAAAATTTGGATTATTAAATATATTATGCTTTGATTATCTTTTTATCACAAAATTTAATAATTAGAATTTTTTCATTTTGTAATTGAATTGGAATAAATATATTTTCATTTATTTCAAGTTTGTTTGTTTTTTAATATTTTTAAATAGATAAATTAGTAAGAATTTGTAGTATTTTTTAATAGATAGGGTAATTAGAAAATGTTTTTAGTATATTATACAGTTAATTTGGTTAGCTATGTCTTACGATCAAATTAATAACAGCTTCTATGGTGTTAAAATGACTTATGGATATGTCCTTAAATTTGAACCAAATAGGTGTAGGGTATTTCTAAGTCGGTTGCACCGACTGACTGTTTCTTTACTTGTTTTTATTGGATTAGATATTTAAATTCTAAAAATATATTTTAAATTATCATATATTCATATACCTACAATGTGTTACATTCTAACACAAAATAATATTAATTAACTTTTTTCTATATATGTATATATATATATATTTAATTACATGATCCAAGGTTATTTTTGTCAATAAAATTTTTTTTTTAATCTAAAATACCATCACATCTAGTGTTTATTCAACCAAATTCATTAAATCTTAAGAACATTTAATATACATACATACATACATACATATATAATACTATTTTATAAGTTTATCTATACGTTCATTTAGTATATATGTATACATATACAAGTTTTTCTTCTGATAACCTTGACTAATCGTACATATATTTTATATTATAATTCTGTTCTTGGCACAAATTATAGATTCATTAAACTTAAACTTTTCATTTTAAAGAATTTTCTTAAACTTGCAAGACAACTTAGAAAAAAAAAAAGGTTTATTATATACTTTTAATTGAACTTGCCTGCGTCTATGGCTTTTTTTTTAATTTTAATAGTTTTTAATTAAAATTACAAAAAGTTTATTAGTCTAACTATAAAGATAAATTTCAAGATCGTTTACTGAAAATCTGAATCATTTTTCAATATTCAAAGTTCAAAACGAATTTTCAATGTATGTAAATATGTGTAAAATAAAATCTAAACCAGTTAAAAACTTGTAAAGTTTTTTTTTTTTATTTTGTAAAAAAAAAAAACAAAACTTGACATTCGAAATATTTAACAAACATTCATTTTAATTTAATTTTCAATTTGTTTAAGTTAGAAGTTAACTGACCCAGAATGAATGAGTGACTATGTACAACATTATATACAATTACCATTTTTTTTTTTTATTTAATCGTCATTTCAAATTCCAAAACTATTCAGCACATGATTTCTAATTTTAATTACCGCACATTATACTATAAGTATTACTATTAAGTACGTATATTAGGAGTATTAGAAGTGCAAAAAGTTCATTAGTTGAAATGTTTCAAAATTTAAGTAGAAGCTCTTACATAATATGAAAAATTCTAATAAAAAAAGAAGTTTAACACAGTAGGTTCACTTTAAGAATACTTTTTAAAGTGATTTACTATTTTAATAATTACATTATTTTACTTGAAAGTTTTTGAGGACATTCGTATTGAAAAATACAACTAAAGCATAGCATCTATTTATATATGAATTACGTTATAAGGGTTATGATCAAGATTATATGATCGATCGTTTGAAAGTCAAGAAGTACTTAAAACTACAATCATGTAAAATTTTTTAATTTTAATCATGTAAGCTGTTTGGATGGTAGTATCTCTACTCTTAAAAAACTATTTTTAATTGCACAGCAATTTGTTAAACCATTATTAAGAACTTTAACATTAAGGTAAACTTATTTAATTTTAACTAGTATCGTCCAGCCTTCGAAATTCGAGCGATTGTCGCGTTCAAAAAATTATTTATATTTATAAACAAATAATTGAGCCCCAATTTTGTGACCGAATAAGCCGATTAATACATGATAATGATTTAATATATGATAAACTTTATATCCCATATATATGGTCATTCTTCTCTTCTTCTAAGCGTGTACCTTCGAATTTTGATGATTTAACGGATGGTGGCAACTATATTAGCATACTCTTGCCGATTTGATGCTGTATAGACTAAATTTCCTATCGTTCTTATATTTGTCCAATTTCTAATATTTCGTAACCAGGACATTTGTTTTCTTCCTACACCTCGTTTACCTTCAATTTTCATTTGTATGATTGATTGCAGAAGTTCGTATTTCTGGCCCCTAATAACATGACCAAAGTAGGCAGCTTTACGTTTTTTGATTGATAAGAGTAGTTCTCTTTGTTTTCTCAATCTATTTAGGACTTCTGAATTTGTGACTCTGTATGTCCATGGTATTTTTAACATGCGCCTGTATGTCCACATTTCAAATGCTTCAATTCGGTTCATGCTTGCTACTTTTAGGGTCCATGATTCAACACTATACAGGAGAACTGACCATATATAGCACGTAATAAAACGTAACCTTAACTCGATGTTAATATCTCGATTGGTTAGTATCTTTCGATATTTGAGAAGGGCACTTCTTTCCATCTCTATACGACATTTGATCTCCTTATCGCAGTCCCAGTTCTCGTATAACCAGGATCCGAGGTATCTGAAACTGGACACTCGTTCTATGGGGTTGTTGTCAATGAGGATAGAGACGTTTGTATGTGGCACTTTGTTTTTAGATATGATCATGTATTTGGTTTTTTTGGTATTCATGTTCAATCCAAAAACAAATATGAAAATAAAAAACTCAATATGCGCTTTAAGCTCCCATATTATATTGAAGTTTCTAAGTGATACTTTTAAATTTCAAGCTAATCTTTTTAAAAAATATATAAAATTATTTTAAGAACAAAAGAACTCACATTATTTTACTTTTTTATTTCATTTAAACACATACATATTTGTACAAAGTAATTAGTAAAGAATTAACACCTCTTCCGGTATATGAAATCAATAAACCAAATAATAAAAGGGTAAACTTTCACCAAAAAAAAAACCAAATACCAAAATAAAAATTTCGAAAGTGTGTTATAAACTAAAAAACAAAATAGAAATGTCATATCAGTCTCTAAATCCATTAAAAATGTAAATTGTAAAAACAAAATGAAAAAAAAAAAAATTCAATTGAATATGAAACAACAGAAATTTTTTATCCAAACCACACAATGCACTCCAAAGCAACCACCATTATAGTCAAAAGTGAAATTTAGTTTTTTTTTTTTTAAGTCTTGAATATATGTGGTAAATTGTGGTATACGTATACTTGTATAGTAGTTAATAATATACAGTAGAGAATGTGATGTAGTTGTTACTGGTAAATAACGAACAGTTTGATGATGATCACATGATGATGATTGATGATGATAATAAAAAAAATTTAATAAAATTAATAAATTTTGAATAGGTGGTGGTGGTGGATTCATAATTATTAAATTGACAGGTATAATTTTTTTTAGCATATTTTGAAATTTATTTATAAAAATAGAAAAATAATCTAAAATGTGAGCGGAAATTAAAATTTCGAAATATTTTACATATTCGGAATTCGGTTAAATTTAAATAATTACAAAAGAAAAATACTAAATGCAATTATTTATTTGTTTTGTCTTGATTTAATGTACATTACAGGGCTATTTTTATTTGTTAAGTTTCTTAGTTCAAGTCTAGCGTATACATAATTAAAATACATAATTCATTTTTGATTTACAAGCAGATTTTAAAAAAATTCAATTTCCAAAAAAGCAATCTTCTATTCAATCCATGATGCACTCTAAATCAATTCGGAAAACTTCTAGAAACTGTATTTCATAAATTTCATAAATTTAACCTATACAATAGACAATATGGGACCGGTACCCATCTAAAGCTTGAAAATCCAAATCTCGGGATACAATCTAATTTTTTTTAATTGCTATCCCACCTTCTGCGTTCTGCATATAAAAAGAAAAACAATCCTAAAAAATCTATTTTTATGGAAACCAGAGAATATCGTAAAATTCTGAATTAGAAGAGAGATTAGAGTTGAATTCAAAATCAGGATTATAGACTTTTATCGAATATTTAAATATATCGCATATACACAATTATGAATTAGAATGAATTTTAAAATTTCGATTCAAAATTTTTCCAGAATTATGAATTGAACTCTTAATTACTACTACTACTATTACTACCTACTAATTTTTGATAATAAATCCACTGTAATAAGGCAAAAAGCTTACCTATTGTTACATTAAGACTTATATTTCCTAAATGTTAAAAATCAATAAGAGTCTTCTGATAGCAGTTCCGAGAAAAATTATTCTAAAATTGTTTGAAAAATAATAAGTTCTAATTTATATTACATATACTTATAATTTGGCTATGAACTAGTCTAAGATTTTAGCAGTTCTTCCTATATACCATAGTCATAAAAATTATTATGATAGATGCAGTTATTTTTATCTCCCTTATACAAAATATAAAAACTAAAATAAAATCGTATTATAAATTTAGACTTCTTGATAATAAACTCTTCTTCCGATTTGAGTTTAGATAAATATTAGTTTATTTCAACTAATGGAAATTAAAATTCAAAATAATTTTAATAAATTGAAAAACCATTAATCTAATTCTTAAAAAATTTCTTCTTTTTATAGAAAAATTATTCAAGGTCCATCATATTGGAAAAAGAATAGAATTGATGGTAAAGTAGTAATTGTAACAGGATGTAATACAGGAATTGGTAAAGAAACTGTATTGGAATTGGCTAAAAGAGGTGCAAAAATTTATATGGCATGCAGGGATCCAATACGTTGTGAAGCAGCTCGTTTAGAAATTATTGAAAAAACTAAAAATGAAAATATTTTTAATCGTACTTTAGATTTATCATCATTAGAATCAGTTAGGAAATTTGCTGATAAGTAAGTTTAAATAATTATAATAAACATTTTTTTACTAATGGAAATTAAATTATTTAATTTTTTTTTTTTTCAACAGATTTCATAATGAAGAAAATCGTTTGGACATTCTTATTAATAATGCTGGTGTAATGGCTTGTCCAAAAATGTTCACAAAAGATGGTTTTGAATTACAAATTGGAACAAATCATTTGGGACATTATCTTTTAACAAATTTACTTTTGGATACATTAAAAGCATCAGCACCAAGTCGTATAGTTGTAGTATCAAGCGCTATTTATTTATGGGGAAATATTAAAAAAGATGATTTAATGAGTGAAAAATCATATACCAGATTTGAAGCATATTCACAAAGTAAATTGGCTAACATTTTATTTACAAAATATTTATCAATGAAACTAGAAGGAACTGGTGTTACGGTAAATTGTTGTCATCCGGGTGTTGTTAAAACTGAACTAGGAAG
Source organism: Dolichopus griseipennis (assembly GCA_963082915.1). Classification (NCBI taxonomy): domain Eukaryota; kingdom Metazoa; phylum Arthropoda; class Insecta; order Diptera; family Dolichopodidae; genus Dolichopus; species Dolichopus griseipennis. The sequence continues at coordinate 144,747,441 of OY720442.1, read as the reverse complement.
ACATATAATAAAAAATAAGACAAAGTATGTATAATTTTTTACTTTAACTTTTCCAAATTTTTTCAATTCTAAATTCCTGTTTTAATTATTTTGTAGAATATTTGTGGATCCCCTTACAAGATTTTTTTTTAAATCTCCAAAAGCTGGTGCCCAAACTCAATTACGTTTAGCCTTGGATCCATCATTAGAAAAAGTTTCTGGTTATTATTATTTTGATTGTATAAGAGCACCAGTTTTGCCTAAAGCTAAAAATAAGGAAATGATGGAATGGTTATGGATCAAAAGTGAAGAATTAATAAAATCCGTTGAAAATCAAAGTGAGAAAAAAACTGAAGAATTTGAAAAGAATAAAAATGATACGCAAATAAAAACAGAAAATGAAATAAAAGATATTAAAGAAAATACTACTGAAGTGGAAATCAATGAATTAAATAAAAGTAAAAATGGTGATGCGATAGTTATAGAAGTGACAAGTGAAAAATAAAATTAAGAATAAAAATAATATTATATTAAATAATAAAAAAAAACAAACTTACTTTATTAAAGTAATTAAAAATTAATTATTGTTTTGTTCCTTTTTGGAAATTTTTTTTTTATTTTTATGTATTAAAGAATATATACACATTTAAATATAAGAACTTTTTTATAAATTATATTGGAGTTGTTTTTTAACTATTTGAATATTTTTTTATCTCCTATTTTTTATCTTTGCTATCCTATCAACAAAGAATCTCAAATTATTTCTGAAATACAAATTTGTTCATTATAAAATTAAGGGTTTTTAAATTAAAGGGCAGTTAAAGGGCGGCTGATGGATTGGCTTGTATGGCAGCTGCTACAGCAGCGATAGTTTCCTGCGTCCTAACTGAGGGATCCCGATGATAAGGCCTTCTTCTACTGTCCCACGTTCGGCAAAGCTATTCACAAGCCTCATTATAGTCCATCTGCTAGAAGGTGTGCCACCGAATATGCTCTTATATTCCCTTTTAACGCGTGTTACGGAATCAAGCGCATGAAAGCGGCGCACTATCTAAATTTTCTTTTCTATATCCCAATCCTCCATAATCTGTATATTTAAATATCAATCTGTAAGAAAAAAAAGAAACGGAGAAGATTACTCAAACAGAAAAAATTTTATTGCGATATATTTTGGTAACAGCTTTCATCAGTCACCCTTATTAAATTATTAAAACTTTAACCACGGTTTTATTGTCTTTAAATAAACTTTTTTTTTAATTTTTACGCTTAAAAATAAGAAAAAATATTAATACAAAAGTCAAAAAATTATAAAATTAATGAGGTTTAAATTAATCCTTTTCACCTCTAAACTTTCATTGCTAAAAAAAAAATTTATTGCATTTAATTTATTTATGATTTTTCCATTTTTGTTTATTAACATTTAAAATTTTAAAGAAAAAAACCAAACGTGATAGGTCTTGCTGTGCAAGTTTAGAACTGTTAGTGATACCAAATTGCTATTAAAATGCTTCCAGAAGAATAACGAAACGTAAGGATTTCGCCAACTGACATCACGTCAATATCACTTTTGAGACTATCAAAAATAATCAATCATGATTTTTGTGATACTCATCGTATGCTTTGTTTAACAGAATACGGGTCTTAGTTTTAATCTTAGGAACGTTCATCCTTTTCTGTTTATAAATTTGTATTTCACACCTAATCTAAAGGTTATTTTAAAGCTGTATCATCCGTTATTATTTTACCTGTAGGGCTTCGTATCTCTTCCTCTTGCTTAACTAATATTTAATTCTAAATCTAAAGATTCTCAAGCCTTTTAGAATTGCCTGATTTATGTCAGTAATAATGATTTGACAGTTTACGTGATTATTTTGATCGCGTCTACTTTCAGATTACAAAATTATTACTTTAGTTATATTTATAATATGCGTCTTTCATAATATGGATGCTATGCTATGTAATGATACAAAATTTTAAAAAAAGAAAAATATTTTAATTTTTTCCATTTTTCCATTTTTAATTTTGGACTTTTTCATAATTTTTCTTTAGATGGCGCTTTAAAAATTTAAAATTTTATAGAACAAATTGAAATGAAACATTCAATTGACAATGTCTGTTGCTGTCAACGAATCAGATGTTTTTTATTTAGTTGGATCTGTCATCCCATATCGAATTTGCAATTGGAACAAAATAAATTTTTTTTTGTAACAACCATTCAAACAAAACAATCAAAACAGCTAATTAATTAAATTATTAATAATATTCGAAAATGGTTGTTACTCTCAAAACTCAACTTCCAGCTGAAGAAGAATTAAATGTTACAGAAGTTAATTTATCAAGTGCAGCTCTTCGAGCTGGTGCATTTCACTTAGGAAAAGCTTGTGAATACGAGAATAATGTAAATTTTATAATTAAATTACTTTCAACTACTTTCTTTTTGGAAATTTTTTAAAATTTAAAATCTAATAGATTTATAAGAAACTTAAATCCTTAATATTTAATCATTTATAATATTTACCAATTACATAAGTATATCATAAGCCATAACCTATATTTGAACGATTTAAATAAAAAAATGTATTTATATATAAAGGAATTCATGTTATGCCGACAAGAACTAGATGATCCACGCAAGTGTATTAACGAAGGAAAAGCTGTAACTAATTGTGCATTGAATTTTTTTAGAAAAGTCAAAAATAGTTGTGCAGATGAATTTCTTCAATATGCAAATTGTCTTGACAAAAGTAGTGGAAAACAATCCTTTTCCCTGTAAAGTGCAAAATTAAATTTTTATAATTGAATTTAACGCTTTAATTAATTTTAGCTGTCGCACTACACAAGGGGTATTTGATAAATGCATGAAAGATAAACTAGAAATGGATCGTGAGGATTATGGTTATTTTTGCAGAGCAAGAGTAAGTTAAGTGTTAAACAGATATGTCTTTTTAATTTTTTTCTTTATAATAGATTCATCAAAGTGAACGTCCAGCACCAGATCCCAAAAAGAAAATTGTATACGAAGATGCTACACCAAAACTACCAGATGATTATGAAAGAAAACCAGCAAAATATGGTTCCCGATTCCATTGGTTAGAATAAGTTGTTATGAAATTCAATAAATCAACACCAAAAATCAATATTAAAATGAAAATTATTTTGTAATGAAATTTTTCATACAAAAAAAAGAAAGCATTACATGAATGTGGTAGTAAAAATTTATTTCAAATGAAAAAAATAAGTGTTTTTAGTAAAAAAAATTTATGAAAATATTTTAAAAAAATACTAAAGTGGAATTTAAGTAAGTATAAAGTGCGTTCATTAAAGAATACAGCCATAATTTATGCCATAGTCACAAAAAATATTAATTATCTTTTAACTCCTCTAGTCTCTGTAGAAGTTGTTGATCTTGTCTATTTTTAATGAAGGTCAGATTTTCCTGCGTAATCAAACCACCTTCATTTTGAAGCCTCGTTAACAAATCAATTTTATGCTTTTCAAAAGCTAACTGATCGATTCTTTTCAAGTGATAATCTTCTTCAAGTTTATTCAATTGCCTCTCCAAATCATTTAAATTTTCATCACCAAACATTTGGATCATATCCTTTGTATTAAAGGCTGAAGATATAGCTTTACGTATGGCCTTTTTTAAAATTGAAATGAAATATTTGAAAAACACAATTAATTGTTTAAAATCAATAAAAAAAAAATTACGTCATTTATAATCTAATCTTTCGAGCTTATTATTAAAAAAAAGAAATCTTACAGTTCTCATTATTGAAAATTTACTATTCAAAGTAACATCTCCTTTTTGAAGTCTATCTAATGTAGCCTCAAAATCTTTTATTTGTTCAACAGTATCATTTTTTAATAAATCATATTCATCTTCGGGAAGTTCGCTACTACAAATTAAGTTTGTTGTTAAATTATTGGATTTCAACAATTTTGTCATTTACCAGCACTCTTCTAAATCGTTCAACTGCTCAACAAGTCTTTCTAATTGTTTTTCTAAATTTAAAATTAATTTTTCGTTCGCAGACATTTTAATTTACAAAAATTTTTTCCTCTTAATTTTTTGAAAGTACATAATCAACTACTCCTTAATATTTATTATCGGAACTTCAAAACAATCTGTCAAGCTGTCTAAATTTCTATTGTCTACAACTGATGTCAATTTTACTGTAGTTTTGGTATACAAATACAAAGAAATTCAAATTACCAAAGTATGAATAAAAAACGTAAATTAAAACAAACTGAAAGATTTTGCAGCCTATTGTACTTAAGATAAATAATATTGCTAATTTTTTGAATTAATAAAAAAATTGTAATAATAGACCAAACTTTTTAAACTCTAATACCAATCTAATTGTCTAAATTATAGGTATTAAATAAAAATAAACATAATAGGTTAAGTAAAAATTGAGTTGATTGTAATTGAATTAAAAATAATAAAAAAAAAATTTATTTTAAATCTATTTTCATAATTAATATTCAAAACATTTAGAAATTCATAGAACCTTCTAAAAACATTAAACTATCAATAGATGCTATAGCTAAATCTACATCACGTTTTTGAACGGTTTTCTTTTTACTTTGAGCTGTAAAAGTAAATGATTCTTTTGCCAAACTTTCTATAAATAATTCAGTTGCTTTAGCTACAGAAAATACAGCTTCTGTTGATGCTAACTGCATATCCGGATCTAATTTCATTAAGGCTCGAATTTTCGATAAAGGAAGTTGAACAAGTTTAGGTTCTTGTGGTTTAGCTATCAAAAAATTAAATTTTTAAATTAAATATATTGCATATGCATGTATATTACATTTATTTCCTGTTGAACTGGCATCAGTTGCATGTTTTGATGTCGATTCATCATTATCTTCATTTTCATCATCATCTTCATCGTGTTCTAAATCAAAGTCATTCAATATTTCATCCGAATTAATATTATCAACCTTGTTATAGTTATCATCACTTTCAAGCATATCTTGTTTTTCTATTATTTGGTCAATAACAACATTTTGATGTGTTTGAATTTCAAATTGTTCACTATCTTGTTGAACAAATAAATCTTCGCTTTCCATTTCTATTTTATAAATTAAATTGAATTTTTAATTATCGTATTTATTATTATTTAATTTTATTTTCCGCCAACACTTTTAATTTGTTTTGTTTATTTTTAGTTTTTTTGACACTTGAAATAAGTAAAAAAACTGATTCTACTAGACAACAGATTCTGGTTTCCTACCATCCTACCATAGGGTATAATAGATTAAAGTATTTATATTTTAAAAACCTTTTTCAAAAATTATAATACATATGATTTATAAAAAATAAATTCTTTTTTAATATTAGGTAGGAACATAAATTAAAAAAACGTATGGTATAAGAAAAGATATGGTTCTGCTAATTGCTAATTGGTTGGTGTACATCGATACGAATTGTTATATTTTCCTATACCCTTATAAATTTACATATTTGCAACGGTTTGATACATATCTTGTTTATTTTAAAAATTAAAAAAAATTAATAAACTCATTTATTTGGTATACATATAGTTTATTTTATTTTAAAAACTTAAATATTTAAAAATATTTTAATATTCATATTTTCTGAACGAAGCCTGAACGAAGTAGGAATAAAAAGACATTAATTAGTTGTCATATGGTTTAATAAAAAAGAATAATAGAAAGAAAAATAAAAACTATAAATAAAAACATTGAATTTCATAATTTGTTTAAATCATGAATTCCGGCTTATTAAAGGCAATGTTAAATTTAAAAAATAAGTAAGACTTCTACAATACAATTTTTAAAATAAATATATATATATATTTTTTAGTTTAAGATCGTCAATTTCTAGAAGTTTTGTAACTTCAAAAATATATTGCAATGCTCCACCAACTAAACTTCCTCATGAAGCCACAAAGAAAAACATAAATGAAGATAACCGTCCTATTAAATTTATGGGTAGTAAAGCAGCTACTTGGAGTGCAAAGGAAAGCAGAAGTGGAACTGCTGAGGAAATGCTATGGTATCAACCTTACGTTGTTGTAGGAAGTGTTGCAGTTTTCTTAATTTATTTCTGCATTTTACGAAAGGAAAGTGATATAGATAGAAAACTGGAAGCGAGTTTATTTGATCACATTAGTGGTCTTGAGGAAGCTCAGTTAATCATTAGTTATAGATATAACAGAGATAATGGTTTAGAAGTTACTGATATAGAAAACAGATTAGCTGAATTGGGTATTGATGCTAAATCATTAAATTAGGGAACTTCTATATGTTTGTAGGATTTTTCATTTAAGTAAAAGTTATAAGGAAATATGTTTCTATTATTATATTTGCTATTTCAATGTTAACTAAAAAAAAAAAAAAATATAAATAATATTTATTTAATTATAAATCTTCCAAATAATTTTAATTTCAAAAACAATATTAACAACCAAGTACTAACTTTGATAACTTATTTAAAGGCAAAATAACCGACTCTTTTCTTTCTGTTATAATTCCTGTCGCAACTGTTTTCTCATTTTCTCTAATTGTAAAAGTCTGTCCCAATGTCATAACCATTTTTTTATGTAAAATTATTTTTACATTTCCATGTTCTCCGGGCATTAACATTCCGTTTTCATCCATTAAATCAATTCGCGCAGGAATATTCCATGTCCGACTAAACATTTGTTGAATATATTTTGATGTTAAGGGCTTGGATCTTCCACCTTCACCTTTTGTCAATAAATACATTGAACCATAAAAATGATTTGAAATTGCCTCTGATCCAGCAGCACATAATATCATGCCTCTTTGTACAGCTGCCATTCTTACACCTCTTACTAGAGCTCCAACATTTTCACCGGCAGCGCCTTGTGCTACACTTTTTTTGAAAATTTGAATATCCGATATAGAAGTTTTGATATGTTCATTAAACCCTAATAATTCTGCTTCAGAATTTTTTTGCATTATTCCTTTTTTTATTGTACCAATAACAACTGTTCCTATAATTAGAAAACCAACAAAAATTAGTGTAAAGAAAAAAAAAATATAACAAATAACAAAAATTTCTAACCTCTTCCCGGTACAGTAAATGCATTGTCTATTGGCATTAAAAATGGAGATTCTAAATCTCTTTTTGGTGTGGGAACATATTCATCAATAGTCTCTAAAAGATTTTTAATTGATTGTTCACCAAATTGTGAAGTATTATTACCATTTAAAGCTAATAGTGCCGATCCAATTATTATTGGGGTGTTAATTCCATCAAATCCAAAATCTGTTAATAATTCTCTCATTTCAATTTCTACAAGTTCTAAAACATCGTTATCTACTAGATCAGCTTTATTAATGTACACTATAATTTTTTCAATTCCAACTTGTTTTGCTAAAAGTAAATGTTCACGAGTTTGAGGCATTTGTCCATCTGTAGCAGCAACAACTAAAATAGCTAAAATAAATATTTTAAATTGTTTAAAATTTTATTTGTATTTACTTCATTGATAAAAAAAAATATACAATACCGCCATCCATTTGTGAAGCACCAGATATCATATTTTTTATATAATCTGAATGACCAGGACAATCTGTATGAGCATATGATCTTTTTTTTGTGCTATAGCCGACATGACATGCATTAATTGTTATTCCTCTAGATTTTTCTTCCGGTGCTTTATCAATTTCATCGTAAGGCACATAAGAACTTAATCCGTCTTTTGATAAAACTTTTGTAATTGCAGCTGTTAAAGTTGTTTTACCTAAAAAAATAATAATACTTTTATATTTTTTTGTATATTTTTATAATTTCATTAAATTTAATTTGTGTACCATGGTCAACATGTCCAATAGTTCCTACATTTATATTTACTTTTTCGTTTTTTTTAGAATAATAACGAAATAAATTAAATCGTGGTTGATCTCTATGATTTATTATATTTACAAAACATTTTTTATTAATATTGATATTATTCAATAAATTATAAAAAGATTTATTAACAAAAAATAAATTTTTTGCCATTATTTTTAACAAATTTTTTTATTTACAAACATGACATTTTTTTTGGCAGTAATTTTTTTAAAATCAAAATGCAAATTAGAAATCAAATAGGAATTTATTTATTTCAATTTTCATTGATTGCTACATGACATGTTCAATCAATGAATAATTGAAATAATAAATTTAAATTAAACTGAATTTAATTAAAATAATTTTTATATATAATAAAATTTAGAAATGATGTCATTTAAATTAAATAATTCTGAAAATCAAAGAAAATAATAATGTATTTATATAAGTTAATTTACTTGCTATTTTTACTTTTTATTCTTGGGCCTAAGGCAGCCTCACCTTGGGTATATCGAGGAAAAAGGATTTGCATGGATTCGTTTGGGGTCAAAGTGACGAAATGGACTGCTGGATGATTTAGTATTCCTTATATGAAGATCTGTATTAACTACGCTAACGCTTCGATGTGCTTTCTCTCGATCTTGTTGACGTTATCACTTATCTCCCTCTACCGGGACTTTTATTGTTTAACTGGATCCTGTTGACGTTATCTCCCTATACTGGTATTTTATCTATTGATCTATTAATTTTTACCACGTATTTAATTTTTTCACACTAGTTGAGTGCAGTTAATTTACTTGCTATCTTTACTTTGTATTCTTGTACCCAAGGCAGCCTCATCTTGGGTATATCGAGGTAAAGGGCTTAATTCACAAGATGTAAATAAAAAAAGTTAATTTGTTGAGAAACTATTTTATTCTGTTCTTAATAATTAATTACAGTTATATTTATATTAAAATTAATTTCCCACGGGAAATTTAAATAAAGTTTGTACAAAAATATAAAAAAAAAGCTTTAACTGAAATGTGATATTTTAATAGCTAACGTTATGCGTTTAGTATTGTATTATTAAATTGTATTATTTGTATGGTGTATTTTAAATTACCCTGTACTTAATAATATTTTAATAAAGTAGGATAGATATTTTTTTAATATAATTGGAGAAAGCAGAGTAGCATATCATCAAATAAAAGTATAAATATAAAAATAAGAAAAAACCAAATCCATCTCTCCTTTAATCAATAAAGGAAAAAAAGAGATAAATATATGGATTTACTATGTATATTTTGATTTTTTTGAATACTCTTACAAATTCTAATTCATTTTTTCGTGTTTTTTTTTTGTTTTTGTGTTTTTTTTTGGTACAATTTTATGTGTATATGTTAAGATATTTTCAGTTTTTGTTGAAATTTTCATTAAATGTTTAGTAAAATATAGAGAAAATGCAATCAAAAATTAAAATAAAATATTAAAATATATTTAAATCAAATAAGACAAGTAAGTTTCAATTAATTTTAATATTATTGTTTCAATTTATATAAAAAGATATTTCAAAAATTATCAATTGTGTTATTTATAAAATATTTTAAAATAAAAAAAAAAATATATACAGAAGTATTTCTACTTTCCGACTAAAGTGAAAATGAAAAGCAAAGAAAAAAATAAAAAAAAAAAAAACCTAAAACTTAATATCGATTTTCTTCATCTAGAGGAAAAAAATAAAATTTAAGTTTCAACATAAAGTAACATATAATATAGAGTATTCACGTAGAGTAAAATTTTTTTACCAATTTTTTTAAAAAATATTTTTCGTTTTTACTCAGTACTCAAAAATTATTCTCATAACAATTATTTTTACTTAAAAATTGAGAATAATTTGTTTTTAAACTCATAAATAAAAAAAAATTCTTCTCAATTTCTTGTTTTGAGTATTTATTAATATACCTTTAAAAAACTATATGAAGGGTATATACATACATACATACATATTTATTTTTATACATTATTCTTCTTATTCCATATAAAAGTATGAAAAGCTAAATCTATACTGCATGCATAGTGTATAGGTATATTAACACATATAAAATATTTAAGGTCTTTTTACTTTTTTTTCGTTACTTTGATTTGAAATTAAAAAAACTAAATAGAGATTTTACATCTTTTATTGATGCATGTGTGAAATATGAAATTAAAACAGCTAAATGTATTTTTCGTTCTTCTTGTAAATCAAAATAGAAAAATTTATTTTCATATTTATTATTTGTAACTTTTGATATTAATGTTGAATGAATGTGCGACAGACAAGCTTATTATTAAAAGTTGTATGGCTTGTAAAATCATAAATAATCTTATCATTTTAATAAGTATATAAGAATTTTACGTTTAAGAAGAATTTAGTTCGTTATTTTGATTGACTCAAATTTTTTTTTTTAAAATTTAAATGGACATGAAAGGTTAAAAATATAAAATTTAATAAAATTTCAATATTTTTTTAAATAATTCTGTTTTATTATTAATTCTTAAGTTAGTTAATAAAGGAAAAAGCCAAATGGAATAAGTATTGCATTACATTATTGAAAAATATATAAAAAAGCTTTAATATTTTATATTCCATTCGGCATGAAAAACCCTTATAGCAAAAAAAAAATATAATATAAAATATGTACATAGGTATAAACAAAACAAAACAATTCATTGACTAAAAAAAATTATCGAAAACAAACAAAAATATTCATTAACTTAAATTTAGTTATTTACATTCCATATTTACAAAATTATATTATGATTAGGTACTTCAATCGTGTTCATCCAATTTTCTCGTTCATGAAAAGAAAATAATATAGGTATCAAGTAAATTATTCAAAAAATAAAAATTATTTTAATAAATTAGTATTACAAATTACATACAAAAATTTATTTGCTAAAACTATAATGAGAAAATTTTTTTAAACCACAGACAAATAGACAGACAGACGTACAAACATATGCAGACAGACGGACGGAAATAAACAGACAAATAGACAGACAGACGGATATTATGAAATATATTAAAAATAAGTTATGCATTTAATATTTTAATTTTACTTTGATTACTCTCAGCTTTTTTTTCGTCATTTTTTAAAAGCTTTTCCCTTAACCATTTTGCTTGCTTTTTTAGCAAAAGATTAATTAGTAACTCTAAAAACTTTATTTTATGCGTGTAGCATTCATCATTTTCCCTAAACCATGTAGGATTTATCAGATATATGATAATTTATCAGATTTTTTTGTGGCTTCTAAACAACAAGTTATACCTCGTAATTACACGAAATTTTGAGGGATATGAAAAAAATTTTTTAACTGGAAATTCAAATTTTGTAAAAAAAAAAATTTCGTAAAAATATGTAATTACTTTAATAGTGATAACTTGTCATGTAGCGAATGTTATTTTTCTTTTTTAATTGCTTTTGTCTAAAATATAATACTTATTCTAATAGAAAATTTATAAATTAATACTTACATGTAAATTTTGTTCCTCAATTTTTTTAATTCAAATTTTAATACTTAATAATATGTTCATAACAAAATAAACACTTGACACTTTTAAAAATGCACGCCTTTATTAAATTGATTATAATTCTTAATATCAAAATAAGAATACATAAAAAATACATCAAAAAAAAAATAGAGAAAAATATCACATAAAAAAAGTTACATTTACAAAAAAATATGTACACACATAAATTTTTCGTAACATTCATAAAAATATGCATAAAAATGTAAATATGTGAATATGTACATACATATACATAATACATATACTCTTCATATAATATTATAAATTCAAATTATGAAGAATTTTTTTTTTTTCTAGAGCTTAAAAAAAATTCTTCTCAATTTTTAAGTAAAAATATTTGAGTTTTAAAATGAATTTTGAGTGTTGAGTAAAAATGGGACGGGATATTGAGTATAATGGGACGGGATTTTTAAAAAGAAATGACTAACGAATTTTGTTCTACGTGAATACTCTATATATATGTTACTTTATGGTTTCAATTAAAAATTCAATTGTTAAAAAATTATGTTTTGTATTTGAAATTGTTTATGTTTTTTTTTGAAAATATAAATAAATTGCGAAATGATATGTTTTGATTCGGTTTGTTTTTAAATGAGGCGGGAAATACAATCTAATGGTTTTTATTTTCTATTTTGTTTGCAAATAAGTTGAAAAAAAAAAAAAAATCAAGAGCATAAAAAAAATCATTTATGTTTTTGTATCTACATTTATTTTATATTTTATATATATCTAACTATTTATTTATATATATATATATGTATATGAATATGTATAAACATTTAACATTTGCTTTTGATGTACATACATATATCTATATAAATATATGTATATTTATTTTTATTAAAATATATATATATATATATGTATATTTAAACAAAAATCGCATTTGTAAAGTTTTTATAAATAAATTTTATGTATATATATATATATATATATATATATATTTATAGATATTCATTTAGCTTATATATAAATAAAATTTATATACATATTATGTATACATTCAATATAAAATAAAATATTATATATATATATATATATATGTATAGTTATGTGCACATAATATACATATATATATATTAATATTATCCAAATATAAATTGTTTGTTGCTTCGGTTTAATATCTGATAAAATTTTAATAGTGATTTGTTAGGTTAAATCAGGTGCATGCAACATTTTTCAAAATGCAATTTCAGCACCTAGCAACAATTGAAAAATAAACATTTAAATACCTACTATTTTTTTTTTATTTAATTTTAAATATTAATATTTAATTAATTATTATTTACTAATATTGTAGTTAAACTAATATTTATATTTTTCAGTTAAAGATTTAAAGTGAAATTTTTTTTTTAGTACTTAGATCTTGCGAACCGAATTTTCTTGACCTGGATAAAGTGCCAATGTACGCCTACGTAAATAAAAACAAATAACAAATAAAATATTTCAATATAAACACATATCTTATGTATGTATGTAAAATAGTAGAGATACAGATAAAATAGAAAAAAAAAATGCTTAAAATAAACTTAAATTTATATTTTTTTTATTATATATTTTGTAAATTGTAACTAAACAAAAAAAATCAAAACAAAAACTTTTTTTTATATAAATGCAATACAATTTTTGTTCCCGCTATTTTTTATTGATAAATAATAAAAAAAAAGGAAATAAGTTCACATATTTTTGTACACCTACAATTTAAGTTATATTTTAATTAATTGTACATTTATTTAAATATCAACAAAATAATCAATATTAAATTCGGAATTTAATTTTTGAACTAAAATTATAGTTAAAATACATATATGTATTATATAATTATATTTACATATTTATTATAAATTTTTAAATTCGAATTTAATTTCTGTTTCTATTTTATCTAAAGAATAATTACGTCATACATTATAATATAATATGTATGTACTATCGTGTATCTCTCAATTTTTCCTATATAAGTAGTTAGGTATAATGAGTTTTGTTTTTATTTATTGTTTTTTTTTGTAGGTACCTTAATTAGGAAGAAAATGAATTTTTAAAAAATCTTAATGTAGATACCAAATATCTACATAAAATAATTGACCCAAGATAATTTCTTTATTTGTACTTAGGTATGAAGAATGATGCTCTGTATATTAACAACAAATTTGTATAGGTTATGGACGAAACTTTCAATTTGTATATTTATTATGTAATATTTTTTTTTTTTTGTAGGTGATAGGTAAACAAATTTATTTTTTTGTTTTGTTTTTATAATTTCTTTTTAGAAGTAACGACGTATTTTAAAAAAAATATAATAAATACTGACTATAAGTACCTATGTACATATACTAAAAAATTTATAAACTTATTAAACTTTAAATATTTACAAAATTACAAAAAATAAAATAGATAGGTACCTATCTACAATTTTAAAATTAAAATCATGTATAAAAAGCGTCGGGTAATATATAGTGAAATGAAATCCATAAAACTTTTATAGGTATAACCAGGTATAGTTAGATACTAGAATAAATTTTGTGAAACAATATAAACAATTTTTTATATGTACCTATTCCTGGTTTGTAAGAAGTTTAACTGAGTTTAGTTAGGTACTTATATATTTTATTTGATAAAATTTTGATATTATTTAAAAAAAATTTTTTTATTAAGATCAAAATATTGGTTTTTCTGCTTTTTAATAATTTTAAATTAAAATAAATTTAAAACCTATTGTGAAGAAACTTTTATAGGTACTAAATGCTTAATCTTTCAAACCCTTTCAATTGATACTAGATTATTTTAGGAAAAAATTTATTATTATTTTAGGAAAAAAATAGGTATTTTTATATTTAATCTAAGACAGGTATTATTAAAATTAGTATTAAAATTTGAGCTCTTCTATCTAGTATCTTCTTTTAATTAAATTATTTTCTTGCAATTTCATAAAATAAGATAAAAAAAATAAGGGTTTTTTATTTTAATATATTATTACTTTGTTATAATTTTATATAAAATGGTATTATTGTTCTTACTTTTATTTAATTACAATTTTATGGTTTTTAGGTTTTTATTTATACGTGCTTATACTGTAAAGAAAAAGTAAAATGCTGCTACGCAGCGAAAAACGTGAACGTCGATTACGGCGTTCTAGTATTCGTTCAGCAATAGTTTCAAATTCTTTAATTAGTTCAACGACTACAAATCGTACCAAATCAAATACAATTAAACTGCCTCCAGGAAAAAATTCTAATAATACAACCAGCAATAATAATAATAATAACAGCAATCATATTAAGACAACATCAAATACAACATATTCTTTAAGATTACCTAATAGTACTGTAGCCTCTAGATATTCTAAAAGATTAAATGTTCAAAAGCTAACAAAGTGCAATACAGTTCCATCGTCAAAACGTTTAAAGGATCATCGTCCTAAACGTTCAATTAATACTGCAACATCAACTACTAAAACAAAAAATATAACAATCACAACAACATTATCACCAATATCGTCACCGAAAAAAAGAAAACATCGAAAATCAACAGAAAAAGAAAATATTTGGAAGGATAGTATCACAAATGATATAAATATCAGTAATTTCAATTCTGATGAGCCCACTAATAACAAAGAACAACGCTCAAATTCAAATCAAGAATTAGACGAAGAAAAATATACTTCCTTAACAACGTCAAGCACAAATTTTACCATTGCTCTATCAAAAGGAGATGTAGAAATGTCTGGTGTCGAAGCAACACATGAAAATTCTTTAAAAAATGCTTTTGCACCAATTTCATCGTTTTCTATTATAAATAAAAATGATATTGAAAAGGAAACAGAAAAATTGAATAATTTTTCAGTATTTTCAACAGCAATATCTACAACTTCTACAGAATTAGTTTCAACATCAGATTCGTCATTGCAATATAACA
Source organism: Dolichopus griseipennis (assembly GCA_963082915.1). Lineage (NCBI taxonomy): Eukaryota > Metazoa > Arthropoda > Insecta > Diptera > Dolichopodidae > Dolichopus > Dolichopus griseipennis. The sequence goes on along the minus strand of OY720442.1, from coordinate 144,732,160 downwards.
TTCTTAATCAGGATGATTCTCAAAGTAGCTGTTCGGCATCAAATTTTCAATATCCGATATGTAGTAACAATGAAGCAATTCGTGAAGCAGTTCGACAAGATTTAATGAAATGTATTAGTAGTGAATGTGATAGCACTACTGATTATGATCAAAGAACCGAAAGTTTTACAAATAATATGATTAATTGTTTACCAAGTACATCAAACTATTCGAAACCTTTGGATATTGTTGTCCCAGAAGTTGATTCTACAACCACTGAATTATTACAAAGCTCAACTAGTAGCAGCGGTACTAGTGATTGTAGAGGCAATTTAAATGAGCATGCCACAATTGATGAACAAAGCAATTCTTTATCAATGAGTGAGAATTTTTCACAAATTTTTGCAACTTTTGCTAATTGCAATTTTTCAAGTGGCTATTCTGACTTTATTGGAAGTTATAACGTTAACAATGGAATAATTTCAAATAGTTGCAATAATTCCAATAATTTATCACAAAATTTATCTACAACAGGTTCTCTTGCGCCAGATTTAATTGCAATGTTTGAGGATGACATGTCAAAACACCCATGTCCTTCTAGCGTAAATTCACTGATGACATCACAATCACCACTTAATAGTTATTCGAATAATTATAACGGTATTTTAATTTTTTTTTTCATTTAGTGTATTTTGCATTATTATACATATTTTATATTTCAGTACCAGTTACACAATGCACAAATCCAACAAATGATTTTTGTCATTATTCTGAGTTCTTGTCATATAATTCTATGCTTACACAATCTTTTTTGAGTTGTAATGAAAATCGGACACAAATTACAAATCCAGGTTTAAGTAATTGTGATGACAATTCAACGAGTGCAATTAATTTACAAGATTCAAATTTAGGTGCAAACGCAGCAGCTGCGGCTGCAGCATATATGCATCAAACAGCTATAGATAACCTAAAAGCATTAACCAATTTACCAAACAACCCGACAAATTTATTTTCTAGTCTTAATATCCCTAAAGATTCAGAAGATGAAGTTGTTGATAATTTTATTCATAGTGTTTCTCCTTATGGTCAACATTTAGCAACAAATTCTGCAAATCGTTGTAACATTCAGGATGATACCACGGTTGCTAATGCAATGCATTGTAACATGAATACATCAAATGGTTGTGGAGCAATTATGTTATATAGAAATGATAATGACCTACAAGTTGAAACAGATGAATGTCCTGAAGTAGAAGAAATTCCTGACACAAGACAAGAAGATATGCAATGGGATTCTTTTGATCCATATCTCTTTATTAAACATTTACCACCATTAACAAGTGAGATGAGGGCTAAATGTCCGGCATTACCATTAAAAACTAGATCAAGTCCTGAATTTAGTTTAGTATTAGACTTAGATGAAACGTTAGTTCATTGCAGTTTACAAGAATTGTCAGACGCGAGTTTTAAATTTCCGGTTTTATTTCAGGTAAAAATTTAAATTTGTTTATTTCAAATTTTTTGTTAATACAAATAATGTAAATAGGATTGCAAATATACAGTTTTTGTAAGAACGCGACCCTTTTTTAGAGAATTTCTAGAAAAAGTATCAAAAATTTTTGAAGTTATCTTATTTACGGCATCTAAAAGAGTTTATGCAGATAAATTATTAAATTTATTGGATCCAGAAAGAAAATGGATAAAGTAAGAATTGCATTTTAAAAATTAAAATTTTTCAAACAATTCAATATTAAAATTTATTAGATATCGACTCTTTCGAGAACATTGTGTGCTTGTAAATGGTAATTATATAAAAGATTTAACAATACTCGGTCGAGATTTATCAAAAACAATTATAATTGATAATTCACCACAAGCTTTCGGGTAAAACTTTTTAAGTTAAATTTATTAGTACAATTTTATTATTTTTTCTTTCCTTTATTTATAGTTATCAATTGGAAAATGGTATTCCAATTGAGAGTTGGTTCATGGACCAGACTGATTCAGAGCTCATGAAATTATTACCTTTCTTAGAGCAATTAGCAATAATGGTAATAAATTTTGAAATCGTTTTTTTTTGCTTTAAAAAAATATTTAATAACATTTATTTTGTAAATTTTAGCGAGAAGATGTACGACCTCATATCAGAGAAAAGTTTCGATTGTTTTCATATTTACCACCAGATTAAATTTAATGAAATTGCCACTCATGAAAATGTTCTAATTTTTTTTTTAATTTTTTCATTAAAACATAATAGCGGATTTAACTCATTTTTAAATAAGAATTGTAATAATAAGATGGAAATATTAAGAATTAAGATGTTAAGGTTTTTTTTATTAATATATGGCTAAGAAATCGTAAATTACAATTTTGATCAATAAGCGTTAAGTATTAATAAAACTTAAAAACTAGAAAGTAAGTGATTTATATTAAGCAAGTGAAAAGTTGTTTTTTGTTTGAAAAATTTAATTAGTTTTTATATATATATATTTTTTTTTCTTTATAATAATTTTGAACATAATATATAAAAATCATTTGCACAAAATTAGCTAAATATTATACATATTTATTAAAATTTTTAATATACATATATATATATATATTAATATAAATCAATGTTGAGGCATTTCTAAATAAGTTTAAAAATAAGAATATTGTTTAGATTAAAAAACGTACGAGATCAAAAAGAGATAAATGAAACAAAAAATTATTTTGTTATAAAGTTTCGTTGATAAGAATTAATACTTTTTAAAATGTTGAATCATTTATTATATTCTAAGTACGGTGTTAAGATTATTTTTTTTTTTTATTTTTTAATTAATTATTAATTTTAGTTATTTAGTCTAGAAAAATCACAGCTAAAATAAAAAGTTATACATATTTTAATTTTTAAAATTTTTTGTGAAGAATAAAAATTGTTTATTTTTTTACAAACAAATACATATTAAAAAATTATTTTTATACTTTAATATCCCTGACATCGTAAATGTCTTTGCGACGTCGTGAATACATTGTCGCATGATCGTAAATGTAAACTTAAAAATTTCACATTGTCTCATGATCGTAAATTCATTTTACATTGTGTTCGCGACCCATTTTCACGACGAGTGTTGTTAAATTGAGTATCGAAAATTTTTTGGATACACAAAAAAAAAATTTAAAGTTATTTGAATTTTGAAGTTTTAATTTGAATTTTTGTCAGTCAAGTTTTATTTTTGTGGTCATGGAAACTCTTATTTCTTCACCACGGTCCAATAAATAATTGAAGAAAAATTTTTTAACGAAATTAATATCCATTTTGTCTAAATATTAATTTGTACTTTTCAAAGAAAGTTTCTGTAGAAAAAATTTAAATTTTTTGACATTTCATTTTGACGCAATCAGAATTGTAAACAAAATACATTGTATTTTCGACACAATGTGTTCAAAAATTTTTACATTGTGTTATTTTCACATTGTATCAGGTTGAAGTTTTTTTACGACATTTACGATGTCACCCTATATCTTAAACACTATTAAAGTATTTTCTACTAGTTGAAACCTAATTTTTTCTTCTGAAACATTAAATTTTCTTTTTTTAAAGCAAAAGTTCATTTTTTATTCTTCATCAGTTAATGTTTGTTAAATTTCAAAAAGATGAAATACGTAAAAACATCTTAATATTTGTAATGTTATTTAAATTTTTATGTAAATTGTTCTATTTTAAAATTTTTAAATATTTGGGATTTCACAATTTGATCTCAACTTTTATCAACTATTAAAAAAAATTTAATATTTTACAAAAATAATTAAAAAAATTATTTTGAAAGAAATATAATTTCAATTATAATAATAACGTAGTCGGAGAGTAATTATTGTTTATTTATCAAGAGTTGGACGAACTTTTACTTGGGGTTTATTTTGTTTGAGTTTGATTAAGTTTAATAATACAGATAATGTTGCTGAGCAGTATTAAACTTTATATTTTTAAAAATGTATATCACCCTAAAAAAAAATACCGGCAGAATGTTAAATATTTTAATGCAAAGTTATAATTCAATTCTTTGCATTTTTCTATTTAATTCATATGAATTTTAAAGAAATTATGGTGCTTTCATCTAAAAAAAAAATAATTATTTTAACTCTTTATCTTTATTGTAATCTTAGATTTGAATTATATTAAAAATTTTACCCATTTAAAAAAATTAATATAATAGCAATAAAATTGCATTCTAATTAAAATTGAAATATGTAATTTTTTTTTTGTATTTAAAAATAAGAATGAAAAAGTATTAAAATTAAAAATCAAATATTTTATATAAAAAAAAACTTTAAAATATAGGTTATTTATTTAATTTTTTATAAAACTACTTACTTTTAAATTTTGATGCTAAATCGTTGTTAAAAGAATTTATTTAAGCAATAATTGTGTATATTTTTAATAATTATAATATGATTGCACTTAATATTTTTTTTTTATTTAAAAACCTTAATAAATTATTATTATTAATAAATTGATTAAAAATAATACATATTTAAATATGTATGTGTATATATATTCTTAAAAATCCTTATATGATATTGTTTTTGCTTTTATTTTACTAGAAATTTGTTTTTAGACAACATCAATTGTGATTTTTTTTATTTAATTTCGTTTGCTTCATTTCTGTATAATATTTTTTTTTAAATATTTGTATACATAATATATATCATTTAAATACATATATTTATGTGGATCATTTAATAGATAAATTTCAATCTGTTTTAATAATATATTAATTTTAAGAAAATTTGCTTATTTCTTTTATTACACACTATTCAATAGAGTTGATATTTAATGAAGTAATAAAAAATTGATTTAACAAAAATATAAGAATTTTATTTACCATGCTCAATTCTTTTATAAAAAAAGGCGTTCAATTAATAATTTCTCAGTACCATTTTACAAGTTTCCTATTAAATAGATTTTTAAATAAAAACCAAATAAATTTATACAATAAATTATATTTTTATTTTAAAAGCAAAAATATATTTTTAAAAAAATTCTTTTTAATACATAAAAATTTAACATACATACGTTTATAAAACTAGTATTGAATATATATTTAGGAAAAACAAAAAATTAACAAGCTTAAAAAGGTCGATTATAAACTTTGGCACTTATGTATAAAATAGTATTTAAAGAAACACTTATAAAAATATGTTTTTTAAGTAACTCCTATATAATTTGTTTTATAAAACAAGTGCGCATTTGCAATATTTTATCAAATTTGTTTTAGAAGTTCATTTAAGTCAGTTAAAAGGCTTTCAAACCTAAAAAAAAATTTGTATTTATATATTTTATGTTTGGCAAATTATTTTCGTTATTAACTTACGCTCCATTAATTTCATCATTTTCTTCTATTAAAATTTTTGTATTAGTATCTTCGCCGAAACATGAGTGAATACTCCCTCTATCTCCTGATGATTGAAAACTTTCTAATATTGAAAATTCACTTTTGTTTTCATTTAAATTTAATAAAGCATTTAAATCTGGTCGGCTATTATTTTGAGAGTTATATGGGAATGATGATGCTCGAATCTTATCTTGTAAATCCCATAATTCATCATGATACTCATTTATTATTTTTTGAATTTCATTGTCGTATTGTCTTAGATATGACTGAGAGTCAATTATGATTTTATAACATTTAATATATTCTACATGAATTTCATTTAAAGTTGTTTGTAGATCTTTAAATTCAATGCTTTTTAAAAGATTTTTACGTCGTTCCCAACTTTCAAAAACAATTTGACGATATGTGTGATTTTCATTTTTCAATCGATCAAATTCTTTTATGTGTCTTATTAACTGATACTTTTTTTCAAATTTTTCGCTAAATAAAAAAAAAAATCATATATTTTAAATTAATTATAATATTTCACTTACACTTCAAAATGGTCGTCAGCAATATTTGAAAGAATTTTAGAATTTAATATTTTTCTACTTCTTTTTAAAATAGAATCGAAACGTTGTACAACTTTAAGATATGCGTTCACAAATCTTTGAGTTTCTTCTTGTAACTTGGCACATTCATTTTCCCATTTTAATATATATGGATTGGCAATTTCTAAAAACTAAAAAAATTTTTTAAATATTATTTCTCTAAAGTTAAAACATAATTAATTACTCCTTTTTCTTCTATTTTATTTCTTGTGTGACTAACTGAGGCAACATGAGAATTAACTTTTGTCATCGCAATAAGTGTTTTATTTTTCATTTCATCCTTGTTAGATTGATTTTTTTCTATTGAGTCATTTAAATTGAGAGCATAATTTTTCAATCCACTTAACAATGTTGTATAATGCAATTGTTCTTTTCTTAACATGTGAACTATGTGCCTAATGAATTCTTTAAAGTAAAAATTTTCTAATTTTTCATCTGTTGGCATGTCAAGAACATCTTGAATAATTTTTGATATAGACGGGTAAGATGGTTTTTCGCAAATTTTATTAACTTGTGTAACGAACAACATTACATCATCACTATTTTCAACGTAAAAATCTATTGGCTTTGTATCCATTGTAATCTGTTCTACTTTACTATCAATTGGTAAAATAAAAAAAAGTTCTGCCGGAGGTATATAAGTGCTAATTTCAATTTTTCTTTTTAATTCATCTAGTGTTGTATTTTCACTAATTATATAACTTAAAAATTTATAATTAGTTAAAGAAAACAATTTTATAATTTTAGTATTGATAACTTTATCAAGTTCTGAATAAAATTTAAAAACAAGTTTTGGTGGATCATTTGAATGTTCTTCATTTGAATTTGATAAGCTGTAAACAAATTGCGACCCGCGTTGCTTGGCATCATATTCTAATGCTAAAATTAACCAATTTTCAGTTAAAAATTTGAACATATCTGTTACTTGATTTTCATTAAATATTTTTTCATGTTTTAAAAATTCCTTTTTATTATTTTCTGTAATTGCTAGAACTTTTGAGGATTTTCCTTTTATTGACAACATCCATTTTACTACAGTTTGATGAGGTATAAATGGTCTAATACCGCATATAACTTCAAAAGCAATAACTCCAATAGACCAATAATCAACACGTTGTGAATATTCTGGACATGTTATTACTTCTGGTGCATAATAACCTGGTGAACCAACACAACTATTTTCTGCTGTTCGGCATATTTGTTTAGCATACCCTAAATCAGTCAGCTAAAATTTGAATATTAAAAATAACTTTAAATTAAATGAATTTAGTTGATGAATCACCTTATACACATTTTTTCCATCTTTATTTTGAATAACAATATTTTCAGGTTTAATATCTCGATGAGTAATGTTCATATCATGTAACGTTTTTATACCATTTCTTAAACATTTTAAAACGTTTCTGCATTCACTTTCTTTTAAACCATTTGAATTATCAATTTTACATAGCATTGTGCGTAAATCTCCATTTTCGCAGTATTCCATTACAAGTAATGGAAGACCAGATATATTATATTTTGCAAGTTCATCTAGAAATGTTTGATTTACCGTCACTGTTTTTACAATAGAATCACATTTTATTTTGTTTTTCATTATATCAATTTCGCTATACCATCTTTCTTTTAATTTATTAGCAGTTTCGGATGGTAAAGTTTGTAAATTTGCTATACATTTTTTAATAGCTAAAAGAGAATTTGTTAGATAATAAAAATAAATTAATAAGATACATATATTTAAATATTATGCATTATTTAAATTAGCATAATTTTGTGTTTGGTTTAAATTCATAAAACATAAGTGAACAATTAAAAACAAACGCCTACATTTTTATTTATGCAATTCATAGACTATGTTAATATTGTTTATTGTGCAAATTTTTTATAAAACCATAAAGTAAAATATTGTTACTCTATGATAAAATTCAATCAAATTTTAATTTTTAAATGCATACATACATTTTTATTATTAATCTTCTTTTAGTAAAATTGAAGGAATTATTCATCTTTTTAATTATCATAAAAATTATAAAAAAATCATGTAAACATTGTTTGTATGAAAGTGTATATAGATTGTACTTGTATACATCATATATGCACTCATATAGCGTCAAAATTCCAAGAACTGATAATAAAGAAAGTTTAAAAATAAATTAAAATCAGCTATAAAACAAAACTATGTTACATGCAAACAAAACGTATGGATTCTATTTTAAGAATTTAAAAAACTATGGCACGCTGTTTTACAAAATTTTTTTAATTTCCTGAATTATTAGTCATTTTTATATTTATTTTTAAATTTTTATTATTAATATAGGGTACAATAAATTTAAATAATTTTGAAAATTCTAAAACAATTAATTGTATAAATATTTTAAAATATTTGCCTTTTTTGGAAATTTTTTTTCTTACCAAAATATTTGCCTTTGCTACGCCATAAACTGACTTCTCCAAAAGTTCCTTTTCCCAAAATTTTTACCCTTGTATAACTCCCAATATTTGTAGGTTCCTCTTTTGATCCCATGTTTATTTATATAATTTTATTTAATTATTTACATAATTTTAAATTAGAATAGTTTTTGATTATTTGTTCAAATTTGAATTTGAAGAGAAAACAAAACCGTAAGATTGGATCCTATTGGACTAAAAATTAAATCAGTGTAGCTAATACTACTAGGTAGTATTCATTAGTATTTATTAATCAGTGTAGCAATTAATTAAAATTTGAAAAGAAAATACAACATCAAAATTATATTATACAAGTACAATTTATATGACATTTGTTTTGTTTCATCACATTTAAGTTTCATTTTCGCTCATTTTTTTTAATATTCCATCAAAAACAGCTGATTTTCTTACCTACTGTGCTGCCGCTTTATTCTCAAATTAAATTTATTTGTTCTCAAATAAAATTATTTTATGAGTCCATAAAATATGTTAAAATCAATAGACTTCAATTAAAAATTATATTTAAAACAAATAATTAATATTTATCAAAATATTGGAATTATACAAATAGATATTATTATTTTCTATACACTTTAAATTTAATTTACTATAAGATAATTATTCAAAATTTTATAATTTATAATAAAAACGGCAGCCCTTGTTCTTTTGCAGATATTATGCATTATTATTGTTGCAGAACTGCATAAATTTTGACATTTTTTATTGCATTTTTCGTTTTATTTTGATTGTTTTCCTCTCATATTTCGTTTTTTTTTTAGTTCTTTGCTTAGCAGACGTTCATTAGCAGGTATTTAAGTAGATTATTTTCGGTTTTGTGTAAAAAAAAAAAAATAATAAAAAAAAAGAAAAGAATCATAAAATATGATGGAAAATTTGGATAAACTAGATTACGAAATTTTTAATTATTCATCTTATTCAACATCATATTTACCAGAGTAAGTAAAAATAATATAATCTAAATTTTATCAAAAAAAAAAATATTTTGTGAATTTCAATTAGAAATAGATTTAGGCAATATGGCACTCACTAATCCCTTATATGAAAATTATAATGTTAACATTTTATAGACTTTAATTATCCGTTTACTTTTTTAATTAAAATATTACGGTGCTTTTTAAAGTAGGTATATTAAATTTGTACTGTAAATTAAGTATGTAAAATTTGCATTGATAATTTGTAATTAATGCAGAACAACAAAAATTTTAAGAAAACGAAAGTAAAATTAATATCAGGAAATAGAAATATTGAAAAAATTTTTTTTTTTTTGATTGCGTTCTATCCATCTATTTTAAGACGTTCTAAACATAGTGTTAGAAAAAATGAAGCATAAAACTTATAATTTTTTTTTGTGATTGAAAAGGAATAAAGGATACATGATTATAACTGCGTAATTGGTTATATACATTTTAGTAGATATATATATATTTGTATGTACATGCATGAAATAGAATATTTCCGTGAACAACACAAAAGTACGTAGAAGTTTCTGTAAACCGGCCGGTTCGTTTTATTATGTAATCGGTAAATATGTAATATTATCTAGAAAATTTTTCTATTTTGGTACTATGTACATGATAACATAATTAATTTTTGGTTTAATTATTTTATTTCAGAAATATTTTAGAAGATAGCCCTGGCAATCAAGCATCAAGATGGTCATCAAATACAAATAATCCCCCACAATTTTTAACATTAAAATTAAAAAGACCAGCTATAGTAAGACAAATAAAATTTGGAAAATTTGAAAAATCTCATGTTTGTAATTTAAAAAAATTTCATATATATGGCGGTTTGGATGAAGATAAAATGTTATTATTACTTGAAAGGTAAATAATTATTAAAGTATTCATATTTATCAAAAAAAAAAAAATAAAATAAGTAATTTTTCATACAACCTGTAAATATGTATTTTTCATAATAACATGATACTTTTGTTCTATATACAATTTAACTGTAAATTTAGAAAATTTTGTATAAACAAATTTGTAGAACAAAGAACTTTTGAAAATTTTTGGCATTATTTCTATTACAAATTGATGTTTATTTAATTGCTTGAAATTAGATAATTTAAAATTTTTAAGGGTACATTTATATATGTACTTATGTGCTTGCAAATATGTTATATAGATTTTTTTCGGGAGTTCGGGAATGATAGTGTTAATAGTAGTGGTTAATAAATAAAGTAATAAAAAATTTTAATATTTTAGCGGTTTAAGAAATGATTCAAATCCCGAAACTTTTTCATTACGACATACTACAGACGAAGGGGAAAATTTCCCTGTATTATTTATAAAAATTATGCCATTATTATCGTGGGGTCCAAGTTTTAATTTTAGCATTTGGTATGTTGAAATCCATGGTCAAGATGATCCTGTTTATATGAGTACTAGTTTAAGAAATTACAATATGGTATTTATTATTTAATATAAAATCAAATATGTTTTACTAAAAAAAAGTTATTAAATATAATTGTAGTTAAGAGAAATTGAAATCGTTAAGCTTTGTTTAAAACATTTTCGACAACAAGGGTATGATAGTGCATTCAAAGCTCTTCAAGAACAGACAAATGTTCGTTTAGAACATCCTATTATTACAGAATTACATGAATGTTTAGTTGTAAATGGAGATTTTCAAAAAGCTGAACAATTTATAGAACATTGTATCAATGATGGTTTATTGGATAGTTATATGGCTAAGCAAGATTATAAACATTCTTGGAAAATTCAGGAAACATTAAGTAAAGTAAGACCTGGTACTAGAGGTGGTCATCAATTGGTAATTGATACTAAAAAACGCTTAATTTATTTATACGGAGGCTGGGATGGTTTTCATGATTTAAGTGATTTATGGTGTTTTGATATTGATAAAAGTACATGGACTTTAATTTTCGAAAATTCCGAATCGTATTGCGGAGGACCTAAAGCCAGAAGTTGTCATAAAATGGTATTTGATCCAATTAGTGAAAATATTTTTATGATTGGGCGATATCTAGATAATTCAATAAGGACAATTGACTATGTTAAGGTTTATAAAATTAAATCATAATTTATATTAAATTTGAAAAAAAAATCTGATTTTAGAGCGACTTTTATTTATATGATACAAAATTTAGACATTGGTTGCAAATTTGTGACGATACAAGTCAAGTTGGTGGTCCTCAATTAATTTATGATCACCAAATGTGTATTGATGTAGAAAAAAGAACAATCTATGTATTTGGTGGAAAAATTCTTACACCAAAGTAAAATAAGAAAAATAAAACGTTTGTGAATATATTTAATTTAATTTTTTTTTTCAAGAAGTGTTAACCAAGCATCTTCAGAACCCGAATATTCTGGATTATTTTCTTATCATATTGCCACAAATACATGGACGCAAATTTTAGTTGATTGCCATCATCCAAGTGCATCTCAGGTGGATGTTTTATCTATTAAATCGCGAGTTACTCATTGCATGGTATTTCATAATGTATGATTGAAAAAATTAAAAATTTTTTTGGGAAATTTATTGATATTTTTTTTTTGTTTATAGAAAAATCGAAAACTTTATATATACGGCGGCCAAAGGGGTAAAGAAGAAATTGATGATTTTATTTCATATGATGTTGATAGTCAAATGATAAATGTTTTGAACCCAAATAATTGTGGAAATCATTTTAAAAGTGAACCACCAGCGGGGTTTACTCAAAGAGCAACAATTGATTGTGAAAGGGATGAAATTTACGTATTTTCTGTAAGTAATTGTTTAATTAAACATAAAAATTTGACAAGTTTAAAATAATTTAAAAATTTGTAGAGTTTAAGTAAACAGAAAGAGAAACGTGATCCACAACAAATTGATGCATCAAATTCTTTTTGGGTTTATTCACTAATAACTAATAAATGGTCTAGAATTTATACATGTAAACATGCAAGTGACCAATGTTACAATAAATTAGATAAAAGTGATAAACATGCAGAACCCTGTCCAAGATATGCACATCAATTAGTTTTTGATGATATTGAAAAGGTATTAGAAATTATTTAAATAAGTATTAAACTATCTTAAAATAATTTATTCTAGGTACACTATCTGTTTGGAGGGAATCCTGGGAAAACACAATTACCACAATTACGGCTAGATGATTTTTGGGTTTTATTACTTGAAAAGTAAATTGTTAAATGTACTTGTATTTTAGAATTAAAAATAAAAAATTTTATTTTTTTAGACCAACACGTCAAGAAACTTTACGTTACTGTCAATATTTAGTCAGAAAGTTAAAGTACGAAGAGATCACAAAATTAGACCCAATATATGCATTGCAATATTTGCAAAACCATATTTCTGAAGTAATAGATCACAATGATTCAGTTCAGCTAAATAATGTAAGTTAAATTGCCTAAAATAGACAAACCGTTAACTTAAAATTAATTTATTATTTAAACTGAAATTTCAGTTCCACAAACTTGCATCGTTATTATTTAAAAGCGAAGACGATTTACTAGATCGGAAATCGCAATTAATGACAATTCCTGTTGAGAATAAATCCTCAAGAATTTCTTCTCTTTATATGGAAAATGATGTCATATCAAAATCACCGTCATTTTACAATAAAGAAGATCAGTTAGCGATTTTGACTAATAACACAACTGGAACGGCGGAGTGTAAATCAGATGATATTGCAATGTCAACAGACGATTCCTCAATACAATCTGAAGATATCAGTACACCATCAACTTCATCGGTATCAAGTCCATTAATTCATCAAACAATTTCAAATAAATCACACGATCACCTACAACATCATCAACAACAAAATCAAAGACAACAATATCACGAATTTATTCCGCATGCATCACATACAACATTATCAATGACAGCTATTGGCGATGATAGCTACGATTTATACAAAAAATGTGGCGGTAAAAGAAGCCGCGATGATTATAATTTTGAGATAAAGACAAGGCGGACATATTTATTTAATAAAATTGTGGAACTTATGCCAACTCACATGGTACAACCAAAAGGTAATTTAAGTGATTTTGTATTAATTTAAAATAAATTAAGAAATTTGAAATAACACAAATGTAATAAAATTTTATTGTTTGAGTGAAGATGAGGATCTGACTACGCTATATGAAAAAATTAACAAGAAATCAAAACAAAAATAGTTAAATATTTTAATATTTTTATTTCCCTTGTTAATTCAAATATTCAAATAAAATTAAAAAAAGTTGACGAGTTATATATTTAATCTTAATATGTATATAAAGTATTTTAAACATAGTCAAACTATATTAAAAAGAAAATTGTAATAAAATAGAATAAAATAGTCAATTTATTCCTACTAATATAACTAAAGTTTTATGTGCATGATTAATTTTTTCATAAAATTTTATATTGAAATATTAAAATTAACATTTTACACAAGAGAAAATAAGATTTGTGTACAATATTATTGATGATATGAAATTAAATGACTGAATAAGGTGTAAAAAAAAACTTAAAAAACTGATTAAAATTATAATTAAAGATTGTTTTTTTTTTTTAATTCGATTATATGTTTGAAGTATTTTGATTTTATTTAAAATGCAAAGAATGTATAATTTATATTTAATTTTTGTTATAAATCTTTATTTAAATTATTTGACTTTTATATTATAATGGAAAATTTTTAAATTAAAATAAAATAAACAATTTTTAAAAATTATATTCATTTCTATTATATTAAGATTTAGGAATTTTTTGAGAATTTTTAGTGACACTAATATTTAATCCATATTATGCTAATATTTATAAATATTAAATGAATGTATCAAAGACATAAAAAACGCAAAATCTAAAAAAAAATGTGAATGTAATGTTTACATAATTCAAATAATTTTGTTATAAAAACTTATAAAGAAATGTTAAACTTTTAGTTTATTTAAAAGTTCAGATTTTTGTTTTAGAAATAGAAATTGTGATAAATATATAACTAAAATATGTATAAACTTAAAATATTATAAAATTTGTGCATGTAAAATAAAATATTTTAACTATTTTCTCTTTACTTGTAATAAATTTCTACTTTTTAAAAAAATCAACTTTTCTTTTATTTCACTTCTAGAAAGTTTACTTTTCTGTAACCATAAGAAAATGAAATGTTTTTTTAATTCTGAAACATTAAAGTAGTTAAAAATTAAAAACAAATTTGGATTTAAAAAAGTTTACCATATTCAAATAATTTTATTACAATTATTTTTGATAAATATAACAAATATTAATTTTTTAATTTAATTTCGAAATTATTTCTTCAACTTCTTGTTTAGTATGCATTCTAAATAATTTATCTGGTGTCATCAGCATTACTTCAACATTAGTTGAATTTAATTTCTCTTCCATAACTTGTTTTAAAGTTGTTAATGATAAATCAACAGCATCCATTAAACTCATTTCAGGTGTATAATTATCTTGTAAATTTTGTTGTGCACCTTCACTTCCTGATCCTATAGCTTTTGCACCATATTGAATATATGTACCAGACGGGTCCATGTGCCATAATTGAGGTTGACCTTCATCAACACCAGCAAATAAAATTGCAACACCAAATGGTCTTGACATAGCTGAACCACCTGAACTATCACCAAATTGAATTGCTAAACTCGAGACTGCTTGTGCACATGATTCTATAGACATACGTTCATTATATGTAAACCAATGATTTTGACATTCGACTCTAGCACGGTCAATTAAGGTTCTTGCATCGGCCATTAAACCAGATGTAGCACATCCAATATGAGTGTCAACTTCAACAATTTTTTCAACTGTTGTTGGCTCCATTAATGGAGAAGTAATACGCTTTTCAACAGCTAGCACAACTCCTAAAATTTAACAAAACTTTTTAAATTTTTGGTCAAAATAGATTGAAAATTTTTAAATTACCTTCTTTGGTACAAATCCCAATAGCAGTTGAACCTAATTTAATGGCTTCTATAGCATATTCGACTTGAAAAAGACGACCTTCTGGTGAGAATGTATTGACACCTCTATCATACTCAGATCTTGTAAGGAACATTTTAGATCTAAAAACATAAAATTTATTAATTTCATCTTAAAATTATAATTAAAGTTGAGGTTATTTTTATTAAAATAAAATAATGTATTTATACTTAAGATATATTTATTATATTACTTACTATTAAGATTTTAAAAAAAATTTAAAAAAATACTCTAAAATTACTTGATTAATAAATATTCAATTAAAAACTTTTCTCAACACCACTAGCAAATATTAGCCGCTGTTGACTTGCACTTTATTAAACAATAATGACAAGATGTATGACAATGCTGCCATTTAAAATAGAATGTGTCAACTAAAATTTGGTTTTATTGCTGCCACCTGCCGCTTAAAATTTATATTGTATTGTAGGCGTTTAGAAAATGCTGTTTAATTTTGTAGTTAAGGAGTCAAGAGCCGTTTTTTTTAAATCTGGCAGAGCATGAACTGTCAAAAAAAATAGCTGTGCTTTGCTTTTTTTAGCTCTGAGAGCTCAAAGCTTGCGATATGCGAAAATATTTTTTTTAAATCGCAACGCGCTCAGAGCATGCAAAATACAAAGACATTTTGACGTTTGTTTAAGATTTTACTTGGAAACTAAAAGTCAAAATATGTTGTTTATTCTAAGTTATCAAGTTTTAATTTAACTTTAATAAATTAATTTTAAACTTTTTGACAGTTAAAAACGTAACTAAAATAATAATAACAGTTTTTTTCAAATCGTGTTATTTTATGAAATATGA
Source organism: Dolichopus griseipennis (assembly GCA_963082915.1). Lineage (NCBI taxonomy): Eukaryota > Metazoa > Arthropoda > Insecta > Diptera > Dolichopodidae > Dolichopus > Dolichopus griseipennis. Next base: position 144,715,989 of record OY720442.1, on the reverse strand, counting down.
GAAAAAAAAATACCTAAGTTACAAAAAAACCTTCTTTTTAAATTATATTATTATATTTTGTTTATATGTATTAGAAAAGTGTTGATATTTAAGACTTTTTTTTATTAGTAATAACAAATATATGTATGTAAATAAGTTTGAAATTAAATAAGTCAAAGAAAAGTAAATAAATTTTAAATTGATTAAAAAAAACAAAAAATTTTAATTACAAAATTATTATTTTAGAAATTACTTAAAAAAAATTTAACTTTTATTTATTAACATGAAAAATGTCAATATTTACCTTTTGTTTATCAACAAACTTGCTGTCATCAGTTGTCAAAGTAAAATAACTCCATTAACTTTAATTCAATAACTAGTCCTTACGAACGGAATTGAAATGTCAAAAATAATAAGTTAATTCATAAAAGGTTAATTTTTTGTTCGTGAAGAGACCTATTATAAAAATTTTGATTAAAATTATTCCTATTAGTAGTATAGTTATTTAAAATTTTTTAAAAAAATTATAAAATAGCAAATAACTAAAAAACAAATTTAACTTAGTTTATAAGATAAATAAAATTAATTAAACTATCATCGCCCTGTGCTCTGAAATTCGAGCTATTTTTGCGTTTGAATTTACATGAAAAATTCGTTATGTGTAATTTATTTTAGACTAATATTACACGAAAAATTATTTCTTTTTTTCCTATACGTAATATAAATTATGGCAACAATGTAGTCAACAATTCTTGAGCTTGAAATTTGCTTACAAAAAAAGTAACGCATGCATTATATAAAATTCGTTCGTTAAGTAAAAGTAAAACTAAAAATAGTTTTGTATTGTAAAAAAAAACATTATTCGATCTTTAAAATGTAAAATAAACTTTTCAATTATTAGAGCTTAATCTAAATAAAAACGTCCTACGTACAATTTTTATACGCCAGTACGTCAATAGTACATTATTTAATTTATCAAAAAATATTTATTTGAATGTTTTAATTCGTACAAAAAAATTTTTTAATTTCATATTTTTAATTTTATATAATAATTTCATTTTAATTATTTTGAATATAAAATATTTTTTAATTAAAATTATTTTAAAAGAGTATTATTTTTTAAATTTTTATCTAAGAAATATAAGAAAACCAATAATAATTAAAAATACATTTTGTTAATTTATAAATTTTAAAAATCCGAGGTACAGTAAATCGCGTCACGCGTATTTTGGCTGCTCTCATATAAATTCATGTATTTAACTATTTATTCAAAATTTTCGCTAGACATTATACACCGTACGCGTTGATTTTGGTTAAGCGAACAAATCATTTAAATTACAAATTATTTTTTATAATTTATCATTTATTTTATCATTTGTTTGTCTCTCAAACGTAATGGCAACTACAGAATATATTTCAAAAGTCGGTTTTTTTATTTTACAAAAACCCAACAAAAAGCAAAAACAATATACGATGCTACAAAATATTTTTTCTTACCTAAACAAAAACTGAATATAGTAGTTTTCGGTTATAACGATCATGAAAAGACGGAAAATATTTGTCGTAATAAAAGAATGTCGTTTTAAAAGAATGCTGTGAATTTTGAAAAATTAGTATATGACTTGAACATTATAGAATGTGCTAATTCTAGAATGGACACTTCGAACTCATTTGCTGGAATTTTTATTTGATGTGTCAGCCTCAAGCCTAAGAAATTGATAGGTACATCAAATGAAGCATATTTTTATTTTACGTTGATCTAACAAATACATAACAAAACAAATGCTAAAAACTAAAATCATTAGAATTGATTGAATACAATATACTACCTATGTACCTATTTAAATATATAAATAGGCATACATAATATATTTTGTATTTACTTTTCTGTCGCTGTAAAATATTATGTTTAATTTTTAAAGCCGAGTTCGTTATAAATGAAAACTACTATATAAACAAAATGTATTGCTTTCATTTCGAACAGAACTTATTATTTTTTCACCAGAATTTTAGTTCTAGTCAATTTGTTAAGTTAAAGAAAAAAAAAGATAAATAAAAAAAAAAATTTAAAAAGATTTTAATCTCCTTGTTCATTGAACATTTAATATTTTAAGTCGGCGCATATAATATTTTGATTAAGCTACGAGTCACAAACGAAAATGCCTACAGAAAGTCGGCGCAAAATATTTGAGTCAGAGGCACAACTTTAAATCGCGTGACCGTTAAATTTATGACTGGTTTTCACCTAAAAAAACGAAAAATGGTAAAAAAATTTTATAAAAACAAAAAAACCTTTCTTTTGGTTGTTTTATTAAAATTGATCAAATAGTTTGCCCTAAAAAGGGACGTTTATATTTGTATGGGTAAAAATAAGCCGATTAAATAAATAATAAATGAAAATTTTTAAATTTTCTCAGTCAAAAAATTTAGAAAAAATATCAAAAAAGCTTAAAGCAATTTTAAATTTTATAATTATAATTATTATATTATTTTTAATAGAATGCAATTTTCTGCTTGAACAATAGATAAAAAGTTATAAAAATACAAAAAATTTAAAAATACTAAGCTTAAATTATATTTTTTAATGATAATTATTAATTATTACTTGCATTAGTATTAATTGAAATAGCATTGCAGTTTTTTGTCAAAATCAATAAAAACAAATGTGCCAATCTCCTGTTATAATTCAGTTCAATTTGTTTTCATTTTTGAAATTGAACAAAATTAAACAATTTTTTTTTACAAAAAGGGTTCGAGGTTAAAAATTAAAATCATATTTAATATTGAAAAAAATAATAAAATAATTTAATTGCTATACTATTTAAAATCCCTTGTTACAGCATTAAAAGGCTTTAATATAATTATTAATAAATTAATGTTTGAAAACAAAAGAAAACTAATGAAATCATGAAGTATTATGATTTATTTTTAATTCTATTGCTCTGGTTAGTAATTTGTATGAATTATAAAAACTTTAAAATATATTAGTTTTGAGCAGATGTTTTTGGTTAAAATAAATAGTAAACATTTTTTTTAAATTTCTTTTATTAAATTTGCTTATTTAAATTTATATAATTGTTTATAGTTTCGATTTTAAAACATTAAGCCAATAATTTGAATCAATATAGTTTTAATAATTTTAAATTAGAACGCGTAGCTGAGTTGAGTCGAAAACCATATATAACAGTTTTTTCATTTTCACTGGGATTTGAATCCGGGCCTTTCGCAGGAAAGGTCGACACTCTACCTGTTGTGCCACCCAGCAGGTTAAATTAGTCTCTTCCGTATGTTATGGTCTCTAGTCTGTACCATGGTGTGAAACTTTAAAAAGCACGATTAATTTTAAAATGTTCAAATTTTGCTTATTTCATTTTTAACTTCATTTGTTAACGAATAATATGTGAATTAAGGTCAAATTAAGGTCTGCTGGGCAAATATTATGTTAGCCACTGAACGGTGTGATTGAAGGGAGTTCTTTTCTTGAAAGAAATGGGAAGAATTCTTAACTTGCCAAATTTTATTTGAACATTAAACTATTATCGTACCGGCATTGTTGATTTGTTGAATTTAAATCTATAGGACCGCTTATAATAATTACTTGTAAAATTATTGCAAAAGTTACACAATTTTAAAGTTAAAAGTTTTTAATTTCAATGATTTTTTAAAAAAACACAAGATTTTATCAAGTGTTTGACCTTTAAGAAACAATATTATTTTTTTTTTTATACTGGACTTGTACTGGATGCTGATCAGTAGTATATTTCTTTATATATATTTTCACTTTGTCTCTCAGTCCGTCTGTGTCGAAGGTTTACAAAACTTTTATAATATTCAAAATAAAGTAACGAAGCTTAAGTTATGCGAATAAATTCTTCAAATCAATTAATTTTGTTTAACAACCTTTTTCTGTCGGGACACCGGTTACTGGCACCGGTTACTTTTAAAGTTTAAAAATTACCTCTAAATAAATTGCTATAAGTCACAAGTTCTAAAAGGTATAAATTTAATCTGGAGCCAAGCGATAGCTGCTCCCAAAAACGTTATAAATAGTTCTATATATGGTATTTTCAATTTACAAATAATCCCCAACAATAATATCAAAAGTTACTATCCATAACTTCTACATGGTTGATAATAATATTAATCAAAATAAAATTAAAAATAACGAACTTAAAATAAATTAATTAGTAAAAAAATTGAAATTATACAGCTGGGTGGCACAGTGGTTGAGTGCCGACCTTCCATGCGGAAGGGCCCGGGTTCGAATTCTAGTGAAAGTGAATTGGGTTCAAATTATTGGCATAATCAATAATTAATAATTATAAATCTTTAATAAAAAATAATACTTTAATATAAAAATATAAATAAATGCAAAATATAACCAAATAATTTAATTAAATAATATAACTCGCAGATATAGAATACCATATAAGTAAAATATAAAATATCACAATATAAACAAAAAATAGAATTGTAAATATTGAAAATTTAAGACGTTTCTACATGTTATAAGGCCTATTACTATCTCATGTTTAAATTGTATGTGGAATTCAATAATAACCAAATTTTAATAACACGAATATAATATGACCCCCTGTTCCAACATGTACCAATGGTATAGACAGGCTTATTAACCTAACAGTTGAACAGTTAGCGCTTAAAAAAAAAAAATAAAAAAAATTTAATTTTTTATTGTATGGATCGATTCAAATTTAAAGAAATTGACTCCCAAATTTTTTGATCAAAATGAATTCTCTAATAACTACATTTATATTTGAAACAGTTTATGTTAGAAAATTTGAGTAGATTTAGACCTATAGGAATTAGTATTAGTCATTTAAGATAATTATTTTTTTCTCATAAAAGTTCTGAAAATTCATCGAAAATTAATTTTACAATATATTTATTTATTTATTTATTTATAAACAATCTCCTACCACACACGATTTGATGTTCGATTCAGCCTTTCTTTTTCAAGTTTGGCAGGTATATATGTATTTATTTTATATTTTGATATAAAATATAAATTATATTGTTTTTAATTAGATATGATCCGACTAGGGTTTAAATTCGAGTTCTTTTGATTTTGCACGATTTTTTTTTTTTTACGAGGGAATGGAAAGCTCGAAAGCCACCCATTGAAACTGTGCGGTGTTTCTCTGGGTAGTGTATGATTTTAACACACCAAAACCACACCCTTTTTGAACCAAACTTTAGGAGGGAACCTGTAATACAAATGTACAGTTTGGTTACAGGGATGAGGATATGGAAGGATTTAGGATTATGGTGGAAGTTATTTGGAATATCTGGATTATGGGGGATGGGGAAAATTGGATGGGATATTTAGAAGAAAGATGTTAATGTTCTTCTTAAATTTGGTTAAATCGTACATATATACATTATCAACTTTGGGGAACACATTTGGTGGAAGATGGTTCCATAAACGAGATGAGCGCATGACAAACGAATTTCCATAAGCCGTGTTACGCCATCTGGCTAGCTCAACTGTGTAGGGATGGGCATCTGTTGCCCTCCTTGTTTCCCTTTGGAAAATCTTGAATGGAGGCATAAGTTGTTTGATTTCTTTAGAACAGGTGTTAGTCCCTACAAGATTTCTATAAAACAAGGTCAGTGACGCAACAGTGCGACGATGGCTGAGTGGAGTGAGCGTTGAGGTAACACTGGGATCATTTATAAGACGAATAGCTCTATTTTGCACTTTATCAAGATATCCCAGCGCCGTAATGGGAGCACCAGTACAAATATGTGCATTATACTCCATTTTCGGCCTAATATAAGTTTTATAGATGTTAAGGAGATCAGAGGATGAGAAGTAAGTTTTGCAGCGATACAATATATAGTCTTCTATTTAAAATTTATTACGAAACATTGTTTGTTTTTAGAAATGTGCTTTTTTAAAACCCCTTTGTTATTTTCATTACATATTTATATCAATTATGTATGTATAAATAAGCTTTATTTTAATTTTCCTTAGTTTTTCTGTTGTAAAGTTTTGATTTGTCTTAAATATGGATAGTGTAGTTGAAAGCCATAGAAAAAGTATCATTTGTTTCTTCCAATAAGATCTTAAAAAAAAAAATCATATACACCCAAGCATTTTTAGTATATTTAGTTTCTTTGTATATGTATATATATATATATATATATATATATATAATGTTAAACACTATGAAATAGAAGAAATAAAAGAAAATCTAGATTATTAAATTGCGATTTTGGTTTTGGTTAAATCACGATTAATTTATTTTTAACTTAAAAATTGTGATTTGATATTTTTTTTTTTAAACTAAATAATGGATTACAGGGCCAATTACGAATTGTTCGTAATTTTATATTTTAAGAGTTATTGTTTTTTTAAGATCTCAATGAACTAAAAACATAGTCTAATTTAAAACATATGAAATAAATAAATTTTCATGGCTATTAATTATTTTATTAGTATAAAATTTAGGTAAAACAAAACTTAGTAGAAAAATAAATTTGAACATTTTTGTTAAGTTTTATTAAGATTCATTTAAAGTGTTTGATGTTTAATAAAAAGTTAACAAATAAATTACATATATGTATATATAAAACTGCTCCTAACAAAGTTATAAACCATTTCCTATCAAAAAATCAAAGCACTTGTAAATGTGCTTGAAATGGTGTTTGATTGAGTTCTGTGTGTAATACACTCAGATAATTGCAACATTAAAGCTCTTGGATACCAAATTAGTCCTATTATATTTTTTTTTAATAAATAAAATCCTAATGTTAATTATCAGTATATATACAAACCTTTATTTTTGATACACATTTTAAATATGAGGTGATTATAAGGAGACCTGTATATTTCAAGTACCAGTACAATAATCTGTATCATTACATGTCACTCGCATTACTTTGTCAAGTATCAGTATTACTAGGATTTCGATACATAAAAAATATAAGTATATAAGTAAAAGAATCAGATCAAAATACTTGTTATTCTCATAAAGTAAATAAACTTTAAGTTCAATTACTTTTGTATTGACAAAGTAAAGATTAGGTAATGGGACTTACTATTTCAATGAATATATCCGAATGTCGTCATGTCATGTGTCACTGAATTCTGTAGGGTGATCTGCAGGACCAAAGCTTTACAGACTATATAATCATTGCATAAGACCGTGGTTTCCGCGGGCTTTTCTATTTGGGATGGGAAGGAGTTTTACAACCTTCTTTTTCTTCTTCTGCTATGACGCTACAATCCGTTGTCGAACCTTGGCCTCCTGAATCATCCTCTTCCAGTTCACGCGATCCAGTTATCCAATTTTGCTCTTGCAGCATTGATACAGCGTCTGACTCGACTGCATCAACCCATCGATTTCTCGGCTTTCCTACTGGTCTTTTTCTATCTATTTTCCCGTTCAATACTTTTTTTGGAATGCGGGAATCTGGCATACGTTGCATATGTGACCGGCCCACCTAAGGCGTTGTAGCTTGATGTATGTGACAACATCGCGGTCGGTGTATATATTGTATATTAATAGTAAAATTGTTTCATTAGTATATAACTAATTTATTTTATACCTAATTTATTTTATACCGGATTTGTTCGTTAGCAGTTTTTTTTTTTTTTTAATTAAGTGAAGTTCTAAATATTTTTCACGATTTTATTTTATTCTAATTGTAGACATTTTAAAATGCATTGAAAACAAAAATAAATAAAAAACAGGTATGCCAGTATAATTTTTAATTATATGTAAGTATATAATATATTACTATACTATAATTTGTAATACATTCCATTATTTTATTAATATATAAACTATTAGAAATTGTCTTTATATTTTTTAACTAATGGCACACCTAAACTTCTTAAAGGCGTTTTAATTGATAATATAAAAATATAACAACATACTTATTTAAGACAAATATTTATATTACATTGATTCTTATACTAAATATAGTGATTAAATGTAATATTGTGTTTTAATGTATCTCTTTTTTAAAATTTGTATTTAAACATTATTGCATCAATTAAAAAGTCAACAAGTTTTCATTAATGAAACAAGTAAAAGGAAAACCAAGGGTTTTTAAAACAGCATATTTTTAAAAATAAATAATGTTTTAAAAATAAATGTTGGGTAAAAATTATATATATAATGAAAAAAAAATTTATAATAACTAGAGTCACAGCGACTCGAGCGATTTTCAAACTGAAATAATAATTGAGCCAGCAATTTTGTGACCGAATAAGCCGATTAATATATATATATATTTCTATTCCTTTTCCACTCCTTTAAGGAAGGAGGCATTCACCAAGTTTATTTTAAACTAGGCTTCAGTTTCTTTAATTATAATATTCACTAAGCCGTTGATTACTCGGCTGTAGCTATTGTATAAGGTTATGAAATATGAATGCACAAATGTTAACTTTGTGCGCCATCTATAATCTTACACAAGAATTATTTATATATTTTTATTAATATCTTATATTATATTACGATATAATTATACAGTTTTACGATATTTTTTTATTAGATATGATCTGACCGGGGTTTGAATCCGAGACCTTTCACATGAAAGGCGGCGTCTTTACCACTAAGCCATTGGTCAGATGATATAATGTTATATAATGATGACGATTTCTTAGAACTTTTCTTAGAATATTAATGAATAAGCGAAAATTGTAAGACATCAGCAGACAATTTCATTAATTTTAAGGAAGTCTTTTGTTATTAAGAAAAAAATTTTAACGCCTCGGAAAATATAAGTTGTTAGTGTAAGGTTTTGTATATGTATTTCTTCTAATGATACTAGAAGAAATTTTGGGTATTCAAATAGCTGTTGTTTAATATAGCATTATTGGTCCTTCTTAATACAAGCCTATGACTCCTTACAGCACCTAAATGGAATATGACTTAAAGTATTTACCTTATTGATGTATCTTCTCTCAAATTTCAAGTTTCTAACTTAAATCATTTGTAAGTTATAATAAGGGATACAAATTTCTAGAAACATTAAATTTTGCATAAAAGTAAATTAAAATACCGTATGGTCACCTTTTAACATTTATTTTACAAATATTTATAAAGCTTTTCAAAAGAGTTCCCGCTTCACTCCATGTTTGGAGATATCTTTTAGAACTTCTGTTATTACAATTTATGTAGGTAAAGATTTTTTCTCGAAACTTTTTTCGAGCTCCGTGAATGTTCAATCTTCAGAAAAAAAATGTTTCATAAATTTCAAATTCTTTTGTGTTACCTATCTGTATCTAAATTAAATTGCTTGATGTTGAAGAGCTTTTCTTATACGGAAGGCCGAACAGGCGGACGGTATGACATTAAATATGGGCATATATTTTGAAAATATTTTGAAAAAGTGCTAAAACTACAAGCAGCAAATATAAAAAATTTGAAATGAAAGTAAAAGCATTTGTTTTTTTTTTTGTTGCAGTTGAAAAATAAATTAATATTCGTTTTTTAATTCATACCATATTTATATACAGTTGTAAAGTAATTTTGTTATTATTTATATTTTTGCATAATTATTGGACTTGTGTTTTAATATTTATTCATTATTAAAATTTACATTTAATTAAATGTTTAAAGACTTTAAGACATATCAAATAATTTTTCTACTTCATTACACTTTAAGTTCAGTTTATGTTTTTTTCATTTGTATCTTGAAATAGAAAAAAAAATTGAATGATCAATTATCAATGGTTGTTTGTTATCAATCACTAATAAATTGATAATTGGTTCGTTTTAAGCATTAAAATAGAAAAAAATTAACTAATTATAAACTATTCTTAATTTCCTTAATTTTTTAACTGTTAATTATTAACCTATTAGGTGACAAGCGCAGCCACAGGTATATCTTGGAACAGCCAGGTGGAAAAGGTGTTAAAATTTGTACTAGAATTTTTTTATATATATTTTTTAATTAAATTGACATTAATGTAGTGTACACACGTTTAGTAACATATCATATTATTAACCTTATACTATGTAGCAAAGTAATGTACTAAGAATGTATTTCTTTATCTGTGAGTTATATTATATAATTAAGCATTTCTATACTGTGTGTTAAATTATACAATATAAATTGTTTATTTTTTTTTATATATTTTTTTTATGTATTTATGTATGTATGTATGTATGTATGTATGTATGTATGTATGTATGTATGTATGTGTTATTATTGATATAAAATTGTTAATTATGGATTATGCGATTAATTTGAACTCAATTTCCCCTTAATCTTAGGATACGCACCTGCGTCCCTCGAATGCAAAGTTGTCATTCTAATTTTAACCACGTGTCATCCAGACGACTTAAATTGCGTGTTCGGGTTTTTTCAATACAATAAAATAATTTACTTTGTATATATATACTAGCTGTTGGCCCGTCACAGAATGACGGAAGGTCAATTGGAAGAAGAATTTTTTTCTAATAAAGAACTATTTCTAATTTCATTATATACATATACATAAATTGAATATTAATACCATATTCTTAAATAAAATCGGAACTGTTACTTTTTGTATAACGCAGATTATGCTTCGATTCTAGTAATAGATACACAAAAACAAAAACCAATGACTCATATAATTTCTTGTTGGATCTTAAAAACTTGAAGATGAACAAGTTAAGTGGTCTACCTTTTGCATGTTATGAATTTGATAAAATGTTGGGGTTTTTAGTTCAAAATCCTTCTTAGTCAATTTTTTTTTTTAAATTTCAATTAATATTTCTTTTTTATTGAAATGCGTACTTGCTTAAATTAAATAAATTAATAAAAGATTTTAAATTTTTTTATAGGTCTATTTTGTTTCAATAATGATCTATTTCTCCATCTATTAATGTTTTGTATACATACATATTTTTAAAAAATATTCCTATACATAGTTTTCATAACCTTTGTTTAGATTCAAATCGAAATATTTGTTTGTTACTAACATTCTATTATGTATATTAATAATAAATATATTAATAATAATAATAATGTCCTAATTTTTATTAGAAAATTTACTTACATATTTACATTATATCTAAAATTTTGTTTTAGAAATGCCAATTGTTTTAAAGTGTCAAAAATATTGTAAAATTGGAGCAATTTTATTTGACAGGAAGCAAAGAAGAACGTAAAAATATTTGCGGAAATTTTAACAAAAATTTGTAAAATATTTTTCTTTCCAATATATGGTAGGTATGTATGTATAGTGTTTGATGTTTCCTATATTTTGTTATGTTTTGTATTATACGTATATGTAAAAATTGAAAAAACAAAAAAGAGTTGAAAGAACGTTAATTTTAAATTATAATTAAATTTTACGATTAATGAACTTAAATCTTAGAAATACGTGCTCTGTGAATTTGTTTTTTTTTTGTTATGTCTGTGCAATTATTTTTCAAGTTTCATTAAACAAAAAAATACTAAAAAAAATAAATTGTATAAAAAATTATTCAAAATGAAAAGATTTGCATTTTTTAAATAAAAATTTATTTATTATATAAAATAGAAAATAGATCAGGACAAAATATTCGATGGTATAGAATATATTATTTATGTAGTCTGTATTTTAAAAACTGTACAAATAGAAACGTATAATTAAAGTCTAGTTTTATTAAATTTTAGACTTTTATTCAACTGAAAACGTAGTAATGTGGACTAATGTCTTTGAAACAACTTAATTTTTGACATCTGAGAAGATAAAATGAATTAAAAATCCATTGTTCGAAAGCTAGACCAAAGATCATATTAACTATAGTTAATATGATCTTTGGCTAGACTAATATGTTCGAATACTAAAAATAAATTGTTATATACATAGGTTTTTATAATCACTGATCGGATTCCAGGAGTTAAAAAATATAATTAAAAAATTAATAAAAATCATTATTTCATTATTTTTTTAATATTTTTTGTTATTTTTAAATTTTTTAAATAAAAATTATCTTCACTTTTAGAAACCTCGTTAATATTTGCTTCATTCTTTATAGTTATGCTGTCCATACACGTTTAACATTGGTTGTACAACATGTCCGCGGACTTGAGAAGTTGTAAATTGTATAGGTGATTTGTACAACCATTTTAAAGATTGGGAAGCTAATGAAAATCTAAAAATTTCAATTTTTGTGGGCGGAGTTTGTGGTTTGCATTTTAAATTCAATCGTGTATGTTATGGCGGCACCGCAGAACAACTGAAATGTCATTTTATTTATTTTTTTTCGTTTTCTTAAAAACTAATGTGCGTTGAGATATTTTGATTTAACAAAAAATAAAAGTAATAAAGTATATAATTACAAATTAAGTAAATAATTTGAAATAATTATAAAATTAAATGAGAAAAAAATTTTTAACATACATACTCGTAAATAAATATTAAATATTATAATACTAGAAAGAAAGAAAGTAAAATTCAAATACAAATTTTGAGACACTTTTGACATTTGAAACATTTGACATACAACCAAGTGGGACGTGTATGTGCACCATTAGAATATCTATTAAAAAAAAAAATAAAAATATTTATATATGCGAATTTTGCGTTTTCTAATCATTCTACCATATAATACATTAAATTATATACATATATGTAATGTATAAGTGTTTATAATCGCTTTGAAAATTTTAATTAGAAAGTTATATAGCGATGATAATGATGTTATATCAAAAATAAAAATCACATCACGGTTAATATATATTGTAAACAATATGTTAGTATATTGTTCTCTTTAATATAATTTGTATGCGTGTATGATGTTTTAAAATTAATTTCACATAAATTCAAAATAGATAAATTAAATAGTCAGCCTAAAAAACATTGTAAATATATTTAATGTAATTCAAAAAAAATTATTTTTATTTTTATTTTTTTTACTATCGTTATAATGATAATGCAATATTGATGTGCATCAGATAATTTTATGGCATTTATATATTATGTACATATAAATATATTTTTATTAAATGTATACATGTATACATTAAAATCAATGAATATCGACCGACTATAAATTGTGTCGAGCATGAATAAAAATTAAAACGTGAAAGGAATTTGTCGAAATTAATAAATAATTGAAATACCACCACGCTAAATTTTATATAAGATTACATATATGAGGGGGGGGATGAAATAAAGTCGAACAAAATAAAGTCAAAAAGTCGGTATATTCTTTATCAAAAAAATAGTTAAACAAATTAAATTGAAAACCGGCAACTAATTTTAATTCTAACTGTTATAGCTCCTGCTAATTACTAATTTCGTATAAATATTTTTGAAAAAAAAGTGAATTCCGGAGTTTTTAAGTTATACTTTCAGATTCTTATTGGGGGAAATACCCTAATTTTGCATCCGACTCTTTGTTATTTAAAAATGTATTTTAAAAGAGTCAGTAAAGATTTTATCGTTGTTTAAGAAATCAAACTTTTAAAGGGCTTTATAGAGGCAGCCATTATTATTTTGAATGTTTGTGTAAAGACAATCATAAGGAAGCGATTTGAGATTGTTTCAGAATCAAGGTATTTGCTTTTTCGAAAATAATTTAATATTTTTATACGCAAGATTCTGAATTTAGTATCGAAAACGTAACTGTTCTTGTTTATTCAGTTTTTTATAATCCGATTTAACTTCTTTTTGTAATACGAAGTAGTTTTTGAAAATTTTGTTTTTGGGAAGATACAATTGCTAATTTGACTTTATTTCTATTGTTTTTGGTAATAAAATCGGGTCGACTTTTTTTCACCTCCTCAATATCAGTATGGAACAAATTAAATAAAATCATTGCATGTTTTTGAACTACTTAGGATGGAATTTTATTTTAAAATTGAAAAATTTAAATTAAAAATTTTCCTAATTAGAAGTTTCATAAATTAAGACGATGTTATGGTTTGCGATGATTAGTCAACCATTTTTATTAAGAAAAAAAGAAATAACAATTTTTGGTTTAATTATTTTAATAATTTTAATATTTCAATTTTTTTTTTTTTAATGTATATACAGAAATAATTTTTTAGAATGGATTTATTTAAGATGAACATTCATTTATACATGTATTTAATATGAATTAATTTATTAAGCATATATTGTTGTATAATTACGATCAACATTTTCAATGTATAATTGGAAAGGACTGATGAGCTAAAAAATGTGACATAGCGTTTGAAAGAAGATATCGGAAACAGACATTAGCATTCAATTGATCTTAGACAGAAAATTTATTTTATTTTTATGGAAAATTATATAATAATATGAAAATATCCAAAATATTGTATCCTAAATTTAAAAAACGATTAAAAAATATAATAAACACTTTTATACACAGTCATACTTACATAACTCAAATCTCAGTAGCACAAAATGTTCTAAAGAATTTTCGAATTCCAGGGATGAAAGAAAAATTCTTAAGAAGAGATGCGATTATTACAATCTTAAAGATATTAGAAAATTTTTATATAAACTCTGTATCTTCATTTAGTATAAAATTAATAAAAAATTTTGTAGTTAACTGATATACCTATACACAAATATTAAGAAATTGTTATAAATTTGGTCTAATGCAAGTTCATTCTCTGATTTATTAGATTACTACATATATAGTAATATTATTTAATGATCTAAATTATAATTAAATATTATTTTTCTGTAAAGTGTAACGCAGAATAAAAATGGTATGAGTTATTTAATATTATTTAATACAGCGGTAAGGATTACTATATAGTTACAGAACTAGAGCGGAACTACTCCGATTTCCTATACTGCGGTTAAACAAATTTAAAATGTATATGTATGATACGATAAAATAATAGTAAATATTGTTTTTTGCATTTTAATCGAATAAAAAATCGATTTATAGAAATTTTATTGCCAAAATGTCTTAAGGGAATATTTTCGAATTACAGAGATATTTTATTTATCGAAATTCGAGTTATACATTTTTTTTTTTATTAATTATCAAATTAATTAAAAAAAATTTATAAGAAGTTTTAAAGAAAACTTAATATTCCATTAAACATTTTTCTGTCTTTGACACAAAGTACAAGAAAATTACAAAAAAAAAAAAAGAAAAGAAAATTAATATTGCATCAGTGATCACTGATTATCAGACTTAAATAATTAAGATCAAATAATAATTAAAATTTATAGCGTTTAATAATAAAAACCAAGGTTAGTTTTAAAAAAAAAATTGAAATTTTCTTGCAGAAAAAAACTCATTGATTATGAAACTCGTCTGCTTTCATTTTGATCTTTTAATATTGTAATGTAGTAATAATTAAGCATAAAATTTTCAATATATACTTTTATTAAAGTAGTACTAGCCCCCTAAAATGCAGAAAAAAAAAAATTTAAGGTAGATCTTGGAAATTTGTTACTGTGTTAATATAAAAGTAAATTGCTGGTATAAGAAACAGTTCTTTTAATGTTTCAAAACTTTTAAGCTTAAAATGTTGAAAATTTTCCCTAAACAAAAATTGGTGGCAGATCATTTGCATTTAAAAGTGTTTTAGTATAAAAGTAAATTGCTGAAATGAAAGAAATTTCTTCTTTTTGTTAAAATTAATCCAGCAATTAGGGATCGAGGATCGAACTCAGACCTATTTACACCGTCAGCCACTTTGCTAACCACTGAACCATACAATTCTTATAAATTTATGGTCAGATTTCTAATATAAATGTATCACTAACTGACAGAATGAAAAATAAAGCCATAGACACAGGCAAGTTCAATTAAAAGTTTATAACAAGTTATGTTAAATGGTACTTCCATACAAATTATATATCCAAATATTACTTTAGTATATATATTGGAAAAATGCGATTTTATTTACTGATTTAAAATGCATATATAAATTTATGGTAATGTGATGTAATTTTGGAATAATGGTTGTGTTGATAAGTTTTAATTCACATGCTTATATATATTATTATTATTATTATTATTATTATTATTATTAACATATATGCAAATTCTTTAAATTTTTGTTAATTGAACTTCTTCCATTTTAAAATTACATTGTCGAACTTAGCTACTGGCAAGTTGCAAAGTAGATTTTTTGCAAATACATAGTAAGAAAGTGTTTCACCAAATAGTAGAGTAGTAATGTAGTATAAAAATGTAATATAACATATGTGTAATACACTAATGTATGTATATGCAATACCTTTTTTGTATTAAACATGAATTAAATAAATACATAAATAAACATATATATAAATAAATAAATAAGTAAATAAATAGTAGTTTATTTATTCAGTAGTTTTCATAAATTGATTTTAGTGTCATTGGTCGAATTTGGGAAATTAATGGCCAAGTTCTATTAATTCATCAAAATCTCAACCGATTCAAAAGAAAATTTAAATGGATGCGTATTTTGTCAAAAAAAAAAAAATAACTTCGTAGATGGGAAAAATTGATGCACTGGATCGTAACAGTCTTTACAATACAAACCACATATGCAATAAATAAAAGTTTATGCAATCCATCTATGTAATAAAAAAATCTAGATAAAAAATAAAAAACGTCAAAAAAAAAGTACTTAAATTTCGAATAATATATACAAATATTTAAAAATGGTTAACGCTTTATAGGAAAATTCCCCAGAAGTAAAACTTTATTATGCAGGGTGCCCGGGACTCAAGTACACGCACTACACTCAGTGAAAAACAAACTTTATATTAAATAAAAACAAACAAAAAATTGTACTGGAGGGGGGTCTATTGTGGACCCTTTTCGAGATATGAGGGATTAAAGATTTAAGCAGACTTTTAATAAAAAAATCAGTAACTTTTAAACAGCTTCCTGTAGTGTAGAGAGATAAAAAAAAATCCATTTTGTAGAGTAAGTTGTCAGCTTTAATTTTACTAATGATCCCCATATACCCAGCAGTTACAAAAATATGAAGGTTCAAAATGATTTAAAATTTCTTATAAAATATTAATGAAAAATAAATAGATAAAAAGAAATTTCATAATTTTTGTGTTTAAACCGATTGAAAATAACACACTTTTCTATTCTTCATATCAAAAATGGTTAGAGATAGAGAAAAAGTTATTATGTACTAATTATAGAGTTCTACAGTAAGCTGTTCAAAAGTTATTGATTTTTTTATGAAAAATCTCCTTAAATCTTTTATCCCTTATATCTCGAAAAGGGTCCACAATAGACCCCCCCGCTCCACTACAATTTTTTGTTTGTTTTAATGCCCCCAATCACTGAGTAAAGGCCGCGTATTTGAGTCCCGGACACCCTGTATATTTATAATTATTTTTACATTCTGCCAATATTTAATTCAGTTTTTGATGATCATTTTACGATCAAATAATGATTAACTTAAAATGATAAGACAGTTTGAAAAGTCACAAAATATAGTACACGAAGAATATAAAAAAAGTTTTGAAATAATAATTTCCTTTTTTAAAAAATATTAAGTTTTTATTTTTTTTTTTGGTTCATATTCAATCAATCGAGATGATTTTAATCTTAAAAAAATATGTTTGACCACATATTGTGGGTATACCAGTGCTCTTATAGTATTCATTATTTAAACATTTTCTCTTTTTTAATATTTTCTTATGTTATTTATTACATATGTATATATATATACCAATTTTAATTCTTTTGATCAATATATACATATATATAAATATAAATATATATATATAAAATTTTAATTACTTTTTTTTTTTTATCTTTCTGTATCAGATTATTTTACGTCATAACTTTGATTTAGTGTATTTCTACACATTTTATGAATGACCATTGAAAAACAAAGTACTTTGGAAATCAATAAAATAATTTCAATAAAACAATTCAAAACTCCATTCAAAACTCCATTCAAAACGAAAATTCAAAATTAAAAAAAAAATGAAAGTTATAAGTGCAACCAACGCGTCAACATTAAATAGCGCACAGGTCTATATTTGAATATAATATATTTATGTATATATATGGATCATTTATGTATAATGTTTATGA
Organism: Dolichopus griseipennis; assembly: GCA_963082915.1. Lineage (NCBI taxonomy): Eukaryota > Metazoa > Arthropoda > Insecta > Diptera > Dolichopodidae > Dolichopus > Dolichopus griseipennis. Next base: position 144,698,044 of record OY720442.1, on the reverse strand, counting down.
ATATTGAATTTAAGCAACAAACCTAAATACTAAATCACGCGTTTATGAAAAAAAAACTATGAATAGAAAAAATAAAATGTTATTAATTTCAATATTGCACATATTCCATACTCATATCATAAGTTTTGCACAATTTTGGAAATATTTTGCGAATATGTAATAGGAAAAATAAAAAAAAAAAAAATTTAATAGAAAGCTAAAAAAAATATTAAATTTTATTTTTAATTAAAGAGAACTGAACAAATTGAAAAAAGATTTGAAATTTGAATTTTTAAAGGCTATTTTTTATTACAACAATAGCATTGGTATGCTTAATTTTTTACAATAGATTTTTAAATTAAGGTTCAATTTATATATTCAATTAAATTCAAAACAGAGTTTCATAGATTATTTAAAAGAAATTAGAAAATTATATGAAGTTTGCAATATTTAAACGTATTTTTTGGTATTTTATTGCAGTAAAACATATAAAAAGTCAACCAGAGCACCTGCGTATACAAGATTCCTCAGAATAGTGTTGGACGTTAACAAATCAAATCCATCACATGTTTGTTTCATTTTGAAGACATTAGGAATTCAAAATAAAGATGAATGGTGTTCACATTTTTAAAATTTATAATAAACAAACTAATTACCGGTGCGAATTGCCGCGCCTCACAATGAGTCTTTAATTGAAGTTGATTTTATTGAAAAAAAATTAACACAAAATTTAATACAAAAGACAAAATATTTTTGTTGAGACCTTATTTTGGGTCAAAGTAATACTTAATAAAATTTGACATAATTTGGAAGATCGAAAGTCGTACCCAAATTGGTTTTCTAATTCCAAATTCTGTTAATAAAGTCAAACTCATTTGAAGTCAATCGGTCAAATCGTTATTCGTTTTAGAACAAATAAGTTTAAATACTTGCACTACAGCCCCAACGTTAGAGAAAAATTATTAGCCAAAAAATACTCCCTGAAAACTTTTATGTACACAAATTTTTAATATAATAAAAAGCTGAATAATTTAGGAGTCTATAAGCCGAACAAAAAAATATTCGTTTTAATATGTCATCATCATCATCATCATTATCATCATATATATTAATCGGCTTATTCGGTCACAAAAAATCCGGTTGCGGCTCAATAATTTAAGTGTATATAAATAATAAAATCATTTGAATTTTGAGCGCTTCGCGATACTATAGTATAGATTTGATTGATTGGGACTTAAATTCGGCGCTAACTCGAAGAACTACTAAAGTTGCGATTTAAACATCGTAAATCGAAGAACTACTAAAAAAAAACAGTTGCAAAATTTTTATGGTTATTTTCAAAAGTTAAAAAACACCGAAACAATAAGTTTGAATCTTATTTTTGCATTATTATAATGAAAATTGAGTATCTGCAGTATGTATAAAGAAATCTAATCTTGTATATACAAATATTTATTTATTAGTGTAGGTTCGATATTTACTGTTATTTATTTTTTTCGTGAATTCAGTAATGATTATAAAGAAACAGAAAAAACAATTTTTTTTTTTGGTTTTTATTGGAATTTTTTTTGCACTTTACAGGTTTTTATAGGTAAGGTATTAACTTTTGTTCTTCGAGTTGTAATATTTATTTTAGTACCTTGATGAACTTCGTATTTTAAATTCATGACTTATTAGCACATTGAAAGAAAAAATGTAAGCAAAAATTTAAAAGAACTCTGATTGAACCAGTTAAATATATTTTATACATGCATGTATACACTTAGTATAAAAGTGTTTAATTTTTGTTTTTATATTAATATTGCTTTACTTAAAACAGTGTCGTTTCAGATTGATAATATGGGTAATTATTGAATGTTCAGAGTTTATTTATTTATTTATATATATATATATATATTTGTAGAGGTTGAATTATTTAATCACTATGCGACCAAGGCGCTCTTAAAATTTCTTATGGATAAAAAAATATTATTTAGAATTACACACTTTTAGGCGAATATATTAATTTTGAAATTAAAATGCGTTTAGCGTCAGTTATAGTTTTCATTGAAATGTATATATTGGACTCATTGGACTTGAAATACAAAATCAAAATGAATTAATATGAAGATTAAAAAACTGAAAAAAGAAGGAAGGAATGAATGAACTGTTCTGGAAAATAGCATTTGGTTTACTAACCGACGGGGTGCGGGCTCGTTACTGTTACTGGTCATGAAATTTTAATAGAAAAAAAATAATATCCCCATGGTGACCAAATATTTATAGTAAAAAATTTGATATAAGGTATATTGTAATTGTTGTTGTTGTTGTTTAGACAGGGGGGGAAAGCAAGTCTCCCTTACACCTAGGCCTTGCGGCCCGTTGTGCACCCCTCATTAAATACTTTCTATTTATTTATAACTACTATATTATTTATTTTGTTTATATTATATATTTGTATATTTATATCATATTTGGTCACCATGGGGATTCGTAAAGAAAAATTATTTTTCAATAATTTTTTAAATTAAATATTGTATGACCTGACCGGGAATCGAACCCGGACCCCCTCGGTTAATAAGCTAAATGCTTACCCACTGCACCACCGAGGCCCCCTATATTGTAATTAAAAAAATAAATAGAACGTATTTAAAAAAAAAAATTCATATAAAAATAAATAAATATTTAAATTAAAATTAAAAAAAATCGGAATTGAATTTATTAAGAAATTAAAAACACTTACACAAAAAAAAATTAAATTATAAAAAATTTTTAAAACTGATTGCATATATCGAAAAAAATATCGATTAAGATTTTAAGGCCACATTTGACAAAAATCGATTAAATATATATTTTTCGAGTTATTAAGAATTTTCATATGTCACCTATAAAAGCTTCTATAAGACTGGGTCTTAAATTTTTTTTCAAAAGTATGCCTTCTAAAACTTTGTTTGCTCTAAGTAGCATGACCTTTTCTATTGTACTCCATGACTCTAATTATATCTATAAAAGTAATTAATTAAAATAAATATATATTTATTTTTAATATTTGATCATGATAATTTTAAAAATTTCTTACGGTTATCCCTGGTATTTTAAAATATAAGTTTTTTTTAGATTAATGTAAGTTTTATGCACACAATAATAATATAGAAAATGAATTTTAGCTTGTGAAGAAATATTGTAAATTGAAAATTAGAGCCATAAAAACTTTTGTTTTGTTATAAGAAGTTGAAAATTTTTTTTTGAACTCATTTCTGGGTTAGGTCAGAAAAAATAGACTTTTTGAAAAAAAAAACTTGCAATAATGACAAAGAGGTTTTTTTTTTTAAGTTTTATAGTGTTTTTAATATTGTTAGATTGCTTGATTTTTTATATTTGTGTATTACAAAAGACATTGTCATGATTAAAATTTTGTTTTTTTTTTTTTTTTTTCTGTAAAGAACATTCAATTCCAGCTGTGAGAAATATTAAAATGGTTTTAAAAGTGAAATCAAATGTAATTAACTTTAAATTTTGTAAACGTGAATGTTTTAGAATAAATTTTTTTTATTCTATTCACAAATAAAATTAAAAAAATTTATGTGTTATAAAACTCTACAATCTATTATGTCTAGGGTTGCCACATGTTGAGAAGCTAAAAGTATGACAAATCGATAACCACACAAAAATAGTTTGTTTGATA